>OY720605.1:10936882-11412947 GCA_963151315.1 Nymphalis c-album | reverse complement strand
AATCAAAACCTGAAAATTCTAGGTGTAACATTAGATCCTTTATTAAATTTTTCCACGCACATTGATACTGTTACATCTAGAGCAATAGGTATTTACAAGAGGGTAGCACGGGCGGCTAGAGCGACATGGGGGCTAAACCCGGATATTATAAGAACGATCTATGAAACAGTAATAGAACCCATCGTACTCTATGCATGCAACATATGGGAACCCATGGCGTCTCGGCGTAACATCAGATCTAGGTTGGATAAACTGACTCGGATTTTTGCCATAAAGATCGCCAAAACGCACAGGACAGTCTCGCTCACCGCAAGCGCTCTACTAGCCAACATAATTCCCTTAGTACTGCGTGTGAGCGAAAAGGCTGAACTTTATAGGCATAAAAGGGGCAAGCCATTGGAACAATATCCTGGAAGGCCAATTGAGAGGAAAATTAGCCCATATGAACTACCATCCCCCCCTAACAGGTACCGAATCTCTCACCTTACTATAGATAATCACACGGACCTACATAAGATAGCTAACAATTGGCCACAACTGTACACGGATGGCAGCAGGATAGATGGTAAAGTTGGAGCTGCCGTAACGTGGCAGGAGGACGGAGAAGAAATAAGACACACAAATGCTAAGCTCGAAAATTGCTGCTCAGTCTTCCAAGCGGAGTTAATAGCAATAATGACAGCCCTAAAACTATTCCGTAGACACACGGCAAGAGCCAAAAAAGTTAATTTAATCTCCGACTCAAAATCAGCCCTCCTAGCCTTAGAAGACCCTGAAAATTTACATCCCATAGTTCAAAATATTCGAACAGAACTGAATGAATTAGCACTGACTGGAGGGGAAGTCAGTTTTTACTGGGTAAGGGCTCATATAGGAATAAAAGGCAACGAGCGGGCTGACAAACTGGCGAAAGATGCAGCTATAAAGAAAAAAACCAGAGCGATATACGATAGCATCCCGTTGTCCTCGGTGAAATGGTACACACGGCAAAACACACTGGATAAATGGCAAGAAGAATACTCCAAGAGCCAGACTGGGAAAACCACGAAACTCTTCTTTAAAGACGTCCGAGAAGCCTGTAAGATTTTGAAGAAAATAAAAATGGAAAACCGGGTGGCTCAACTGTTTACGGGGCATGGGGGTTTCGCATCCTACCTAAACAAATATAAATTAAAATCTAATCCAACCTGCGACTGTGATGACGCCAGCCCCGAAACGTTGATCCACCTGGTTTGCCATTGCCCTAAATTTACACTTAGTAGGTTTAATCTAGAGATTAGAACTGGATATAATATAGTACCTGAGAATTTCACGACCCTAATGGTCGAGGATGAAATTAGGGAGAGATTCATGGAATTTGCCCTAAAAGTAGTAGATAAGGCTAATATCAGGAATAAGACTAGATGATTTAAATATGTAAGTAGAGTTTAGAGGTAAAGTAATACTATTAGTAAATGGAATTAGCAAATTCACAGTAGGTTAAATATTTAGATAGTCAAATAGTTGCTAGTAATTAAGTGTAAACAGTAGATAAATTAAGTTCTAATTTAAGGGATTAGTTAAGGAAGAAATAGTTAAACCAATAAGTGAGGTATAGGTAATAAGCATAAATAAACTCATAAGTAGGTTAAATAGTTATAGGTAAAAAGAGAAAAGGGAAAGGCGAAAACCACGATGGCAGGGGGAACTGAAGGATAAGTAGCGAACAGGACAGAACTCTGGCGAAAAAATGGAAGGTAACAAGTATTGTGTAATTTAGCTTGCATTAAGTCAAGAATTGCTATCGTAACATAAAATGCTATCTTAGCTACACTGCTAATTTTTCCAAGTAATTGCTATGTAATGTGTGCAGCTTGCTAGTTAATTAAGTTAAGTGCAGCTATTGTTATATTATATATATACTATTATATTAACCTATACTGTTGTAATATATGAATATAAATTGTGAGCCTCCTGTTCGCTAATATTTAAAAAAAAAAAAAAAAAAAAAAAAAAAAAAAAAAAAAAAAAAAAAAAAAAAAAAAAAAAAAAAAAAAAAAAAAAAAAAAAAAAAAAATATGTAGCATGTAAGACACAGTGGAAAACATAATAGAGTGAAGAAAACAAATCTCAAGAAGTCAAGGTTGTTGCAATATTAATAGCAACAGGAGAGCATAGTAAAATAAAAAAAAAAAAAAAAAAACCTAACCTAACCTAACCTAACCTAACCTAACCTAACCTAACCTAACCTAACCTAACCTAACCTAACCTAACCTAACCTTTTTTTTTTTTTTTTTTAACGAGGGGAAATGCATTTACGCATACCGCCCGGCCGGGTGGCCGCGACGGCTATGTGGGACTCACCGGGGACCCCGAGTCATCGGCTGTCCGATACCCGGCTGCCCGTCCTACCCACTAAAACCAGACCTCGATATTCCGCCTTCGCGCAAGGCGGCAGGGTTACGGGAACGCGTTTGCTTGCAACCGCGACCCCGCCTGCGAATGTTGCTTCTGAGCAACACTACTCGAAGGTGCACCGTGATGGCAGGCGCACCTTCCTACTCTGGCGTCTTTCGACGCCACATCATCAGACCGGCGGCGGTAGCGTTCGCATTGCGAAGGCTCGCCGTCGCCGCCCTGACCTCCTCCGACGTAGCGGGAGCGAGTTGGGATCGTCCTCCCTCTCTCGCTCCGCCGCCTCCTTTTGCGACAGTACGGCGTCGCTAAACGCGCATACTGCCGCCCAGGCCTCTTTGCTTTCGGTCATTCTCTTAACGAGGACCGGAAGCGACAGGTCTCCTCCTGCTATGGCAGTGGATAGCACAGCGCGAGGCTCCGCCCAAGCTGGGCACTCTGCGCGCGTGTGTTCGGCCGTATCCACGGCTACATAGCCACAATGGTGGCACAACTCCGAGGGTTCCCTGCCCACCACCTCGCACAGATACTTGGCAAAGCATCCGTGCCCGGTCAAGAGCTGCGCGAGGTGATATGTGGAGGGGCCGTGCTTGCGCTCGACCCACTCCCTCAGTACGGGCCGAATAGCCGCCACGAGTTCCCGGCTGGATCCCGGGACTCCTAGTCTCTCCGACCATTTGGCGAAGAGCCTTTCGCGGGCCTCTTCGCGCCAATGGTGGACCTCACTTGGATGGGGTCGGTTCCCGTCTGCTATTGCAACCTTCGCCCGCCAGTAGACGCTCGAATTGGCCTCGGCCTCGAGGTCCCAAGGCGGGGTTCCGGCGAGCAGACACGCCGCGTTGTACGACACCGTGCGGTACGCACGGGCCGCCCTCAGCGCCATCGCCCGCTGCGGACGCCGCAGCGAAGCGACGTTGCGAGCGCTCAGTGCGTCCGCCCATATCGGCGCCCCGTAGAGCGCCATCGAGCGAACGACACCGGCGTACAAACGCCTGCAGGCGCCTCCTGGCCCGCCCACGTTGGGAAGGATCTGGCCGAGCGCTCCGGCTGCGGCCACCAACCTTGGGGCCAAGCGCCGGAAGTGCTCTTCGAAATTCCACCTACCGTCGAGGACGAGTCCGAGATATCTCATCGTCGCCCCGACGGAGATGGAGATTCCGCCCACCGTTATTGTCGCCCCCGGTGGTGGTCCGTTCCGAGGCCCGTGAAACACGAGTGCCTCGGATTTGTGCAGGGCGACCTCCAGACCCAAAGCGCGGATGCGGTGCACAGCGTGTGCCACTCCCGCCGTGGCGAGATAGGCTGCCTCGCGATAGGAACTGCCACGGGCCGACACGAGGGTGTCGTCGGCGTAACAAGTTACGTCGACCCCCCGCAGCGTGGCCCCGCGCAGCACCCAGTCGTACCCTATGTTCCACAGGAGTGGTCCTAGGACCGAACCCTGCGGGACACCGCACGACAACGCCCTCCTACCCCAGCCCTCTCTGGTCGGGTAGGCCACCGCTCTGCCCGAAAAATAATCGGCCACGGTACGCCTCAAGTAGGCCGGCACATTGTGGAATCGCAACGCCTCCGTCACCACTTCCCAAGGAAGGGTGTTGAAGGCATTGGAGATATCCAATGACACCGCCATTACGACCCCACCCCGTGAGACCTCCTTCTCTGCCAGATCCCGTACCCTGGCGATCGCGTCCAGTGTCGAGCGGCCAGGGCGAAAACCATACTGCCGCTCGCTAAGACCCGGCTCCATGCTACCCGCGAGACGGGTAGCGAGCACACGCTCGAATAGCTTGCTCGTCTCGTCGAGCAACACTATCGGGCGGTAGGCCGAAGGCTGATCGGGAGGTCGTCCGTCCTTGCGGATCAGAACGAGTCTGCCCGTTTTCCACCGATGCGGAAACCTACCCTGAGTCAGGCACTCGGTGAAAAAGTGCCGAATACTGATCCCCATCTCATCCAACGCGATCGCCAAGGCGCGCCCCGGGATACCGTCGGGCCCCGGTGCCGTCTTTTTCGACCGGAGTTTCAGGGCGGCCTCCTGTAACTCCGTCTCCGTGACCGCCGGAATCACCGGATCCTCGATCTCGCGAGGTCCGATGATGGGCGCCATCGTCGGAGGCACGAATTCTTCCCTTTCGGGAAAAAGTGCACCCACTACACTCTCCAGGAGTGACGGCTGGAGACTGCTGGTTAGCGGGGGAGTATACGGTCGGAGCTTTTGCCGCACGACACGATATGGTCTCCCCCAAGGGTCCCTATCGAGTGTCGCAAGCCATTCCCCCCACGCCGCTTCTTTGGCCTGCGCGATGGCCGTTTGCAGCGTTTGACAGGCGGCCCTGTAGGCGGCGTATAAGACGCCTTCGGAGTCGAGGTCACGGACCCTTCTCCTCCTACACCGACTGTAGCGTCGGCGTGCTGCCACGCACGCTTTGCGCAATTGGCGGAGCTCTGGACGCCACCAGTACAGCCGACGGAGCGGCTTGTACGGTTTCGCCCTCGGCATCGCCGCATCGCAAATGCGAGACAGAGCGGCACCGATTCGGTCAGCCTCTCGGTCGACCTCTCGGACTACCGCCATGTCGGAACCTGCCCCCCAGGCTTCGACGATGGCCGCCTCTTTTGCCAGCTGGCTGTCGAGCCGGCTCAGACACCAGCGTGGCCCATCCGTACGTCGGGCGGTGGGCAGAGCGTCGTTTCCTGTGGGAGAGACGGAAGACGCAGAACCGAAACCGAACCGGATATACCGGTGGTCGGACAGCGTCTCCACGTTCGTCACCACTCTCCAATCCCGAGCACGACGGGCGAGGGCGTTGGACGCGAACGTGATGTCCACGATCGATTCGCCCTGCTGCCGCACGCACGTGCTCTCCGACCCATCGTTGAGGACTACGAGCCCCAGCGACGTGGCCCACTCGACCAAAGCCTCACCTCGTGAATCCGTCCTCGGGGAACCCCAAGCCGTTGATTTGGCGTTGAAGTCCCCCGCGACCAGCACGGGGGTGGGCGATATCTGCCCGACCAGAGCCCCGACCTCGATCAGCATACGCTCGAACTCGGCGAGACTCCGATTGGGCGACGCGTAGACGCCGACGACTGCCACACCACCGACGACGGCCAGCACGAACCCCCTACCCTTTGCGACACCCTCGATGGCCGGGGAGCCAGCCACGGCGGGGGCGACAATAGCCACCACCCTATCGTGATCGGAGACCCAGTCGTCCCGCGAGGGAACGAAATAGGGCTCCGACACCACCGCCAGGTTGATTCGCCACTCTGCTATGCTTTGGACCAGGAGGTCCTGAGCTCTTGCAGAGTGGTTCACATTGGCCTGGAGACAGTGTAAGGCCATCGTTATTACGAGGTCTCCATTGTCTCCACCGGCGGCCGTGACGACGAGGCTACTGGGCCTTTCGTCACTGTCTTGGCCTTCTTGTTTACGAGTGCCGTTCGGGCTTTACCGCCCTGGCACTCTTTGCTGCCAACGGCATGAGCCGCTGGCTTACCTGCCGCTACGCAGACGACGCAGTTTGCGTCAGCGGCGGTGCACTCCCGGTACTTGTGGCCAGGCTGACCACACCGGAAGCACAACAGGCTACGGTCGACACCCCTGTCGCACCTGGCCCCCATAAACCTAACCTAACCTAACCTAACCTAACCTAACCTAACCTAACCTAACCTAACCTAACCTAACCTAACCTAACCTAACCTAACCTAACCTAACCTAACCTAACCTAACCTAACCTAACCTAACCTAACCTAACCTAACCTAACCTAACCTAACCTAACCTAACCTAACCTAACCTAACCTAACCTAACCTAACCTAACCTAACCTAACCTAACCTAACCTAACCTAACCTAACCTAACCTAACCTAACCTAACCTAACCTAACCTAACCTAACCTAACCTAACCTAACCTAACCTAACCTAACCTAACCTAACCTAACCTAACCTAACCTAACCTAACCTAACCTAACCTAACCTAACCTAACCTAACCTAACCTAACCTAACCTTTTTTTTTTTTTTTTTTTTTTTTTTTTTTTTTTTTTTTTTTTTTTTTTTTTTTTTTTTTTTTTTTTTTTTTTTAACGAGGGGAAATGCATTTACGCATACCGCCCGGCCGGGTGGCCGCGACGGCTATGTGGGACTCACCGGGGACCCCGAGTCATCGGCTGTCCGATACCCGGCTGCCCGTCCTACCCACTAAAACCAGACCTCGATATTCCGCCTTCGCGCAAGGCGGCAGGGTTACGGGAACGCGTTTGCTTGCAACCGCGACCCCGCCTGCGAATGTTGCTTCTAAGCAACACTACTCGAAGGTGCACCGTGATGGCAGGCGCACCTTCCTACTCTGGCGTCTTTCGACGCCACATCATCAGACCGGCGGCGGTAGCGTTCGCATTGCGAAGGCTCGCCGTCGCCGCCCTGACCTCCTCCGACGTAGCGGGAGCGAGTTGGGATCGTCCTCCCTCTCTCGCTCCGCCGCCTCCTTTTGCGACAGTACGGCGTCGCTAAACGCGCATACTGCCGCCCAGGCCTCTTTGCTTTCGGTCATTCTCTTAACGAGGACCGGAAGCGACAGGTCTCCTCCTGCTATGGCAGTGGATAGCACAGCGCGAGGCTCCGCCCAAGCTGGGCACTCTGCGCGCGTGTGTTCGGCCGTATCCACGGCTACATAGCCACAATGGTGGCACAACTCCGAGGGTTCCCTGCCCACCACCTCGCACAGATACTTGGCAAAGCATCCGTGCCCGGTCAAGAGCTGCGCGAGGTGATATGTGGAGGGGCCGTGCTTGCGCTCGACCCACTCCCTCAGTACGGGCCGAATAGCCGCTACGAGTTCCCGGCTGGATCCCGGGACTCCTAGTCTCTCCGACCATTTGGCGAAGAGCCTTTCGCGGGCCTCTTCGCGCCAATGGTGGACCTCACTTGGATGGGGTCGGTTCCCGTCTGCTATTGCAACCTTCGCCCGCCAGTAGACGCTCGAATTGGCCTCGGCCTCGAGGTCCCAAGGCGGGGTTCCGGCGAGCAGACACGCCGCGTTGTACGACACCGTGCGGTACGCACGGGCCGCCCTGAGCGCCATCGCCCGCTGCGGACGCCGCAGCGAAGCGACGTTGCGAGCGCTCAGTGCGTCCGCCCATATCGGCGCCCCGTAGAGCGCCATCGAGCGAACGACACCGGCGTACAAACGCCTGCAGGCGCCTCCTGGCCCGCCCACGTTGGGAAGGATCTGGCCGAGCGCTCCGGCTGCGGCCACCAACCTTGGGGCCAAGCGCCGGAAGTGTTCTTCGAAATTCCACCTACCGTCGAGGACGAGTCCGAGATATCTCATCGTCGCCCCGACGGAGATGGAGATTCCGCCCACCGTTATTGTCGCCCCCGGTGGTGGTCCGTTCCGAGGCCCGTGAAACACGAGTGCCTCGGATTTGTGCAGGGCGACCTCCAGACCCAAAGCGCGGATGCGGTGCACAGCGTGTGCCACTCCCGCCGTGGCGAGATAGGCTGCCTCGCGATAGGAACTGCCACGGGCCGACACGAGGGTGTCGTCGGCGTAACAAGTTACGTCGACCCCCCGCAGCGTGGCCCCGCGCAGCACCCAGTCGTACCCTATGTTCCACAGGAGTGGTCCTAGGACCGAACCCTGCGGGACACCGCACGACAACGCCCTCCTACCCCAGCCCTCCCTGGTCGGGTAGGCCACCGCTCTGCCCGAAAAATAATCGGCCACGGTACGCCTCAAGTAGGCCGGCACATTGTGGAATCGCAACGCCTCCGTCACCACTTCCCAAGGAAGGGTGTTGAAGGCATTGGAGATATCCAATGACACCGCCATTACGACCCCACCCCGTGAGACCTCCTTCTCTGCCAGATCCCGTACCCTGGCGATCGCGTCCAGTGTCGAGCGGCCAGGGCGAAAACCATACTGCCGCTCGCTAAGACCCGGCTCCATGCTACCCGCGAGACGGGTAGCGAGCACACGCTCGAATAGCTTGCTCGTCTCGTCGAGCAACACTATCGGGCGGTAGGCCGAAGGCTGATCGGGAGGTCGTCCGTCCTTGCGGATCAGAACGAGTCTGCCCGTTTTCCACCGATGCGGAAACCTACCCTGAGTCAGGCACTCGGTGAAAAAGTGCCGAATACTGATCCCCATCTCATCCAACGCGATCGCCAAGGCGCGCCCCGGGATACCATCGGGCCCAGGTGCCGTCTTTTTCGACCGGAGTTTCAGGGCGGCCTCCTGTAACTCCGTCTCAGTGACCGCCGGAATCACCGGATCCTCGATCTCGCGAGGTCCGATGATGGGCGCCATCGTCGGAGGCACGAATTCTTCCCTTTCGGGAAAAAGTGCACCCACTACACTCTCCAGGAGTGACGGCTGGAGACTGCTGGTTAGCGGGGGAGTATACGGTCGGAGCTTTTGCCGCACGACACGATATGGTCTCCCCCAAGGGTCCCTATCGAGTGTCGCAAGCCATTCCCCCCACGCCGCTTCTTTGGCCTGCGCGATGGCCGTTTGCAGCGTTTGACAGGCGGCCCTGTAGGCGGCGTATAAGACGCCTTCGGAGTCGAGGTCACGGACCCTTCTCCTCCTACACCGACTGTAGCGTCGGCGTGCTGCCACGCACGCTTTGCGCAATTGGCGGAGCTCTGGACGCCACCAGTACAGCCGACGGAGCGGCTTGTACGGTTTCGCCCTCGGCATCGCCGCATCGCAAATGCGAGACAGAGCGGCACCGATTCGGTCAGCCTCTCGGTCGACCTCTCGGACTACCGCCATGTCGGAACCTGCCCCCCAGGCTTCGACGATGGCCGCCTCTTTCGCCAGCTGGCTGTCGAGCCGGCTCAGACACCAGCGTGGCCCATCCGTACGTCGGGCGGTGGGCAGAGCGTCGTTTCCTGTGGGAGAGACGGAAGACGCAGAACCGAAACCGAACCGGATATACCGGTGGTCGGACAGCGTCTCCACGTTCGTCACCACTCTCCAATCCCGAGCACGACGGGCGAGGGCGTTGGACGCGAACGTGATGTCCACGATCGATTCGCCCTGCTGCCGCACGCACGTGCTCTCCGACCCATCGTTGAGGACGACGAGCCCCAGCGACGTGGCCCACTCGACCAAAGCCTCACCTCGTGAATCCGTCCTCGGGGAACCCCAAGCCGTTGATTTGGCGTTGAAGTCCCCCGCGACCAGCACAGGGGTGGGCGATATCTGCCCGACCAGAGCCCCGACCTCGATCAGCATACGCTCGAACTCGGCGAGACTCCGATTGGGCGACGCGTAGACGCCGACGACTGCCACACCACCGACGACGGCCAGCACGAACCCCCTACCCTTTGCGACACCCTCGATGGCCGGGGAGCCAGCCACGGCGGGGGCGACAATAGCCACCACCCTATCGTAATCGGAGACCCAGTCGTCCCGCGAGGGAACGAAATAGGGCTCCGACACCACCGCCAGGTTGATTCGCCACTCTGCTATGCTTTGGACCAGGAGGTCCTGAGCTCTTGCAGAGTGGTTCACATTGGCCTGGAGACAGTGTAAGGCCATCGTTATTACGAGGTCTCCATTGTCTCCACCGGCGGCCGTGACGACGAGGCTACTGGGCCTTTCGTCACTGTCTTGGCCTTCTTGTTTACGAGTGCCGTTCGGGCTTTACCGCCCTGGCACTCTTTGCTGCCAACGGCATGAGCCGCTGGCTTACCTGCCGCTACGCAGACGACGCAGTTTGCGTCAGCGGCGGTGCACTCCCGGTACTTGTGGCCAGGCTGACCACACCGGAAGCACAACAGGCTACGGTCGACACCCCTGTCGCACCTGGCCCCCATATGTCCCCCCTCGAGACACCGGAAACAGCGCAGTGGCCTGGGCTCGAGCAGAACCACCCGAGCCGAAACCCACCCGACTCTAACCCGGCCGGCCTCGACTATGGGTTTTGCCGCCCCTACTGGGCAGCTCAACCACAGCGAGCCGGAGCCCCTCGGTCCCCGAGCGATGACCCCGGGTCTGATCGCTCCTGAAGAGCAACCCCCATCTGCAGCGACCGCTGCCACGACCTCCTCAGCCGTGACCGAGTCGTCCAGGTCCATGACCCTAAGCTCTACGCACTTAGTGGGTCGATGCACCTGGACCACGTCCGGGCTGAGAACTTCGCGGAGCTTGCCCGCTAGGGCATCTGCCGCCTTCTCCGCTTCACTTGTGCCCGGAGGTATCTCCAACATCCGGGCACCCGTGGCTGACGTACGGAATCGCACCGTCGTCAGGCCGACCTCCCGCAGGCTTATTTGGCTCTTGGCTTGAGCCAAGACCTGCTCGTATGTTACTCCTTTCTCCCCAGCACCGGGTTTTAACGTCAGAGTTATCACCTCGGTGCGAGGGGAGCGGAGCTTCACCCTACGTTTTTTGGGCTCCTTTGCAGGAGCCTTTTTCGCCTTCTTGGCTTTTTTAGACTCCTTCGCAGGAGCCTGCCTCGTCGTCGTCGCCGCCGCCGGTTTGCTTGTCGCCTTCTTGGACTTTCGTCCGACGACAGCGCTCCACGGAACAGCCGCGGCCTCTGGCACCGCGGGTTCCGCGGATGTGGAAGGAGCGGTCCTTTTGGCCGCCGCTTCTTTGGCAGCCAAGTTCGAGCGTCGTGAACGCTTCGGCTTGGCCACCTCTACCGAGGACACCTTCTCAGGTGCCTTCGTTTTTGCAGCCTGAGCTGCTTTCCGGTCGGCGGCGAGCGGAGGCCGCAACCGAGGCTCCGGAAGGAGGCGGTCCTCGATCCCCTCGAAGCGTGCGTTCAGGATTCTGAACTGCTCCTGGTTCGCTCGGATTACCTCTTCCATCGCCTTCTTAAAGTCAGCCGTGCTACTCGCAGCGGGCTGTTGCCGTATCTGGGCGACCTCTCGGCGCAGCTCGGCCAATTGGCCCGCCATCTGCGCGTTGAGTGCCTCCAAGCGGGCAACATCATCACACTTCTTGATCGTCCTCAACTCGGACGACGCACCTTTGATGGTGTCAACGGCCGACCTGAGGGCCCGAACGTATGTGCCCTTGAGGTTGCTCGACTTGTCGGCCACCTGCGCTACGACATTCGCTGCCTCCTTAATTTCTGCTTCTAGAGCAGCGGAGGTCCGCGGCACGTCCTCGACAACCGCACCGCGGTTTCTCAGGCGTGCCGCCCTTGCTTCAATGGCCACCTTGGCCTTGGCGTTGTAAAGGACCAGCGCATCCTCTGTCTGGAAGCGCTGCTCCTTCGCCTTCTCCGCTTGGAGCTCGGCTCGGTGCTTGCCGAAGCCCACATATTGTCCGGTCGAGGACGGTCGGCCCCGCCCCCTTTTGGACGAAGGCTTCAGCCACCGACCGATTGATGCATCTGAGCCGCAGTCACTTTGCTGCGCGCTCGCATCACTCTCAGTTCCGGAGAAGTTGTCCCTGGGATGGGACCGCTTCTCCGCCTTTCGTCTATTCCTATCCGTCATGCTAACATAACTGGCGTTCGACGAGTCCGACTCAGAGAGCCGTTCCAATCGAACAACCAGTTCCTTTGTTACGCCAAGGTCTTTGGTTTCAGCGCGCGCCATCGGGGCGCCCACCTCCACCACCATATCGTCATTATCCAATCGCAAGGCTGTATCGGTTTGTCCGTGTGTGGTTTTAATATTTGAACTTTCCATATTAGTCCCACGAGTATGGCGGAAATAAATTGTCCACCAAGGCAGTGCCCCCTGTACCTTGGTAACCCTATTACACCGTGAGGTCGGGCGGTATCACGGGATCTCTATGCTATTGTTTTTTATTGAGGTTGGCTCCTCTCGACCCAGCCGACTAAGGCAAGGCCCTCGGTCCCACTCCAGGCTGCGAGACATGATCCACAACACCCAGAATGGGGAAACGAGTTCGAGAGGTGGTGACAATAGTCTTGTTTACTCAGACTCGATACCGAGAATGAGTAAACCCGCCTCTCCTCCTACTCGACTCTAAAAACCGATAACGAGTCCCTCCGAAATGTAAAGAAAATATAATATAAAATAAATATATATATTCCCCCCCCCGCTGCGCCCACTTGTAAAGAAGTGGGCGCCCTCGTGGCCAAAACCCAGACCACGAGATAACCGCCGCGTCAGTCGTTAGCCGCGATCGACAGGCATTTCCGGAAAATCGTCGGAATGCCGGTCGACCCCGTTGCCCAGGGTGCACCACGAGGAGGTGACCGACTTGCACCCCAACCTAACCTAACCTAACCTAACCTAACCTAACCTAACCTAACCTAACCTAACCTAACCTAACCTAACCTTTTTTTTTTTTTTTTTTTTTTTTTTTTTTTTTTTTTTTAACGAGGGGAAATGCATTTACGCATACCGCCCGGCCGGGTGGCCGCGACGGCTATGTGGGACTCACCGGGGACCCCGAGTCATCGGCTGTCCGATACCCGGCTGCCCGTCCTACCCACTAAAACCAGACCTCGATATTCCGCCTTCGCGCAAGGCGGCAGGGTTACGGGAACGCGTTTGCTTGCAACCGCGACCCCGCCTGCGAATGTTGCTTCTAAGCAACACTACTCGAAGGTGCACTGTGATGGCAGGCGCACCTTCCTACTCTGGCGTCTTTCGACGCCACATCATCAGACCGGCGGCGGTAGCGTTCGCATTGCGAAGGCTCGCCGTCGCCGCCCTGACCTCCTCCGACGTAGCGGGAGCGAGTTGGGATCGTCCTCCCTCTCTCGCTCCGCCGCCTCCTTTTGCGACAGTACGGCGTCGCTAAACGCGCATACTGCCGCCCAGGCCTCTTTGCTTTCGGTCATTCTCTTAACGAGGACCGGAAGCGACAGGTCTCCTCCTGCTATGGCAGTGGATAGCACAGCGCGAGGCTCCGCCCAGGCTGGGCACTCTGCGCGCGTGTGTTCGGCCGTATCCACGGCTACATAGCCACAATGGTGGCACAACTCCGAGGGTTCCCTGCCCACCACCTCGCACAGATACTTGGCAAAGCATCCGTGCCCGGTCAAGAGCTGCGCGAGGTGATATGTGGAGGGGCCGTGCTTGCGCTCGACCCACTCCCTCAGTACGGGCCGAATAGCCGCTACGAGTTCCCGGCTGGATCCCGGGACTCCTAGTCTCTCCGACCATTTGGCGAAGAGCCTTTCGCGGGCCTCTTCGCGCCAATGGTGGACCTCACTTGGATGGGGTCGGTTCCCGTCTGCTATTGCAACCTTCGCCCGCCAGTAGACGCTCGAATTGGCCTCGGCCTCGAGGTCCCAAGGCGGGGTTCCGGCGAGCAGACACGCCGCGTTGTACGACACCGTGCGGTACGCACGGGCCGCCCTCAGCGCCATCGCCCGCTGCGGACGCCGCAGCGAAGCGACGTTGCGAGCGCTCAGTGCGTCCGCCCATATCGGCGCCCCGTAGAGCGCCATCGAGCGAACGACACCGGCGTACAAACGCCTGCAGGCGCCTCCTGGCCCGCCCACGTTGGGAAGGATCTGGCCGAGCGCTCCGGCTGCGGCCACCAGCCTTGGGGCCAAGCGCCGGAAGTGCTCTTCGAAATTCCACCTACCGTCGAGGACGAGTCCGAGATATCTCATCGTCGCCCCGACGGAGATGGAGATTCCGCCCACCGTTATTGTCGCCCCCGGTGGTGGTCCGTTCCGAGGCCCGTGAAACACGAGTGCCTCGGATTTGTGCAGGGCGACCTCCAGACCCAAAGCGCGGATGCGGTGCACAGCGTGTGCCACTCCCGCCGTGGCGAGATAGGCCGCCTCGCGATAGGAACTGCCACGGGCCGACACGAGGGTGTCGTCGGCGTAACAAGTTACGTCGACCCCCCGCAGCGTGGCCCCGCGCAGCACCCAGTCGTACCCTATGTTCCACAGGAGTGGTCCTAGGACCGAACCCTGCGGGACACCGCACGACAACGCCCTCCTACCCCAGCCCTCCCTGGTCGGGTAGGCCACCGCTCTGCCCGAAAAATAATCGGCCACGGTACGCCTCAAGTAGGCCGGCACATTGTGGAATCGCAACGCCTCCGTCACCACTTCCCAAGGAAGGGTGTTGAAGGCATTGGAGATATCCAATGACACCGCCATTACGACCCCACCCCGTGAGACCTCCTTCTCTGCCAGATCCCGTACCCTGGCGATCGCGTCCAGTGTCGAGCGGCCAGGGCGAAAACCATACTGCCGCTCGCTAAGACCCGGCTCCATGCTACCCGCGAGACGGGTAGCGAGCACACGCTCGAATAGCTTGCTCGTCTCGTCGAGCAACACTATCGGGCGGTAGGCCGAAGGCTGATCGGGAGGTCGTCCGTCCTTGCGGATCAGAACGAGTCTGCCCGTTTTCCACCGATGCGGAAACCTACCCTGAGTCAGGCACTCGGTGAAAAAGTGCCGAATACTGATCCCCATCTCATCCAACGCGATCGCCAAGGCGCGCCCCGGGATACCGTCGGGCCCCGGTGCCGTCTTTTTCGACCGGAGTTTCAGGGCGGCCTCCTGTAACTCCGTCTCCGTGACCGCCGGAATCACCGGATCCTCGATCTCGCGAGGTCCGATGATGGGCGCCATCGTCGGAGGCACGAATTCTTCCCTTTCGGGAAAAAGTGCACCCACTACACTCTCCAGGAGTGACGGCTGGAGACTGCTGGTTAGCGGGGGAGCATACGGTCGGAGCTTTTGCCGCACGACACGATATGGTCTCCCCCAAGGGTCCCTATCGAGTGTCGCAAGCCATTCCCCCCACGCCGCTTCTTTGGCCTGCGCGATGGCCGTTTGCAGCGTTTGACAGGCGGCCCTGTAGGCGGCGTATAAGACGCCTTCGGAGTCGAGGTCACGGACCCTTCTCCTCCTACACCGACTGTAGCGTCGGCGTGCTGCCACGCACGCTTTGCGCAATTGGCGGAGCTCTGGACGCCACCAGTACAGCCGACGGAGCGGCTTGTACGGTTTCGCCCTCGGCATCGCCGCATCGCAAATGCGAGACAGAGCGGCACCGATTCGGTCAGCCTCTCGGTCGACCCCTCGGACTACCGCCATGTCGGAACCTGCCCCCCAGGCTTCGACGATGGCCGCCTCTTTTGCCAGCTGGCTGTCGAGCCGGCTCAGACACCAGCGTGGCCCATCCGTACGTCGGGCGGTGGGCAGAGCGTCGTTTCCTGTGGGAGAGACGGAAGACGCAGAACCGAAACCGAACCGGATATACCGGTGGTCGGACAGCGTCTCCACGTTCGTCACCACTCTCCAATCCCGAGCACGACGGGCGAGGGCGTTGGACGCGAACGTGATGTCCACGATCGATTCGCCCTGCTGCCGCACGCACGTGCTCTCCGACCCATCGTTGAGGACTACGAGCCCCAGCGACGCGGCCCACTCGACCAAAGCCTCACCTCGTGAATCCGTCCTCGGGGAGCCCCAAGCCGTTGATTTGGCGTTGAAGTCCCCCGCGACCAGCACAGGGGTGGGCGATATCTGCCCGACCAGAGCCCCGACCTCGATCAGCATACGCTCGAACTCGGCGAGACTCCGATTGGGCGACGCGTAGACGCCGACGACTGCCACACCACCGACGACGGCCAGCACGAACCCCCTACCCTTTGCGACACCCTCGATGGCCGGGGAGCCAGCCACGGCGGGGGCGACAATAGCCACCACCCTATCGTGATCGGAGACCCAGTCGTCCCGCGAGGGAACGAAATAGGGCTCCGACACCACCGCCAGGTTGATTCGCCACTCTGCTATGCTTTGGACCAGGAGGTCCTGAGCTCTTGCAGAGTGGTTGACATTGGCCTGGAGACAGTGTAAGGCCATCGTTATTACGAGGTCTCCATTGTCTCCACCGGCGGCCGTGACGACGAGGCTACTGGGCCTTTCGTCACCGTCTTGGCCTTCTTGTTTAAGAGTGCCGTTCGGGCCTTACCGCCCTGGCACTCTTTGCTGCCAACGGCATGAGCCGCTGGCTTACCTGCCGCTACGCAGACGACGCAGTTTGCGTCAGCGGCGGTGCACTCCCGGTACTTGTGGCCAGGCTGACCACACCGGAAGCACAACAGGCTACGGTCGACACCCCTGTCGCACCTGGCCCCCATATGTCCCCCCTCGAGACACCGGAAACAGCGCAGTGGCCTGGGCTCGAGCAGTACCACCCGAGCCGAAACCCACCCGACTCTAACCCGGCCGGCCTCGACTATGGGTTTTGCCGCCCCTACTGGGCAGCTCAACCACAGCGAGCCGGAACCCCTCGGTCCCCGAGTGATGACCCCGGGTCTGATCGCTCCTGAGGAGCAACCCCCATCTGCAGCGACCGCTGCCACGACCTCCTCAGCCGTGACCGAGTCGTCCAGGTCCATGACCCTAAGCTCTACGCACTTAGTGGGTCGATGCACCTGGACCACGTCCGGACTGAGGACTTCGCGGAGCTTGCCCGCTAGGGCATCTGCCGCCTTCTCCGCCTCATTTGTGCCCGGAGGTATCTCCAACATCCGGGCACCCGTGGCTGACGTACGGAATCGCACCGTCGTCAGGCCGATCTCGCGCAGGCTGATTTGGCTCTTAGCTTGAGCCAAAACCTGTTCGTATGTCGCTCCTTTCTCCTCAGCACCGGGCTTTAACGTGATAGTTATCACCTCGGTGCGAGGGGAGCGGAGCTTCACCCTACGTTTTTTGGACTCCTTTGCAGGAGTCTTTTTCGCCTTCTTGGCTTTTTTAGACTCCTTCGCAGGAGCCTGCCTCGTCGTCGTCGCCGCCGCCGGTTTGCTTGTCGCCTTCTTGGACTTTCGTCCGACGACAGCGCTCCACGGAACAGCCGCGGCCTCTGGCACCGCGGGTTCCGCGGACGTGGAAGGAGCGGTCCTTTTGGCCGCCGCTTCTTTGGCAGCCAAGTTCGAGCGTCGTGAACGCTTCGGCTTGGCCACCTCTACCGAGGACACCTTCTCAGGTGCCTTCGTTTTTGCAGCCTGAGCTGCTTTCCGGTCGGCGGCGAGCGGAGGCCGCAGCCGAGGCTCCGGAAGGAGGCGGTCCTCGATCCCCTCGAAGCGTGCGTTCAGCATTCTGAACTGCTCCTGGTTCGCTCGGATTACCTCTTCCATCGCCTTCTTGAAGTCAGCCGTGCTACTCGCAGCGGGCTGTTGCCGCATCTGGGCGACCTCTCGGCGCAGCTCGGCCAATTGGCCCGCCATCTGCGCGTTGAGTGCCTCCAAGCGGGCAACATCATCACACTTCTTGATCGTCCTCAGCTCGGACGACGCACCTTTGATGGTGTCAACGGCCGACCTGAGGGCCCGAACGTATGTGCCCTTGAGGTTGCTCGACTTGTCGGCCACCTGCGCTACGACATTCGCTGCCTCCTTAATTTCTGCTTCTAGAGCAGCGGAGGTCCGCGGCACGTCCTCGACAACCGCACCGCGGTTTCTCAGGCGTGCCGCCCTTGCTTCAATGGCCACCTTGGCCTTGGCGTTGTAAAGGACCAGCGCATCCTCTGTCTGGAAGCGCTGCTCCTTCGCCTTCTCCGCTTGGAGCTCGGCTCGGTGCTTGCCGAAGCCCACATATTGTCCGGTCGAGGACGGTCGGCCCCGCCCCCTTTTGGACGAAGGCTTCAGCCACCGACCGATTGATGCATCTGAGCCGCAGTCACTTTGCTGCGCGCTCGCATCACTCTCGGATCCGGAGAAGTTGTCCCTGGGATGGGACCGCTTCTCCGCCTTTCGTCTATTCCTATCCGTCATGCTAACATAACTGGCGTTCGACGAGTCCGACTCAGAGAGCCGTTCCAATCGAACAACCAGTTCCTTTGTTACGCCAAGGTCTTTGGTTTCAGCGCGCGCCATCGGGGCGCCCACCTCCACCACCGTTTCGTCAATAGCCATTCGTGTAGCAATCGGAAGTCCGTTGTTTGGGTTTTTTATTGAGCTTTCCATAAAAAGTCCCACGAGTAAGGCGGAAATAAATTGTCCACCAAGGCAGTGCCCCCTGTACCTTGGTAACCCTATTACACCGTGAGGTCGGGCGGTATCACGGGATCTCTATGCTATTGTTTTTTATTGAGGTTGGCTCCTCTCGACCCAGCCGACTAAGGCAAGGCCCTCGGTCCCACTCCAGGCTGCGAGACATGATCCACAACACCCAGAATGGGGAAACGAGTTCGAGAGGTGGTGACAATAGTCTTGTTTACTCAGACTCGATACCGAGAATGAGTAAACCCGCCTCTCCTCCTACTCGACTCTAAAAACCGATAACGAGTCCCTCCGAAATGTAAAGAAAATATAATATAAAATAAATATATATATTCCCCCCCCCCGCTGCACCCACTTGTAAAGAAGTGGGCGCCCTCGTGGCCAAAACCCAGACCACGAGATAACCGCCGCGTCAGTCGTTAGCCGCGATCGACAGGCATTACCGGAAAATCGTCGGAATGCCGGTCGACCCCGTTGCCCAGGGTGCACCACGAGGAGGTGACCGACATGCACCCCAACCTAACCTAACCTAACCTAACCTAACCTAACCTAACCTAACCTAACCTAACCTAACCTAACCTAACCTTTTTTTTTTTTTTTTTTTTTTTACGAGGGGAAATGCATTTACGCATGCCGCCCGGCGAGGGACCGGAGCGGGTATGTGGGACTCACGAGGACCCCGGTACTCGGCTAGATCCGGTACCGGCTGCACGTACTACCCACTAAAACCAAACCTCGATAATCCGCCTTGTCGCAAGGCGGCAGGGTTGCGGGAACGCGTTTGCATGCAACCGCGACCCCACCTGCGGGTGTTGCTACTACGCAACACTACTCGAAGGCGCGCCGTGATGGTAGGGCGCATCTTCCTCCGCCGCTTCCTTTCTGTGGCGTGACGAATTCCCTCGAGTTCGCCACAGGAAGCCACACTTACGGCGGCATCCGGCCTACGAAGGCACGTCGCCGCCGACCTGGTCTCCGTCGACGCAGCGGAAGGGAGTTGATGTCGTCCTCCCGCTGTCGTTCCGCCGCCTCCTTAGCGGACATTACGGCTTCGCTGAAGTCCCGTAATGCCGCCCACGCCTCTTCGCTCGCGACCGTCTTCCCAATCAGGACCGGAAGCGAGATGTCATGTCCAATTGCCGTGGACAGGGCCGCGCGAGGCTCCGCCCAGGCTGGGCAATCTGCGCGCGTATGCTCGGCCGTGTCCACGGCTCCGTCGTCACAATGAAGACATATCACCGACGGCTCCCTCCCGACCACTTCGCACAAGTATTTGGCGAAGCAGCCGTGACCGGTAAGGAGCTGCGTCAGGTGATACGTCAGTGGGCCGTGCTTGCGCTCGACCCACTCTCTAAACACAGGGCGAATGGCCGCCACAAGTTCCCCACTAGCATCTGGAACTCGTAGTCGGTCCTCCCATTTGTCCAAGAGGCGATGTCTCGCCTCCTCCCGCCACTGCCGAACCTCCCGAGGATGGGGCCGGTTCCCCTCCGCTCTTGCAGCCTTGACCCGCCAATAGACGCTCGAGTTCACCTCGGCCTCGAGGTCCCATGGCGGGCTTCCGGACAGCAAGCATGCCGCGGTGTATGACACCGTACGGTACGCCCGAGCCACTCTGAGCGCCATCGCCCGCTGCGGACGTCGCAGCGAGGCGACGTTACGGGCACTCAGAGCGTCCGCCCATATCGGCGCCCCGTAGAGTGCCATCGAGCGCACTACGCTGGAGTATAGCCGCCTGCAGGGATTACCCGGCCCACCAACGTTGGGCAATATTCGCCCGAGCGCTCCGGCTGCAGCCACCAGTCTTGGGGCCGCCCCTACTGGGCAGCTCAACCACAGCGAGCCGGAGCCCCTCGGTCCCCGAGCGATGACCCCGGGTCTGATCGCTCCTGAAGAGCAACCCCCATCTGCAGCGACCGCTGCCACGACCTCCTCAGCCGTGACCGAGTCGTCCAGGTCCATGACCCTAAGCTCTACGCACTTCGTGGGTCGATGCACCTGGACCACGTCCGGGCTGAGAACTTCGCGGAGCTTGTCCGCTAGGGCATCTGCCGCCTTCTCCGCTTCGTTCGTGCCCGGCGGAATTTCAAGGATCCGCGCTCCAGTGGCCGCTGTCCTGAAGCGAACCGCAGTCAAGCCGACCTCGCTCAACTTGATGCGGCTCTTTGCTTGAGCCAGGACAGCCTCGTACTTGAGGCCCTTCTCTTCAGCACCGGGCCTCAACGTGATCGTCACCACCGCGGTGCGAGGAGAGCGGAGTTTCCTTTTGCGGGCCTTCTTTTCTTTGGCAGGAACGGTCTTCTGTTTCGCTGCCTTCGTCGACGCTGTCGCCTTTGACTTATTGGACGGCTGACGAACAACAGCCGCCCATGAAACACTCGAACTGCCCGGCTTCGGAGTTGGTGGAGGGGCAGCTTTCTTCGCCGCAGCCGCTGCCGCCTCCTGGGCAGCCATACTGGGGCGTTTCGTCTTCTTCTTTCGTGCCGTTTTAGCGCTACCACTCTTCTCCGCGACTTTGGCAGTGGGCGACTCAGATGGTGTCTCAGATGATGGTGCCCTTGCAGTAGCGACTGCAGTCTTCGCCGCTCTGCGGTCTGCGGCCAGCGGAGGTCGCAGCCGAGGCTCCGGAAGGAGACGGGGCTCGATGCCCTCCATTCTGGCGTTGAGCATGTTGCCGTACTGTTCCCGGCTACAGCGCAGCGCCTCCTCCGTGATGCGCTTAATGGCTTCGTCGCTAAGCTCCGCCGGTCTCCGGCGCATCTCGGCCATCTCCCTGCGTACCTCTGCCAGCTGGCCCGAAAGCCGTGCGTTGGCAGCTTCCAGGCGGGTCCCCTCTTCCGACGTGGTCAGGGTTTTGAACTCCGCCACCACACCTTTTATGGTGTCATGGGCGGTCCTCAGGGCCCTGACATAAGTACCCTTCAGGTTACCCGACTTGTCGGCAACCTGGAGCACCACTTCTAATGCCTGCAGGGCATCCGCTTCCAAAGCGGCGGACGTCTTCGGTGCGTCCTCGGCAATTGTGCCCACAGTTTGGCGATCCCTAGCACGGGCCGCTCTTTCCTCCATCGCCAACTTGGCCGCTTCGTTATAAGCGGCCAACGCGTCTTCGGTATGGAATTGATCCTCCTTCGCCTTGGTCTTCGCGGAGCGGAGCTCCTCCTGCGACTTCCCTATACCGACGTATTTGCCGTGAGTGGGCGGCCGGCCACGCCCCCTCTTACTTGCTGGTTTCAGCCACCTGCTTACTGAGGATTCCGAGTTTTCACTCAGCTGCACGCTCGCGTCACTCTCGGAGCCAGAGCAGCTATCCCCAGCGTGAGTCCGCTTCTCACCCTTTCGCCGTGTCAAGTCCTGTGTGTGTGGACTGTCTAATGACTCCACCGTCCGCATGCTGCAGGCCGAAGAGTCCGACTCAGAGAGTCGCTCTAGCCGTACAGCAAGCCGTTTTAGTACGCCGGGGTCCTTGGCTTCAGTGCGCGCCATCGGGGCGCCCACCTCCACCGCCATGTCGTCGCTATCCGTTCGTTTAGTAAATCGGTGTCCTTTGAGAGTTTTTGTAATTTTACTATCCATAACTTATCCCACGAGTATGGGGGAAGGGGTGGTCCGTCCAGGTGGTGCCCCCTGCACCTGGATAAGCCTTGCGTAACTCGTCGAGGGTGTCGGCCGGTACCCTGACGAGGATCGCAGTAACGACTGATCTTCCCATCAGCCATGCATCCATCGCGCTGCGTCGCCACTTGGGATTGGGGTGATTTTTATAGAGGTTGTCTTCCTCACGGACCGGCCAGTTAAGGCAAGACCCGCGGTCCTGCACGAAGCCGCGAGACATGTCCACGAAACCTCACTGTGCAGGATTACGCGTTACTCCTTCAATCTCCGGAAGCCCAAAAAGACCCCGGAGATTCAAAAGCCAAAAGCTGTACACACTAATGACCTAATCTAACCTAAGCTAGCCTTTTTTTTTTTTTTTTTTTTTTTTTTTTTTTTTTTTTTTTTTTACGTGGGGAAATCCTCATGGATACCCTCCATATCTGATGACTTGATGGAGGGTTATGTCGGACTCCTACCGACTAAAACCACCACGGTTCCTGCGACCCACAATAGGTGGAGGTACGGGCACGCTTGCGCATTCTTCCGCGCCTGCACCAGTGGTTGTTCTTTACGAACCCTTCTCCTCATAAGTTTCTCCACCTGGGGGACCCTATTTTTGGGTAATGACCTCCCCCTTAGTCATTGCCCGGAGGTTCTACTGATACAGGCTGGTTAGCTGGTTGCACCGCCGTCTGAACCCTGTTCTCTTACGGCGTATCGGGTCTGCTAGCACGTCAGTCTCCCTTTCTCTCTCCGCCGCCTCCTTTTGTTTCATCACCGTTTCGCAGAAGGTAATCATCGCCGCCCAGGAACTTTCGCTGCTTACCATAGACCTAACCACAGCTGGCAGCGATAAGTCCTCCCCCACAGCTGCGACCAAGTGCCGTCTCGGTGCCTCCCATGCCGGGCACACTTGCAGGGTGTGCATTGCCGTGTCCTCGTGTGCTCCGCAAGCATGGCACGTTGCGGTCGGTTCCCTCCCAGCGATTTTCCATAGATATCTCCCGAAACACCCGTGTCCCGAGAGAATCTGCACTAGATGGAAGGTCAGTGGAGAACGTTGCCGTTCACACCATTTGACTAGGACTGGCCGAATCGCCTCGATCGTAGCATGACCTGCAGTGGGCTCTGCCAGTCTCTCATCCCACATTCGCATGATCCTCGAAATTTGGTTTGCCCTCCATGTCTGTTCCTCTGCGGCGGTGTGAAGAACATTACGGCTACGGCATTCAGACCGACGGAAATACGCCTCGGCTAAAACTTCCGCCTCTAAGTCCCAAGGTGGGGAACCAGCGAGAACGCATGCCGCCTCAAAGGATACTGTTCGGTATCCTCTGATGATTCTTGTAGTCATGATCCGCTGCGGTCGCCTTAGCAGCGTTTTACTCTTGTTATTAAGAGTGTTGACCCAGATAGGAGCCCCATACAGCGCCATTGATTTGATCACGGCGGTATAGAGGCGACGACATCCAGCATTTGGCCCAGCGGCGTTCGGAAGCAGGCGTCCAAGTGCGTTTGCAGTGGCCACTAGCTTAGGACACAAGTGTCGGAAGTGATCCAGGAATTGCCATCGACTGTCGAGAACGAGCCCTAGATATCTAAGAGTCGACTCGACTTCGATGGCCACTCCTCCGACTGTAATACTAGCGCCTTGAGGAGGCTTTCGCCGAGGACGATGAAAACAGATCGCTCTGGATTTGTAGAGAGCTACTTCTAGACCTAAATTTCGGATTCTCTCCACCACTTGAGACACTCCGGCGGTAGCAAGAGTAGCGGCCGTTACGAAGTCACCTCCTCGCGCTGTTACGAGGGTATCGTCTGCGTAGCAGACTAGGTTTACTCCTTGTGGCATGTCACCTCTCAAGACCCAGTCGTATCCCAGGTTCCATAAAAGTGGACCGAGAACAGAACCCTGTGGGACACCACAAGACAGTTGACGTCGCCTCCATCCACCTTGCCCTTTGTATGACACTGCTCGGTCCGTGAGGTAAGAGTCAACCAAACGGCGGAGGTAGAAAGGTACACGGTGATATCTTAACGCGTCTCTAACGCTAGCCCATGGCAAGGAGTTGAACGCATTGGCTATGTCCAAGGACACAGCCAAAAAGAAATCACCCTGCGATGTTGCTTGTTCAGCGTCAGATTTGACCTGCATAATTGCGTCCAACGTCGACCGTTCTTTACGAAAACCGAATTGACATTCGGAGAGTTCGGGGCCAATTGTTCCCAAATGCTCAACGATACGGGCAGCTACTATCCGCTCGAAAAGTTTGCCTACCTCGTCAAGTAGAACGATGGGACGATATGCAGATGGGCTATCAGCTGGCCGTCCATCCTTACGAAGTAGGATCAAATGACCTTCCTTCCATGCCACCGGGAAGCGGCCTTGCTCGAAGCAGGACGAATAAATCCACCTGAGCTTAGATGCAAATGCATCAAGCGTCAGGACGCTGAGCCATATTCGACCTGGAATTCCATCTGGTCCAGGGGCTACGTTTTTGTAACGCAGTCTTGATAAAGCTGCCTCAAGCTCGTCTTGAGTAACCATTGGCACGAATGTCTCTTCATTGCCTTCAATGTGAGGCGTAGACATAACATTGGGAGAGGATTCTGCTCTATCTGGGAATAGGGCCTCGATAACACTTCTCAATAGTTGCGGATGAAGGCTGAGTGTTATCGGCGGCGACCAGGGCCGAAGCTTACCTCGGACCGATCGATATGGACGGCCCCATGGATCTCGATTGAGCAGGTCTATCATGTTATGGTAAGCAGACTCCTTTGCTCTTTGAATTGCAAACTTCAAAGCCTTTTTTGCAGTTTTGTAAGACGCATAGAGTTGATCTACTCTAGAGTCTAACTGAGCCTGCTGATGTCGTCGCCTTCTGCGCTCTCTTGCATATCTCCGTCGGGCTTTAACGCAGGATTTACGCAATTCGGCTATTTCATCTGACCACCAATAGACTTGCTGTCGGGAAGAAGTAGCCGCGACCCTTGGCATCGAGGCATCACATACATCAGACATAGCATTGCGTAATGAGTGAGCTAACTCATCAATATCGATGGGTTGTTCTATCGGTCTAGATATCCATGTCTGAACAATTGCGGCTTCCATTAGTAGATCCTTGTTCAGACGTTTCAAGCTCCATCGCAGTTTGGTACGGCATCCAGCTCGCGCATTCGTTGTTGTTCGACGTCCAGTGATCTCAAAAAGAATGTATCGGTGATCAGACAGTGTTTCTACGTCCTCGGCGACTCTCCAGTTCTGAACGCGGCTTGCAAATGTGGTGCTGGCTAGTGTGATGTCAACAATTGACTCACCTTGTTGCCTCACACATGTGCTGATGTTACCTCTATTGAGTACGGTGAGACCGGCTTCTGATAGCCATTCTTCCACGAGTTCTCCACGAGCGTCAGTGGCTGGACATCCCCACATCACAGATTTTGCGTTCAGATCTCCCGCAAGTACAACGGAATTGTGATTGGTTTGACCGAGCACGGCCCCAACCCCATTCAAAAATTGTTCAAATTCCGCTACGGTTTTGTTTGGAGAAAAGTAAGTCCCGATGACCAGAACTTCCTCGACGTATGCCGCAATCCATCCACAGCCTTTGAACACTCTGCCGAAATGAAGAGAACCAGGCTTCTGTATGACCAGAGCTACGGTATTACTTGTGTCCCCAATCCAGTTTCCATTGTCAGCTATCTTGTACGGTTCCGCGACAACAGCCACATGTATGGACCGCTCCAACATACTCTGAACGAGCAGATCTTGTGCTCGGGCACAGTGGTTGATATTAGCTTGTAACAACTTCAGGTTCATGGCTGGTTAAGGCTGTCTTCCTCCATGGCTACGACATCACTTGTCTGACGTGTCGTCTCAGAGGGTATCGAGGTGACAGGGTTCCTAGGCCTATTTTTGTCAGGACAAGGCGGTATGCAGGCTTTGCTCCCTAATGCGTGCTCCGCGGGCTTTCCTGCTGCTTCGCAGAGCGAACAGTGCGGCGCAGCGGTACACTGGGCAGCCTTATGGCCTGATTGGCCGCAACGGTAGCATTGCTGGCTGCGGTCAACCAGTGCAGTGCATTTCGCCCCTATGTGCCCTACCTCGAAGCATCGGTAGCAACGGAATTGTTTGGGTTCCAGGAGTTTGACCCTAGCCAATACCCATCCAACTTGTAGCCGACCGGATTTGACGATGGCTTTCGCTGCCTTTATAGGGCAGCGAACCCATACCGACCCTAGCCCAGTGGGCATAACCCGGATTACACCCGTTCTTATGGATTCCACCGGGCAATTCCCAGCCCGGGCTACTGCTGCTGTTACCTCTGGAACGGAGGCAGAGTCGTCCAGACCAGAAATGCCGATGTCAGCGCACTTCGTCGGTGTGGTTATCCGGACATCACCCTCGTTCAGATGTTCCCTCAGCTTTTTGGCCAAGGCATCTGCTTGCTCGGCACTGGCTGCGCCCGGTACCTCGAGAATTCGAGCTCCTGTAGCAGCTTGGCGGAATTTAATCGATTTGATGCCGAGCTCCGAGAGTGCTATCTTGTTCTTTGCCTCGGATAATGTTGACGCGTAGGTGATACCTCTGTCTTCTGCTCCCGGTTGCAGCGTTATAACGACCGCTGAAGATTTTGGGGTACGAAGTTTCACGCGTTTCTTGGTCTCCACGTTTTGCGCTGTAGCTGTTGGTGTGATCTGCTTTTTTGCGCCTTTCTTCAATACCGTAGCCCAAGTTCGATTCACGGGTTCCGGTGTCTCAGTTGGTATAGAAGTCACCCCATTCTCTGTGGCTCTTGCTGCTGCTGCAGCTTGAGCGGCAAGGGTCGCTTTCTTTTTCGCCTTCCTCTTTTTCTTTTTTGATGGCTGAGTGTTAGCCGTCGTCGGACGCTCGGTACCTTCTTTTGGCAACGAAGGAGTCCTAGCCTTATTCGCATCAATTGTACGGTCCGCTGCTAATGGTGGCCGTATAGTTCTGCTCGGTAGGAGTCTGTCCTCCAAGGACTCTATCATAGCGTTCATTTTGGTCCCGACTTGGATCATTATTGAACGTGTAAGTTCGTCTAGCAGCGTCTTCGATGGCGCTTCGTCTTTTTGTTGACTTCGTGGGTCGTTGGTTTGCTGATTGATCTCGTTAGAAGTGACAGGTTCGGAAGAACTCTGTTTAAGCCGCGAGATTTCCTCCCGCAGTTCACCAATTTCCCCTCGAAGGTCCTCAACTTGCCTTTCCAGTTGGCCGTTTTTCTCCTGTAATATCTCTTTTTCCGATGTCGACGTCCTACTGTGAAGAGCTTCTGCTGCAGATTTGATAGAGGCCGCTGCTTCTTTAAGGGCCCGTTGGAATGTGCCCTTTAAGTTTCTCGACCTTGTCGCCACTTTGAGAATGATGTCGACATCATCACTAATTTGTTTATTAAGGGCAACAGCTGTACGAGTGCCGCTGCCTTCCGCCGTTTGCAAACCTAGAGCTTGTCTGTTCTCGTTTGCAGAGCGTGTTTGCTCTTCAAGTTCTTTTTCCGCCTCTTGGTTTGCCACCTCACGCTTCTTTGCACGTAACGTCATTTTCTCGCTGTTCGACTCCAGCGGTTTCGGGTTTGTACCCTCGCCTTCGTATTCATCGCTAGATGACGCTGGTCCAGTTCTAGGCCGTTTTCTGGTTCTCCAGAGTCGTGCACTTGCATCGGTTGACCCGATTGAGTCAATGGTCTGCAGACTAGTGTCAGTATCAGCTCCGGTTCGGCCTTCCGACATCTCCATCTCTTTCCTCGTCTTTTTGTTGGTTTGTTTTTTGGGTTTTGGTTTAGACATCATCATTTTGGTCCCACGAGTATGGGGGAATAAACGGTCCATCCAAGTGGTGCCCCCTGCACCTGGATAAGCCTAGCGTAACTCGTTACGGGTGTCGGCCGGTACCCTAACGAGGAACGCAGTAGCGACTGAACTTCCCGTCAGCCATGCATCCTCTCGCGCTGCGTCGCCACTTAGGATTCGGGGTGATTTTTTATAGAGGTTTTCTTCCTCGCAGCCCGGCCGGTCAAGGCAAGACCCTCGGTCTCACATAACGCCGCGAGACATGTCCACGACGCTTCTGTGAGGTTACGATCTTTGGACGGTGGGACGGTAAAGAAATTTACCATCGCCTGCCCGGCAGCGGTTGAATGCATACCAAGCCCGTCACATCCTCCTCTGTTTTCTCTCTTCGGAAGGAAGAAAGAACTCCTCCCTAAATGCTATAGAACCGCTCGCACAGTCCACTCTGCTAATCAGAGAAGTACCAGGAGCGGCCCTATATCATTGTCCTCCCCTACGTGCCACGAAGCCGCTCGCACAGTCCACTCTGCTAATCAGAGAAGTACCAGTAGCGACCCCGTGGCATCTCCGTTGCGTCAGTCGTTAGCCGTGATCGACAAGCACTCCGAGAAAAACCCCGGAGTGCTTGTCGACCCCGTTGCCCAGGGTGCACCACGAGGAGGTGACTGACCTGCACCCCACCCCAACCTAACCTAACCTAACCTAACCTAACCTAACCTAACCTAACCTAACCTTTTTTTTTTTTTTTTTTTTTTTTTTTTTTACGAGGGGAAATGCATTTACGCATGCCGCCCGGCGAGGGACCGGAGCGGGTATGTGGGACTCACGAGGACCCCGGTACTCGGCTAGATCCAGTACCGGCTGCACGTACTACCCACTAAAACCAAACCTCGATAATCCGCCTTGTCGCAAGGCGGCAGGGTTGCGGGAACGCGTTTGCATGCAACCGCGACCCCGCCTGCGGGTGTTGCTACTACGCAACACTACTCGAAGGTGCGCCGTGATGGTAGGGCGCATCTTCCTCCGCTGCTTCCTTTCTGTGGCGTGACGAATTCCCTCGAGTTCGCCACAGGAAGCCACACTTACGGCGGCATCCGGCCTACGAAGGCACGTCGCCGCCGACCTGGTCTCCGTCGACGCAGCGGAAGGGAGTTGATGTCGTCCTCCCGCTGTCGTTCCGCCGCCTCCTTTGCAGACATTACGGCTTCGCTGAAGTCCCGTAATGCCGCCCACGCCTCTTCGCTTTCGACCATCTTTTCAATGAGTGCCGGAAGCGATACGTCGAGTCCAATAGCCGCGGACAGTGCTGCGCGAGGCTCCGCCCAAGCTGGGCACTCTGCGCGCGTATGCTCGGCCGTGTCCACGGCTCCGTCGTCACAATGAAGACATATCACCGACGGCTCCCTCCCGACCACTTCGCACAAGTATTTGGCGAAGCAGCCGTGACCGGTAAGGAGCTGCGTCAAGTGATACGTCAGTGGGCCGTGCTTGCGCTCGACCCACTCCCTCAACACCGGGCGAATGGCTGCAACGAGTTCCGCACTGGCATCCGGAACTCGCAGCCGATCCTCCCACTTGTTCATGAGGCTTTGATGTCTTGCCTCCTCCCGCCACTGTCGAACCTCCCGAGGATGGGGTCGGTTCCCCTCCGCTCTTGCCGCCTTGACCCGCCAATAGACACTCGAGATCACTTCGGCCTCGAGGTCCCAAGGCGGGCTTCCGGACAGCAAGCATGCCGCGGTGTATGACACCGTACGGTACGCCCGAGCCACTCTGAGCGCCATCGCCCGCTGCGGACGTCGCAGCGAGGCGACGTTACGGGCACTCAGAGCGTCCGCCCATATCGGCGCCCCGTAGAGTGCCATCGAGCGCAGTACGCCGGCGTAAAGCCGCCTGCACGAGCCTCCTGGCCCTCCAATGTTGGGCAATATTCGCCCCAACCCTCCGGCTGCAGTCACCAATCTTGGGGCCAAGCGCCGGAAGTGCTCCTCGAACTTCCACCTGCCGTCGAGAACGAGTCCGAGGTATCTCATCGTCGACCCGACGGTGATGGAAGTTCCGCCAACTAGGATTGTCATTCCTTGAGGTGGCGCGTTCCGAGGTCCATGGAAGACTAGGGCCTCGGACTTGTGCAAGGCCACCTCAAGGCCCAGAGCACGAATGCGGTGCACAGCATGTGCCACTCCCGCCGTGGCAAGATATGCCGCCTCACGATGGGTACTGCCGCGGGCCGACACGAGGGTGTCGTCAGCGTAACAGGTCAAGCTGACCCCCCGCAAAGTGGCCCCGCGAAGCACCCAATCGTAGCCGATGTTCCACAGTAACGGCCCCAAAACTGAGCCCTGTGGAACACCGCATGTCATCTCCCTCCTGCCAAATCCGTCCTTAGTCGGGAACACCACCGCCCTGCCAGAGAAGTAATCGGCGACGGTTCGCCTTAGATATCCCGGAACGTTATGGTATCTGAGGGCTTCCAGTACCACTTCCCAGGGCAGAGTGTTAAAGGCGTTGGAAATGTCTAACGACACTGCCAACAACACCCCACCCCGAGAGACCTCCTCCTCTGCGAGCTCCCTGAGCCTGGCGACTGCGTCCAACGTCGAGAGGCCCCGGCGAAAGCCGAACTGAAGTCCGCTCAGACCTGGCTCCATACTGCCGATTAGACGGGCTGAAAGTACACGCTCGAAGAGCTTGCCCGCCTCGTCGAGCAGCACGATGGGTCGGTAGGCCGACGGCTGATCGGGGGCTCGTCCCTCCTTGCGGATGAGTACGAGCCTACCCGTTTTCCACCGATGCGGAAACCTTCCCTGAGCCAGGCAGGCGGAGAACAGCTGGCACATGCCATCGCCCAACTCCTCCAGCGCAATCGCCAGAGCGCGTCCCGGTATCCCGTCAGGCCCGGGGGCTGTCCTTTTCGAACGGAGCTTCAGGACAGCCGCACACAACTCCGCCTCGGTAACCGGGGACGCCTCATCCGCCATCACATACTCGGGCTCCATCGCCGGTGGGACGAACACTCCTCTTGATGGAAAAAGTTCCTCAGTAATTCGTCGTAGAAGCTGCGGCTCGATGGTGGTGGTGAGCGGGGGTGTCCAGGGTCGGAGCTTCTGCCTCACGACCCGGTACGGTCTCCCCCACGGATCTGCATCGAGCGAAGTGAGCCACTCCACCCACGCCGCTTCCTTCGCCTGCGCGATGGCCTTCTGAAGCGATACGCAAGCCTCCCTGTAGGAGGTGTAAAGAGCCTCCTCCAGGTTGTGGTCGCGTATCCGTCTTCTCCTGGACCTGGCGTATCGACGACGGGCCGCAACGCACGCTCTCCGTAGTGTTCGTAGTTCCGGGCGCCACCAGTACACACGACGACGTGGAGTCTGAGACCTCACCCTCGGCATCGCCACATCGCAAATGCGAAACAGGGCGGCGCCGAGTCGGTCGGCCTCTCGGTCGACCTGGACGACCGGGTCGGAACCGGCGCACCAGGCCTCCACGATGGCCGCCTCTTTTGCCAACTGGCTATCGAGACGGCCAAGACTCCACCGCGGACCTTCTGACCGCTCAACAGCGGGCTGGACAACGGGAACCGCGGAGACATCAAATCGGATATAAAGATGGTCCGACAGAGTCTCCACCCCCGTCTCCACCCTCCAATCCCGAACACGGCGGGCCAGGGCGATGGACGCAAACGTCAAGTCCACGATCGACTCGCCCTGCTGCCGCACGCACGTGCTCTCCGATCCTCTGTTGATCGTCGCGAGCCCTAATGACACGGCCCACTCCTCTAACACCTCTCCTCTGGCATCGGTCGCAGGGGAACCCCAAGCCGTAGATTTGGCATTGAAGTCCCCCGCAACTATCACCGGTCTCGGCGATACCTGCCCGACCAGAGCCCCGACCTCAACCAAAAGTTGTTCAAATTCGGCGAGACTCCGGTTTGGAGAGGCGTAGACTCCTACGAACACTGTGCCGTTGACTAAAACGGCCACGCACCCTCTGCCTTTGGCCACCCAATCGATCGCAGGGGCGCCAGCAATAGCGGGAGCGACGATGGAAACGACTCCCTCGTGGTCGGATACCCAGTCGTCCCGTAAATGAACGACATAGGGCTCCGCCACCACTGCTACTCCGATTTGCCACTCCACCATGCTCTGAAGAAGAAGGTCCTGGGCTCTGGCGGAGTGGTTTATATTGGCCTGGAGACAACGCAGGGCCATTACTGTGCGGTCTCCATGGGCTCCTCAGTCCGTTGGGACACGGTGACGGGCCCTTTCGTCACCGGACCTCCCGTTTTCTTCGGGCGAGCATTGCTGCCCTGACACGTCCTACTGCCGACGGAGTGCGCCGCTGGCTTACCGGCCGCTGAGCACAAGATGCAGTTCGCCTCAGCGGCGGTGCACTCGCGGGCCTTGTGGTCGGGTTGACCGCAGCGGAAGCACAAACGGCTGCGGTCCACCCCCCTGTCACAGACGGCCCCCATATGCCCGCCCTCCAGGCATCTAAAGCAGCGGAGTGGCCTCTGCTCGAGCAATAGCACCCGCGCCGAGACCCACCCCACTCTGACTCTGCCAGACTCCAAAATCTTTTTGGCCGCTGCGACTGGACAGCTGAGCCACAGCGACCTGCAGCCGTTGAATCCCCGGACAATAACGCCCGGCCTGATTGCGCCATCGGAGCAACCTCCTTCACTGGCCACCGCTGCCACCACCTCCTCCGACGTCACCGAGTCGTCCAGATCCATGACCCTGACCTCGACGCATTTCGTCGGTCGATGGATCTGGACCTCGTCCGGGCTTAGGACCTCACGAAGTTTAGCCGCAAGGGCATCCGCCGACTTCTCCGCGTCAACCGTGCCCGGCGGAATTTCAAGGATCCGCGCTCCAGTGGCCGCTGTCCTGAAGCGAACCGCAGTCAAGCCGACCTCGCTCAACTTGATGCGGCTCTTCGCTTGAGCCAGGACAGCCTCGTACTTGAGGCCCTTCTCTTCAGCACCGGGCCTCAGCGTGATCGTCACCACCGCGGTGCGAGGAGAGCGGAGTTTCCTCTTGCGGGCCTTACAGCCGGGAACCGGGAGCCGGGAACTACAGCCGCCCATGATACATCCGAGCTGCCCGGCTTCAAGGTTGGCGGAGGGGCAGTTTTTTTCGCCGGAGCCGCTGCCGCTTCCTGGGCAGCCATGCTGGGCCGTTTCGCCTTCTTCCTTCGTTGGGACTTTTTGGTGCTCCCAACCGTCTCCGCGGTTTTGGCAGCGGGCGACTCAGTTGGAGCCGTCACCCTTGCCGTCGCAGCTGCAGTCTGCGCCGCCTTGCGGTCTGCGGCTAGTGGAGGGCGCAGCCGAGGCTCTGGAAGGAGGCGGGGCTCGATGCCCTCCATTCTGGCGTTGAGCATGTTGCCGTACTGTTCCCGGCTACAGCGCAGCGCCTCCTCCGTGATGCGCTTAATGGCTTCGTCGCTAAGCTCCGCCGGTCTCCGGCGCATCTCGGCCATCTCCCTGCGTACCTCTGCCAGCTGGCCCGAAAGCCGTGTGTTGGCAGCTGCCAGGCGGGCCCCCTCTTCCGACGTGGTCAGGGTTTTGAATTCCGCCACCACACCTTTTATGGTGTCATGGGCGGTCCTCAGGGCCCTGACGTAAGTACCCTTCAGGTTACCCGACTTGTCGGCAACCTGGAGCACCACTTCTAATGCCTGCAGGGCATCCGCTTCCAAAGCGGCGGACGTCTTCGGTGCATCCTCGGCAATTGTGCCCACAGTTTGGCGATCCCTAGCACGGGCCGCTCTTTCCTCCATCGCCAACTTGGCCGATTCGTTGTAAGCGGCCAACGCGTCTTCCGTCTGGAAGCGATCCATCTTGGTCTTCGCTTCGCGGAGCTCCTCCTGCGACTTCCCTATACCGACGTATTTGCCGTGAGTGGGCGGCCGGCCACGCCCCCTCTTACTTGCTGGTTTCAGCCACCTGCTTACTGAGGATTCCGAGTTTTCACTCAGCTGCACGCTCGCGTCACTCTCGGAGCCTGAGCTATCCCCATCGTGGGTCCGCTTTTCGCCTTTTCGCCGTGTCATGTCCATGGGTGGATCGTCTAATGACTCCACCGTCCGCATGCTGCAGGCCGAAGAGTCCGACTCAGAGAGTCGCTCTAACCGTACAGCAAGCCGTTTTAGTGCGCCGGGGTCCTTGGCTTCAGTGCGCGCCATCGGGGCGCCCACATCCACCGCCATATCGTCGTTATCCATTCGTTTGGAAGATCGGAGTCCTTTGTGAGTTTTTGATTTTTGATTTTCCATATAAAATCCCACGAGTAAGGGGGAAGGGGTGGTCCGTCCAGGTGGTGCCCCCTGCACCTGGATAAGCCTTGCGTAACTCGTCGAGGGTGTCGGCCGGTACCCTGACGAGGATCGCAGTAACGACTGATCTTCCCATCAGCCATGCATCCATCGCGCTGCGTCGCCACTTGGGATTGGGGTGATTTTTATAGAGGTTGTCTTCCTCACGGACCGGCCGGTTAAGGCAAGACCCGCGGTCCTGCACTAAGCCGCGAGACATGTCCACGAAACCTCACTGTGCAGGATTACGCGTTACTCCTTCAATCTCCGGAAGCCCAAAAAGACCCCGGAGATTCAACAGCCAAAAGCTGTACACACTAATGACCTAATCTAACCTAAGCTAGCCTAGCCTAACCTAACCTAACTTAGCCTATCAGGTCTTACCTCCCTAACCTAACGCAAACTAGCCTTGCTAGTCTACTACACCTATCTAACCTAGCCTAACCTAGTCTATCCTACGTAAACCTAACCTAACCTAATGTCAGTCGTTAGCCGCGATCGACAGGCATTACCGGAAAATCGTCGGAATGCCGGTCGACCCCGTTGCCCAGGGTGCACCACGAGGAGGTGACCGACTTGCACCCCAACCTAACCTAACCTAACCTAACCTAACCTTTTTTTTTTTTTTTTTTTTTTTTTTTTAACGAGGGGAAATGCATTTACGCATACCGCCCGGCCGGGTGGCCGCGACGGCTATGTGGGACTCACCGGGGACCCCGAGTCATCGGCTGTCCGATACCCGGCTGCCCGTCCTACCCACTAAAACCAGACCTCGATATTCCGCCTTCGCGCAAGGCGGCAGGGTTACGGGAACGCGTTTGCTTGCAACCGCGACCCCGCCTGCGAAAGTTGCTTCTGAGCAACACTACTCGAAGGTGCACCGTGATGGCAGGCGCACCTTCCTACTCTGGCGTCTTTCGACGCCACATCATCAGACCGGCGGCGGTAGCGTTCGCATTGCGAAGGCTCGCCGTCGCCGCCCTGACCTCCTCCGACGTAGCGGGAGCGAGTTGGGATCGTCCTCCCTCTCTCGCTCCGCCGCCTCCTTTTGCGACAGTACGGCGTCGCTAAACGCGCATACTGCCGCCCAGGCCTCTTTGCTTGCGGTCATTCTCTTAACGAGGACCGGAAGCGACAGGTCTCCTCCTGCTATGGCAGTGGATAGCACAGCGCGAGGCTCCGCCCAGGCTGGGCACTCTGCACGCGTGTGTTCGGCCGTATCCACGGCTACATAGCCACAATGGTGGCACAACTCCGAGGGTTCCCTGCCCACCACCTCGCACAGATACTTGGCAAAGCATCCGTGCCCGGTCAAGAGCTGCGCGAGGTGATATGTGGAGGGGCCGTGCTTGCGCTCGACCCACTCCCTCAGTACGGGCCGAATAGCCGCTACGAGTTCCCGGCTGGATCCCGGGACTCCTAGTCTCTCCGACCATTTGGCGAAGAGCCTTTCGCGGGCCTCTTCGCGCCAATGGTGGACCTCACTTGGATGGGGTCGGTTCCCGTCTGCTATTTCAACCTTCGCCCGCCAGTAGACGCTCGAATTGGCCTCGGCCTCGAGGTCCCACGGCGGGGTTCCGGCGAGCAGACACGCCGCGTTGTACGACACCGTGCGGTACGCACGAGCCGCTCTTAGCGCCATCGCCCGCTGCGGACGCCGCAGCGAAGCGACGTTGCGAGCGCTCAGTGCGTCCGCCCATATCGGCGCCCCGTAGAGCGCCATCGAGCGAACGACACCGGCGTACAAACGCCTGCAGGCGCCTCCTGGCCCGCCCACGTTGGGAAGGATCTGGCCGAGCGCTCCGGCTGCGGCCACCAACCTTGGGGCCAAGCGCCGGAAGTGCTCTTCGAAATTCCACCTACCGTCGAGGACGAGTCCGAGATATCTCATCGTCGCCCCGACAGAGATGGAGATTCCGCCCACCGTTATTGTCGCCCCCGGTGGTGGTCCGTTCCGAGGCCCGTGAAACACGAGTGCCTCGGATTTGTGCAGGGCGACCTCCAGACCCAAAGCGCGGATGCGGTGCACAGCGTGTGCCACTCCCGCCGTGGCGAGATAGGCCGCCTCGCGATAGGAACTGCCACGGGCCGACACGAGGGTGTCGTCGGCGTAACAAGTTACGTCGACCCCCCGCAGCGTGGCCCCGCGCAGCACCCAGTCGTACCCTATGTTCCACAGGAGTGGTCCTAGGACCGAACCCTGCGGGACACCGCACGACAACGCCCTCCTACCCCAGCCCTCCCTGGTCGGGTAGGCCACCGCTCTGCCCGATAAATAATCGGCCACGGTACGCCTCAAGTAGGCCGGCACATTGTGGAATCGCAACGCCTCCGTCACCACTTCCCAAGGAAGGGTGTTGAAGGCATTGGAGATATCCAATGACACCGCCATTACGACCCCACCCCGTGAGACCTCCTTCTCTGCCAGATCCCGTACCCTGGCGATCGCGTCCAGTGTCGAGCGGCCAGGGCGAAAACCATACTGCCGCTCGCTAAGACCCGGCTCCATGCTACCCGCGAGACGGGTAGCGAGCACACGCTCGAATAGCTTGCTCGTCTCGTCGAGCAACACTATCGGGCGGTAGGCCGAAGGCTGATCGGGAGGTCGTCCGTCCTTGCGGATCAGAACGAGTCTGCCCGTTTTCCACCGATGCGGAAACCTACCCTGAGTCAGGCACTCGGTGAAAAAGTGCCGAATACTGATCCCCATCTCATCCAACGCGATCGCCAAGGCGCGCCCCGGGATACCATCGGGCCCCGGTGCCGTCTTTTTCGACCGGAGTTTCAGGGCGGCCTCCTGTAACTCCGTCTCAGTGACCGCCGGAATCACCGGATCCTCGATCTCGCGAGGTCCGATGATGGGCGCCATCGTCGGAGGCACGAATTCTTCCCTTTCGGGAAAAAGTGCACCCACTACACTCTCCAGGAGTGACGGCTGGAGACTGCTGGTTAGCGGGGGAGCATACGGTCGGAGCTTTTGCCGCACGACACGATATGGTCTCCCCCAAGGGTCCCTATCGAGTGTCGCAAGCCATTCCCCCCACGCCGCTTCTTTGGCCTGCGCGATGGCCGTTTGCAGCGTTTGACAGGCGGCCCTGTAGGCGGCGTATAAGACGCCTTCGGAGTCGTGGTCACGGACCCTTCTCCTCCTACACCGACTGTAGCGTCGGCGTGCTGCCACGCACGCTTTGCGCAATTGGCGGAGCTCTGGACGCCACCAGTACAGCCGACGGCGCGGCTTGTACGGTTTCGCCCTCGGCATCGCCGCATCGCAAATGCGAGACAGAGCGGCACCGATTCGGTCGGCCTCTCGATCGACCTCTCGGACTACCGCCATGTCGGAACCTGCCCCCCAGGTTTCGACGATGGCCGCCTCTTTCGCCAGCTGGCTGTCGAGACGGCTCAGACACCAGCGTGGCCCATCCGTACGTCCGGCGGTGGGCAGAGCGTCGTTTCCTGTGGGAGAGACGGAAGACGCAGATCCGAAACCGAACCGGATATACCGGTGGTCGGACAGCGTCTCCACGTTCGTCACCACTCTCCAATCCCGAGCACGACGGGCGAGGGCGTTGGACGCGAACGTGATGTCCACGATCGATTCGCCCTGCTGCCGCACGCACGTGCTCTCCGACCCATCGTTGAGGACTACGAGCCCCAGCGACGTGGCCCACTCGACCAAAGCCTCACCTCGTGAATCCGTCCTCGGGGAACCCCAAGCCGTTGATTTGGCGTTGAAGTCCCCCGCGACCAGCACGGGGGTGGGCGATATCTGCCCGACCAGAGCCCCGACCTCGATCAGCATACGCTCGAACTCGGCGAGACTCCGATTGGGCGACGCGTAGACGCCGACGACTGCCACACCACCGACGACGGCCAGCACGAACCCCCTACCCTTTGCGACACCCTCGATGGCCGGGGAGCCAGCCACGGCGGGGGCGACAATAGCCACCACCCTATCGTGATCGGAGACCCAGTCGTCCCGCGAGGGAACGAAATAGGGCTCCGACACCACCGCCAGGTTGATTCGCCACTCTGCTATGCTTTGGACCAGGAGGTCCTGAGCTCTTGCAGAGTGGTTCACATTGGCCTGGAGACAGTGTAAGGCCATCGTTATTACGAGGTCTCCATTGTCTCCACCGGCGGCCGTGACGACGAGGCTACTGGGCCTTTCGTCACTGTCTTGGCCTTCTTGTTTACGAGTGCCGTTCGGGCTTTACCGCCCTGGCACTCTTTGCTGCCAACGGCATGAGCCGCTGGCTTACCTGCCGCTACGCAGACGACGCAGTTTGCGTCAGCGGCGGTGCACTCCCGGTACTTGTGGCCAGGCTGACCACACCGGAAGCACAACAGGCTACGGTCGACACCCCTGTCGCACCTGGCCCCCATATGTCCCCCCTCGAGACACCGGAAACAGCGCAGTGGCCTGGGCTCGAGCAGTACCACCCGAGCCGAAACCCACCCGACTCTAACCCGGCCGGCCTCGACTATGGGTTTTGCCGCCCCTACTGGGCAGCTTAACCACAGCGAGCCGGAACCCCTCGGTCCCCGAGTGATGACCCCGGGTCTGATCGCTCCTGAGGAGCAACCCCCATCTGCAGCGACCGCTGCCACGACCTCCTCAGCCGTGACCGAGTCGTCCAGGTCCATGACCCTAAGCTCTACGCACTTAGTGGGTCGATGCACCTGGACCACGTCCGGACTGAGGACTTCGCGGAGCTTGCCCGCTAGGGCATCTGCCGCCTTCTCCGCCTCATTTGTGCCCGGAGGTATCTCCAACATCCGGGCACCCGTGGCTGACGTACGGAATCGCACCGTCGTCAGGCCGATCTCGCGCAGGCTGATTTGGCTCTTAGCTTGAGCCAAAACCTGTTCGTATGTCGCTCCTTTCTCCTCAGCACCGGGCTTTAACGTGATAGTTATCACCTCGGTGCGAGGGGAGCGGAGCTTCACCCTACGTTTTTTGGACTCCTTTGCAGGAGTCTCTTTCGCCTTCTTGGCTTTTTTAGACTCCTTCGCAGGAGTCTGCCTCGTCGTCGTCGCCGCCGCCGGTTTGCTTGTCGCCTTCTTGGACTTTCGTCCGACGACAGCGCTCCACGGAACAGCCGCGGCCTCTGGCACCGCGGGTTCCGCGGACGTGGAAGGAGCGGTCCTTTTGGCCGCCGCTTCTTTGGCAGCCAAGTTCGAGCGTCGTGAACGCTTCGGCTTGGCCACCTCTACCGAGGACACCTTCTCAGGTGCCTTCGTTTTTGCAGCCTGAGCTGCTTTCCGATCGGCGGCGAGCGGAGGCCGCAACCGAGGCTCCGGAAGGAGGCGGTCCTCGATCCCCTCGAAGCGTGCGTTCAGCATTCTGAACTGCTCCTGGTTCGCTCGGATTACCTCTTCCATCGCCTTCTTGAATTCAGCCGTGCTACTCGCAGCGGGCTGTTGCCGTATCTGGGCGACCTCTCGGCGCAGCTCGGCCAATTGGCCCGCCATCTGCGCGTTGAGTGCCTCCAAGCGGGCAACATCATCGCACTTCTTGATCGTCCTCAGCTCGGACGACGCACCTTTGATGGTGTCAACGGCCGACCTGAGGGCCCGAACGTATGTGCCCTTGAGGTTGCTCGACTTGTCGGCCACCTGCGCTACGACATTCGCTGCCTCCTTAATTTCTGCCTCTAGAGCAGCGGAGGTCCGCGGCACGTCCTCGACAACCACACGGTTTCTCAGGCGTGCCGCCCTTTCCTCAATGGCCACCTTGGCCTTGGCGTTGTAAAGGACCAGCGCATCCTCTGTCTGGAAGCGCTGCTCCTTCGCCTTCTCCGCTTGGAGCTCGGCTCGGTGCTTGCCGAAGCCCACATATTGTCCGGTCGAGGGCGGTCGGCCCCGCCCCCTTTTGGACGAAGGCTTCAGCCACCGACCGATTGATGCATCTGAGCCGCAGTCACTTTGCTGCGCGCTCGCATCACTCTCGGATCCGGAGAAGTTGTCCCTGGGATGGGACCGCTTCTCCGCCTTTCGTCTATTCCTATCCGTCATGCTAACATAACTGGCGGCCGACGAGTCCGACTCAGAGAGCCGTTCAAGCCGAACCACCAGTTCCTTTGTTACGCCAAGGTCTTTGGTTTCAGCGCGCGCCATCGGGGCGCCCACCTCCACCACCATATCGTCATTATCCAATCGCAAGGCTGTATCGGTTTGTCCGTGTGTGGTTTTAATATTTGAACTTTCCATATTAGTCCCACGAGTATGGCGGAAATAAATTGTCCACCAAGGCAGTGCCCCCTGTACCTTGGTAACCCTATTACACCGTGAGGTCGGGCGGTATCACGGGATCTCTATGCTATTGTTTTTTATTGAGGTTGGCTCCTCTCGACCCAGCCGACTAAGGCAAGGCCCTCGGTCCCACTCCAGGCTGCGAGACATGATCCACAACACCCAGAATGGGGAAACGAGTTCGAGAGGTGGTGACAATAGTCTTGTTTACTCAGACTCGATACCGAGAATGAGTAAACCCGCCTCTCCTCCTACTCGACTCTAAAAACCGATAACGAGTCCCTCCGAAATGTAAAGAAAATATAATATAAAATAAATATATATATTCCCCCCCCCGCTGCGCCCACTTGTAAAGAAGTGGGCGCCCTCGTGGCCAAAACCCAGACCACGAGATAACCGCCGCGTCAGTCGTTAGCCGCGATCGACAGGCATTTCCGGAAAATCGTCGGAATGCCGGTCGACCCCGTTGCCCAGGGTGCACCACGAGGAGGTGACCGACTTGCACCCCAACCTAACCTAACCTAACCTTTTTTTTTTTTTTTTTTTTTAACGAGGGGAAATGCATTTACGCATACCGCCCGGCCGGGTGGCCGCGACGGCTATGTGGGACTCACCGGGGACCCCGAGTCATCGGCTGTCCGATACCCGGCTGCCCGTCCTACCCACTAAAACCAGACCTCGATATTCCGCCTTCGCGCAAGGCGGCAGGGTTACGGGAACGCGTTTGCTTGCAACCGCGACCCCGCCTGCGAATGTTGCTTCTAAGCAACACTACTCGAAGGTGCACCGTGATGGCAGGCGCACCTTCCTACTCTGGCGTCTTTCGACGCCACATCATCAGACCGGCGGCGGTAGCGTTCGCATTGCGAAGGCTCGCCGTCGCCGCCCTGACCTCCTCCGACGTAGCGGGAGCGAGTTGGGATCGTCCTCCCTCTCTCGCTCCGCCGCCTCCTTTTGCGACAGTACGGCGTCGCTAAACGCGCATACTGCCGCCCAGGCCTCTTTGCTTTCGGTCATTCTCTTAACGAGGACCGGAAGCGACAGGTCTCCTCCTGCTATGGCAGTGGATAGCACAGCGCGAGGCTCCGCCCAAGCTGGGCACTCTGCGCGCGTGTGTTCGGCCGTATCCACGGCTACATAGCCACAATGGTGGCACAACTCCGAGGGTTCCCTGCCCACCACCTCGCACAGATACTTGGCAAAGCATCCGTGCCCGGTCAAGAGCTGCGCGAGGTGATATGTGGAGGGGCCGTGCTTGCGCTCGACCCACTCCCTCAGTACGGGCCGAATAGCCGCTACGAGTTCCCGGCTGGATCCCGGGACTCCTAAACGCTCCGACCATTTGGCGAAGAGCCTTTCGCGGGCCTCTTCGCGCCAATGGTGGACCTCACTTGGATGGGGTCGGTTCCCGTCTGCTATTGCAACCTTCGCCCGCCAGTAGACGCTCGAATTGGCCTCGGCCTCGAGGTCCCAAGGCGGGGTTCCGGCGAGCAGACACGCCGCGTTGTACGACACCGTGCGGTACGCACGGGCCGCCCTGAGCGCCATCGCCCGCTGCGGACGCCGCAGCGAAGCGACGTTGCGAGCGCTCAGTGCGTCCGCCCATATCGGCGCCCCGTAGAGCGCCATCGAGCGAACGACACCGGCGTACAAACGCCTGCAGGCGCCTCCTGGCCCGCCCACGTTGGGAAGGATCTGGCCGAGCGCTCCGGCTGCGGCCACCAACCTTGGGGCCAAGCGCCGGAAGTGCTCTTCGAAATTCCACCTACCGTCGAGGACGAGTCCGAGATATCTCATCGTCGCCCCGACGGAGATGGAGATTCCGCCCACCGTTATTGTCGCCCCCGGTGGTGGTCCGTTCCGAGGCCCGTGAAACACGAGTGCCTCGGATTTGTGCAGGGCGACCTCCAGACCCAAAGCGCGGATGCGGTGCACAGCGTGTGCCACTCCCGCCGTGGCGAGATAGGCTGCCTCGCGATAGGAACTGCCACGGGCCGACACGAGGGTGTCGTCGGCGTAACAAGTTACGTCGACCCCCCGCAGCGTGGCCCCGCGCAGCACCCAGTCGTACCCTATGTTCCACAGGAGTGGTCCTAGGACCGAACCCTGCGGGACACCGCACGACAACGCCCTCCTACCCCAGCCCTCCCTGGTCGGGTAGGCCACCGCTCTGCCCGAAAAATAATCGGCCACGGTACGCCTCAAGTAGGCCGGCACATTGTGGAATCGCAACGCCTCCGTCACCACTTCCCAAGGAAGGGTGTTGAAGGCATTGGAGATATCCAATGACACCGCCATTACGACCCCACCCCGTGAGACCTCCTTCTCTGCCAGATCCCGTACCCTGGCGATCGCGTCCAGTGTCGAGCGGCCAGGGCGAAAACCATACTGCCGCTCGCTAAGACCCGGCTCCATGCTACCCGCGAGACGGGTAGCGAGCACACGCTCGAATAGCTTGCTCGTCTCGTCGAGCAACACTATCGGGCGGTAGGCCGAAGGCTGATCGGGAGGTCGTCCGTCCTTGCGGATCAGAACGAGTCTGCCCGTTTTCCACCGATGCGGAAACCTACCCTGAGTCAGGCACTCGGTGAAAAAGTGCCGAATACTGATCCCCATCTCATCCAACGCGATCGCCAAGGCGCGTCCCGGGATACCATCGGGCCCCGGGGCCGTCTTTTTCGACCGGAGTTTCAGGGCGGCCTCCTGTAACTCCGTCTCAGTGACCGCCGGAATCACCGGATCCTCGATCTCGCGAGGTCCGATGATGGGCGCCATCGTCGGAGGCACGAATTCTTCCCTTTCGGGAAAAAGTGCACCCACTACACTCTCCAGGAGTGACGGCTGGAGACTGCTGGTTAGCGGGGGAGCATACGGTCGGAGCTTTTGCCGCACGACACGATATGGTCTCCCCCAAGGGTCCCTATCGAGGGTCGCAAGCCATTCCCCCCACGCCGCTTCTTTGGCCTGCGCGATGGCCGTTTGCAGCGTTTGACAGGCGGCCCTGTAGGCGGCGTATAAGACGCCTTCGGAGTCGAGGTCACGGACCCTTCTCCTCCTACACCGACTGTAGCGTCGGCGTGCTGCCACGCACGCTTTGCGCAATTGGCGGAGCTCTGGACGCCACCAGTACAGCCGACGGCGCGGCTTGTACGGTTTCGCCCTCGGCATCGCCGCATCGCAAATGCGAGACAGAGCGGCACCGATTCGGTCGGCCTCTCGGTCGACCTCTCGGACTACCGCCATGTCGGAGCCTGCCCCCCAGGCTTCGACGATGGCCGCCTCTTTCGCCAGCTGGCTGTCGAGACGGCTCAGACACCAGCGTGGCCCATCCGTACGTCGGGCGGTGGGCAGAGCGTCGTTTCCTGTGGGAGAGACGGAAGACGCAGAACCGAAACCGAACCGGATATACCGGTGGTCGGACAGCGTCTCCACGTTCGTCACCACTCTCCAATCCCGAGCACGACGGGCGAGGGCGTTGGACGCGAACGTGATGTCCACGATCGATTCGCCCTGCTGCCGCACGCACGTGCTCTCCGACCCATCGTTGAGGACTACGAGCCCCAGCGACGTGGCCCACTCGACCAAAGCCTCACCTCGTGAATCCGTCCTCGGGGAACCCCAAGCCGTTGATTTGGCGTTGAAGTCCCCCGCGACCAGCACGGGGGTGGGTGATATCTGCCCGACCAGAGCCCCGACCTCGATCAGCATACGCTCGAACTCGGCGAGACTCCGATTGGGCGACGCGTAGACACCGACGACTGCCACACCACCGACGACGGCCAGCACGAACCCCCTACCCTTTGCGACACCCTCGATGGCCGGGGAGCCAGCCACGGCGGGGGCGACAATAGCCACCACCCTATCGTGATCGGAGACCCAGTCGTCCCGCGAGGGAACGAAATAGGGCTCCGACACCACCGCCAGGTTGATTCGCCACTCTGCTATGCTTTGGACCAGGAGGTCCTGAGCTCTTGCAGAGTGGTTTACATTGGCCTGGAGACAGTGTAAGGCCATCGTTATTACGAGGTCTCCATTGTCTCCACCGGCGGCCGTGACGACGAGGCTACTGGGCCTTTCGTCACTGTCTTGGCCTTCTTATTTAGGAGTGCCGTTCGGGCCTTACCGCCCTGGCACTCTTTGCTGCCAACGGCATGAGCCGCTGGCTTACCTGCCGCTACGCAGACGACGCAGTTTGCGTCAGCGGCGGTGCACTCCCGGTACTTGTGGCCAGGCTGACCACACCGGAAGCACAACAGGCTACGGTCGACACCCCTGTCGCACCTGGCCCCCATATGTCCCCCCTCGAGACACCGGAAACAGCGCAGTGGCCTGGGCTCGAGCAGTACCACCCGAGCCGAAACCCACCCGACTCTAACCCGGCCGGCCTCGACTATGGGTTTTGCCGCCCCTACTGGGCAGCTTAACCACAGCGAGCCGGAACCCCTCGGTCCCCGAGTGATGACCCCGGGTCTGATCGCTCCTGAGGAGCAACCCCCATCTGCAGCGACCGCTGCCACGACCTCCTCAGCCGTGACCGAGTCGTCCAGGTCCATGACCCTAAGCTCTACGCACTTAGTGGGTCGATGCACCTGGACCACGTCCGTACTGAGGACTTCGCGGAGCTTGCCCGCTAGGGCATCTGCCGCCTTCTCCGCCTCATTTGTGCCCGGAGGTATCTCCAACATCCGGGCACCCGTGGCTGACGTACGGAATCGCACCGTCGTCAGGCCGATCTCGCGCAGGCTGATTTGGCTCTTAGCTTGAGCCAAAACCTGTTCGTATGTCGCTCCTTTCTCCTCAGCACCGGGCTTTAACGTGATAGTTATCACCTCGGTGCGAGGGGAGCGGAGCTTCACCCTACGTTTTTTGGACTCCTTTGCAGGAGTCTTTTTCGCCTTCTTGGCTTTTTTAGACTCCTTCGCAGGAGCCTGCCTCGTCGTCGTCGCCGCCGCCGGTTTGCTTGTCGCCTTCTTGGACTTTCGTCCGACGACAGCGCTCCACGGAACAGCAGCGGCCTCTGGCACCGCGGGTTCCGCGGACGTGGAAGGAGCGGTCCTTTTGGCCGCCGCTTCTTTGGCAGCCAAGTTCGAGCGTCGTGAACGCTTCGGTTTGGCCACCTCTACCGAGGACACCTTCTCAGGTGCCTTCGTTTTTGCAGCCTGAGCTGCTTTCCGGTCGGCGGCGAGCGGAGGCCGCAACCGAGGCTCCGGAAGGAGGCGGTCCTCGATCCCCTCGAAGCGTGCGTTCAGCATTCTGAACTGCTCCTGGTTCGCTCGGATTACCTCTTCCATCGCCTTCTTGAATTCAGCCGTGCTACTCGCAGCGGGCTGTTGCCGTATCTGGGCGACCTCTCGGCGCAGCTCGGCCAATTGGCCCGCCATCTGCGCGTTGAGTGCCTCCAAGCGGGCAACATCATCACACTTCTTGATCGTCCTCAACTCGGACGACGCACCTTTGATGGTGTCAACGGCCGACCTGAGGGCCCGAACGTATGTGCCCTTGAGGTTGCTCGACTTGTCGGCCACCTGCGCTACGACATTCGCTGCCTCCTTAATTTCTGCCTCTAGAGCAGCGGAGGTCCGCGGCACGTCCTCGACAACCACACGGTTTCTCAGGCGTGCCGCCCTTTCCTCAATGGCCACCTTGGCCTTGGCGTTGTAAAGGACCAGCGCATCCTCTGTCTGGAAGCGCTGCTCCTTCGCCTTCTCCGCTTGGAGCTCGGCTCGGTGCTTGCCGAAGCCCACATATTGTCCGGTCGAGGGCGGTCGGCCCCGCCCCCTTTTGGACGAAGGCTTCAGCCACCGACCGATTGATGCATCTGAGCCGCAGTCACTTTGCTGCGCGCTCGCATCACTCTCAGTTCCGGAGAAGTTGTCCCTGGGATGGGACCGCTTCTCCGCCTTTCGTCTATTCCTATCCGTCATGCTAACATAACTGGCGGCCGACGAGTCCGACTCAGAGAGCCGTTCAAGCCGAACCACCAGTTCCTTTGTTACGCCAAGGTCTTTGGTTTCAGCGAGCGCCATCGGGGCGCCCACCTCCACCACCGTTTCGTCAATAGCCATTCGTGTAGCAATCGGAAGTCCGTTGTTTGGGTTTTTTATTGAGCTTTCCATAAAAAGTCCCACGAGTAAGGCGGAAATAAATTGTCCACCAAGGCAGTGCCCCCTGTACCTTGGTAACCCTATTACACCGTGAGGTCGGGCGGTATCACGGGATCTCTATGCTATTGTTTTTTATTGAGGTTGGCTCCTCTCGACCCAGCCGACTAAGGCAAGGCCCTCGGTCCCACTCCAGGCTGCGAGACATGATCCACAACACCCAGAATGGGGAAACGAGTTCGAGAGGTGGTGACAATAGTCTTGTTTACTCAGACTCGATACCGAGAATGAGTAAACCCGCCTCTCCTCCTACTCGACTCTAAAAACCGATAACGAGTCCCTCCGAAATGTAAAGAAAATATAATATAAAATAAATATATATATTCCCCCCCCCCCCCCCGCTGCGCCCACTTGTAAAGAAGTGGGCGCCCTCGTGGCCAAAACCCAGACCACGAGATAACCGCCGCGTCAGTCGTTAGCCGCGATCGACTGGCATTACCGGAAAATCGTCGGAATGCCGGTCGACCCCGTTGCCCAGGGTGCACCACGAGGAGGTGACCGACATGCACCCCAACCTAACCTAACCTAACCTAACCTAACCTAACCTAACCTAACCTAACCTAACCTAACCTAACCTTTTTTTTTTTTTTTTTTTTTTTTTTTTTTTTTTTTTTTTTTTTTTTTTTTTTTAACGAGGGGAAATGCATTTACCCCACCCCGAGAGACCTCCTCCTCTGCGAGCTCCCTGAGCCTGGCGACTGCGTCCAGTGTCGAGAGGCCCCGGCGAAAGCCGAACTGAAATCCGCTCAGACCTGGCTCCATACTGCCGATTAGACGGGCTGAAAGTACACGCTCGAAGAGCTTGCCCGCCTCGTCGAGCAGCACGATGGGTCGGTAGGCCGACGGCTGATCGGGGGCTCGTCCCTCCTTGCGGATGAGAACGAGCCTACCCGTTTTCCACCGATGCGGAAACCTTCCCTGAGCCAGGCAGGCGGAAAACAGCTGGCACATGCCATCGCCCAACTCCTCCAGTGCAATCGCCAGAGCGCGTCCCGGTATCCCGTCAGGCCCGGGGGCTGTCCTTTTCGAACGGAGCTTCAGGACAGCCGCGCACAACTCCGCCTCGGTAACCGGGGACGCCTCATCCACCATCTCCCTCACAAATTCGGGCTCCATCGCCGGTGGGACGAACACTCCTCTTGATGGAAAAAGCTCCTCAGTAATTCGTCGTAGAAGCTGCGGCTCGATGGTGGTGGTGAGCGGGGGTGTCCAGGGTCGGAGCTTCTGCCTCACGACCCGGTACGGTCTCCCCCACGGATCTGCATCGAGCGAAGTGAGCCACTCCACCCACGCCGCTTCCTTCGCCTGCGCGATGGCCTTCTGAAGCGATACGCAAGCCTCCCTGTAGGAGGTGTAAAGAGCCTCTTCCAGGTTGTGGTCGCGTATCCGTCTTCTCCTGGACCTGGCGTATCGACGACGGGCCGCAACGCACGCTCTCCGTAGTGTTCGTAGTTCCGGGCGCCACCAGTACACACGACGACGTGGAGTCTGAGACCTCACCCTCGGCATCGCCACATCGCAAATGCGAAACAGGGCGGCGCCGAGTCGGTCAGCCTCTCGGTCGACCTGGACGACCGGGTCGGAACCGGCGCACCAGGCCTCCACGATGGCCGCCTCTTTCGCCAACTGGCTATCGAGACGGCCAAGACTCCACCGCGGACCTTCTGACCGCTCAACAGCGGGCTGGACGACGGGAACCGCGGAGACATCAAATCGGATATAAAGATGATCCGACAGAGTCTCCACCCCCGTCTCCACCCTCCAATCCCGAACACGGCGGGCCAGGGCGATGGACGCAAACGTCAAGTCCACTATCGACTCGCCCTGCTGCCGCACGCACGTGCTCTCCGATCCTCTGTTGATCGTCGCGAGCCCTAATGACACGGCCCACTCCTCTAACACCTCTCCTCTGGCATCGGTCGCAGGGGAACCCCAAGCCGTAGATTTGGCATTGAAGTCCCCCGCAACTATCACCGGTCTCGGCGATACCTGCCCGACCAGAGCCCCGACCTCAACCAAAAGTTGTTCAAATTCAGCGAGACTCCGGTTTGGAGAGGCGTAGACTCCTACGAACACTGTGCCGTTGACTAAAGCGGCCACGCACCCTCTGCCTTTGGCCACCCAATCGATCGCAGGGGCGCCAGCAATAGCTGGAGCGACGATGGAAACGACTCCCTCGTGGTCGGATACCCAGTCGTCCCGTAAATGAACGACGTAGGGCTCCGCCACCACTGCTACTCCAATTTGCCACTCCGCCATGCTCTGAAGAAGAAGGTCCTGAGCTCTGGCGGAGTGGTTAATATTGGCCTGGAGACAACGCAGGGCCATTATTGTGCGGTCTCCATGGGCACCTCAGTCCGTTGGGACACGGTGACGGGCCCTTTCGTCACCGGACCTCCCGTTTTCTTCGGGCGAGCATTGCTGCCCTGACACGTCCTACTGCCGACGGAGTGCGCCGCTGGCTTACCAGCCGCTGAGCACAAGATGCAGTTCGCCTCAGCGGCGGTGCACTCGCGGGCCTTGTGGTCGGGTTGACCGCAGCGGAAGCACAAACGGCTGCGGTCCACCCCCCTGTCACAGACGGCCCCCATGTGGCCCCCCTCCAGACATCTAAAGCAGCGGAGTGGCCTCTGCTCGAGCAACAGCACCCGCGCCGAGACCCACCCCACTCTGACTCTGCCAGACTCCAAAATCTTTTTGGCCGCTGCGACTGGACAGCTGAGCCACAGCGACCTGCATCCGTTGAATCCCCGGACAATAACGCCCGGCCTGATTGCGCCATCGGAGCAACCTCCTTCACTGGCCACCGCTGCCACCACCTCCTCCGACGTCACCGAGTCGTCCAGATCCATGACCCTGACCTCGACGCATTTCGTCGGTCGATGGATCTGGACCTCGTCCGGGCTTAGGACCTCACGAAGCTTATCCGCAAGGGCATCCGCCGACTTCTCCGCGTCAACGGTGCCCGGCGGAATTTCAAGAATCCGCGCTCCAGTGGTCGCCGTCCTAAAACGAACCGCAGTCAAGCCGACCTCGCTCAACTTGATGCGGCTCTTCGCCTGGGCCAGGACAGTTTCGTACTTGAGGCCCTTCTCTTCGGCCCCGGGCCTCAGCGTGATCGTCACCACCGCAGTGCGAGGAGAGCGGAGTTTCCTCTTGCGGGCCTTCTTTTCTTTGGCAGGAACGGTCTTCTGTTTCGCTGCCTTCGTCGACGCTGTCGCCTTTGACTTATTGGACGGCTTCTTCGGCTGTTGTCGAACTACAGCCGCCCATGATACATCCGAGCTGCCCGGCTTCGAGGTTGGCGGAGGGGCAGTTTTTTTCGCCGGAGCCGCTGCCGCTTCCTGGGCAGCCATGCTGGGCCGTTTCGCCTTCTTCCTTCGTTGGGACTTTTTGGTGCTCCCAACCGTCTCCGCGGTTTTGGCAGCGGGCGACTCAGTTGGAGCCGTCACCCTTGCCGTCGCAGCTGCAGTCTGCGCCGCTTTGCGGTCTGCGGCTAGCGGAGGGCGCAGCCGAGGCTCTGGAAGGAGGCGGGGCTCGATGCCCTCCATTCTGGCGTTGAGCATGTTGCCGTATTGCTCACGGCTACACCGCAGCGCCTCCTCCGTGATGCGCTTGATGGCGTCGTCGCTGAGTTCTGCCGGTCTCCTGCGCATCTCGGCCATCTCCCTACGTACTTCGGCCAGCTGGCCCGAAAGCTGTGCGTTGGCAGCTGCCAGGCGGGCCCCCTCTTCCGACGTGGTCAGGGTTTTGAACTCCGCCACCACACCTTTTATGGTGTCATGGGCGGTCCTCAGGGCCCTGACGTAAGTACCCTTCAGGTTACCCGACTTGTCAGCAACCCGGAGCACCACTTCTAATGCCTGCAGGGCGTCCGCTTCCAAAGCGGCGGACGTCTTCGGTGCGTCCTCGGCAATTGTGCCCGCAGTTTGGCGATCCCTAGCACGGGCCGCTCTTTCCTCCATCGCCAACTTGGCCGTTTCGTTGTAAGCGGCCAACGCGTCTTCCGTCTGGAAGCGATCCATCTTGGTCTTCGCTTCGCGGAGCTCCTCCTGTGACTTCCCTATACCGACGTATTTTCCGTGAGTGGGCGGCCGGCCACGCCCCCTCTTACTTGCTGGTTTCAGCCACCTGCTTACTGAGGATTCCGAGTTATCACTCGGCTGCACGCTCGCGTCACTCTCGGAGCCAGAGCAGCTATCCCCAGCGTGGGTCCGCTTTTCACCCTTTCGCCGTGTCAAGTCCTGTGTGTGTGGAATGTCTAATGACTCCACCGTCCGCATGCTGCAGGCCGAAGAGTCCGACTCAGAGAGCCGCTCTAGCCGTACAGCAAGCCGTTTGAGTACGCCGGGGTCCTTGGCTTCAGTGCGCGCCATCGGGGCGCCCACCTCCACCACCATGTCGTCGCTATCCGTTCGTTTAGCAAATCGGTGTCCATTGTGATTTTTTTGTTTTAAATTTTCCATAAAAATCCCACGAGTAAGGGGGAAGGGGTGGTCCGTCCAGGTGGTGCCCCCTGCACCTGGATAAGCCTTGCGTAACTCGTCGAGGGTGTCGGCCGGTACCCTGACGAGGATCGCAGTAACGACTGATCTTCCCATCAGCCATGCATCCATCGCGCTGCGTCGCCACTTGAGATTGGGGTGATTTTTATAGAGGTTGTCTTCCTCACGGACCGGCCAGTTAAGGCAAGACCCGCGGTCCTGCACGAAGCCGCGAGACATGTCCACGAAACCTGTGCAGGATTACGCGTTACTCCTTCAATCTCCGGAAGCCCAAAAAGACCCCGGAGATTCAACAGCCAAAAGCTGTACACACTAATGACCTAATCTAACCTAAGCTAGCCTAGCCTAACCTAACCTAACCTAGCCTATCAGGTCTTACCTCCCTAACCTAACGCAAACTAGCCTTGCTAGTCTACTACACCTATCTAACCTAGCCTAACCTAGTCTATCCTACGTAAACCTAACCTAACCTAATGTCAGTCGTTAGCCGCGATCGACAGGCATTACCGGAAAATCGTCGGAATGCCGGTCGACCCCGTTGCCCAGGGTGCACCACGAGGAGGTGACCGACATGCACCCCAACCTAACCTAACCTTTTTTTTTTTTTTTTTTTTTTTTTTTTTTTTTTTTTTTTTAACGAGGGGAAATGCATTTACGCATACCGCCCGGCCGGGTGGCCGCGACGGCTATGTGGGACTCACGGGGACCCCGAGTCATCGGCTGTCCGATACCCGGCTGCCCGTCCTACCCACTAAAACCAGACCTCGATATTCCGCCTTCGCGCAAGGCGGCAGGGTTACGGGAACGCGTTTGCTTGCAACCGCGACCCCGCCTGCGAATGTTGCTTCTAAGCAACACTACTCGAAGGTGCACCGTGATGGCAGGCGCACCTTCCTACTCTGGCGTCTTTCGACGCCACATCATCAGACCGGCGGCGGTAGCGTTCGCATTGCGAAGGCTCGCCGTCGCCGCCCTGACCTCCTCCGACGTAGCGGGAGCGAGTTGGGATCGTCCTCCCTCTCTCGCTCCGCCGCCTCCTTTTGCGACAGTACGGCGTCGCTAAACGCGCATACTGCCGCCCAGGCCTCTTTGCTTTCGGTCATTCTCTTAACGAGGACCGGAAGCGACAGGTCTCCTCCTGCTATGGCAGTGGATAGCACAGCGCGAGGCTCCGCCCAAGCTGGGCACTCTGCGCGCGTGTGTTCGGCCGTATCCACGGCTACATAGCCACAATGGTGGCACAACTCCGAGGGTTCCCTGCCCACCACCTCGCACAGATACTTGGCAAAGCATCCGTGCCCGGTCAAGAGCTGCGCGAGGTGATATGTGGAGGGGCCGTGCTTGCGCTCGACCCACTCCCTCAGTACGGGCCGAATAGCCGCTACGAGTTCCCGGCTGGATCCCGGGACTCCTAGTCTCTCCGACCATTTGGCGAAGAGCCTTTCGCGGGCCTCTTCGCGCCAATGGTGGACCTCACTTGGATGGGGTCGGTTCCCGTCTGCTATTTCAACCTTCGCCCGCCAGTAGACGCTCGAATTGGCCTCGGCCTCGAGGTCCCACGGCGGGGTTCCGGCGAGCAGACACGCCGCGTTGTACGACACCGTGCGGTACGCACGAGCCGCTCTTAGCGCCATCGCCCGCTGCGGACGCCGCAGCGAAGCGACGTTGCGAGCGCTCAGTGCGTCCGCCCATATCGGCGCCCCGTAGAGCGCCATCGAGCGAACGACACCGGCGTACAAACGCCTGCAGGCGCCTCCTGGCCCGCCCACGTTGGGAAGGATCTGGCCGAGCGCTCCGGCTGCGGCCACCAACCTTGGGGCCAAGCGCCGGAAGTGCTCTTCGAAATTCCACCTACCGTCGAGGACGAGTCCGAGATATCTCATCGTCGCCCCGACAGAGATGGAGATTCCGCCCACCGTTATTGTCGCCCCCGGTGGTGGTCCGTTCCGAGGCCCGTGAAACACGAGTGCCTCGGATTTGTGCAGGGCGACCTCCAGACCCAAAGCGCGGATGCGGTGCACAGCGTGTGCCACTCCCGCCGTGGCGAGATAGGCCGCCTCGCGATAGGAACTGCCACGGGCCGACACGAGGGTGTCGTCGGCGTAACAAGTTACGTCGACCCCCCGCAGCGTGGCCCCGCGCAGCACCCAGTCGTACCCTATGTTCCACAGGAGTGGTCCTAGGACCGAACCCTGCGGGACACCGCACGACAACGCCCTCCTACCCCAGCCCTCCCTGGTCGGGTAGGCCACCGCTCTGCCCGAAAAATAATCGGCCACGGTACGCCTCAAGTAGGCCGGCACATTGTGGAATCGCAACGCCTCCGTCACCACTTCCCAAGGAAGGGTGTTGAAGGCATTGGAGATATCCAATGACACCGCCATTACGACCCCACCCCGTGAGACCTCCTTCTCTGCCAGATCCCGTACCCTGGCGATCGCGTCCAGTGTCGAGCGGCCAGGGCGAAAACCATACTGCCGCTCGCTAAGACCCGGCTCCATGCTACCCGTGAGACGGGTAGCGAGCACACGCTCGAATAGCTTGCTCGTCTCGTCGAGCAACACTATCGGGCGGTAGGCCGAAGGCTGATCGGGAGGTCGTCCGTCCTTGCGGATCAGAACGAGTCTGCCCGTTTTCCACCGATGCGGAAACCTACCCTGAGTCAGGCACTCGGTGAAAAAGTGCCGAATACTGATCCCCATCTCATCCAACGCGATCGCCAAGGCGCGTCCCGGGATACCATCGGGCCCCGGGGCCGTCCTTTTCGACCGGAGTTTCAGGGCGGCCTCCTGTAACTCCGTCTCAGTGACCGCCGGAATCACCGGATCCTCGATCTCGCGAGGTCCGATGATGGGCGCCATCGTCGGAGGCACAAATTCTTCCCTTTCGGGAAAAAGTGCACCCACTACACTCTCCAGGAGTGACGGCTGGAGACTGCTGGTTAGCGGGGGAGCATACGGTCGGAGCTTTTGCCGCACGACACGATATGGTCTCCCCCAAGGGTCCCTATCGAGTGTCGCAAGCCATTCCCCCCACGCCGCTTCTTTGGCCTGCGCGATGGCCGTTTGCAGCGTTTGACAGGCGGCCCTGTAGGCGGCGTATAAGACGCCTTCGGAGTCGTGGTCACGGACCCTTCTCCTCCTACACCGACTGTAGCGTCGGCGTGCTGCCACGCACGCTTTGCGCAATTGGCGGAGCTCTGGACGCCACCAGTACAGCCGACGGCGCGGCTTGTACGGTTTCGCCCTCGGCATCGCCGCATCGCAAATGCGAGACAGAGCGGCACCGATTCGGTCGGCCTCTCGATCGACCTCTCGGACTACCGCCATGTCGGAACCTGCCCCCCAGGCTTCGACGATGGCCGCCTCTTTCGCCAGCTGGCTGTCGAGACGGCTCAGACACCAGCGTGGCCCATCCGTACGTCCGGCGGCGGGCAGAGCGTCGTTTCCTGTGGGAGAGACGGAAGACGCAGAACCGAAACCGAACCGGATATACCGGTGGTCGGACAGCGTCTCCACGTTCGTCACCACTCTCCAATCCCGAGCACGACGGGCGAGGGCGTTGGACGCGAACGTGATGTCCACGATCGATTCGCCCTGCTGCCGCACGCACGTGCTCTCCGACCCATCGTTGAGGACTATGAGCCCCAGCGACGTGGCCCACTCGACCAAAGCCTCACCTCGTGAATCCGTCCTCGGGGAACCCCAAGCCGTTGATTTGGCGTTGAAGTCCCCCGCGACCAGCACGGGGGTGGGCGATATCTGCCCGACCAGAGCCCCGACCTCGATCAGCATACGCTCGAACTCGGCGAGACTCCGATTGGGCGACGCGTAGACGCCGACGACTGCCACACCACCGACGACGGCCAGCACGAACCCCCTACCCTTTGCGACACCCTCGATGGCCGGGGAGCCAGCCACGGCGGGGGCGACAATAGCCACCACCCTATCGTGATCGGAGACCCAGTCGTCCCGCGAGGGAACGAAATAGGGCTCCGACACCACCGCCAGGTTGATTCGCCACTCTGCTATGCTTTGGACCAGGAGGTCCTGAGCTCTTGCAGAGTGGTTCACATTGGCCTGGAGACAGTGTAAGGCCATCGTTATTACGAGGTCTCCATTGTCTCCACCGGCGGCCGTGACGACGAGGCTACTGGGCCTTTCGTCACTGTCTTGGCCTTCTTGTTTACGAGTGCCGTTCGGGCTTTACCGCCCTGGCACTCTTTGCTGCCAACGGCATGAGCCGCTGGCTTACCTGCCGCTACGCAGACGACGCAGTTTGCGTCGGCGGCGGTGCACTCCCGGTACTTGTGGCCAGGCTGACCACACCGGAAGCACAACAGGCTACGGTCGACACCCCTGTCGCACCTGGCCCCCATATGTCCCCCCTCGAGACACCGGAAACAGCGCAGTGGCCTGGGCTCGAGCAGTACCACCCGAGCCGAAACCCACCCGACTCTAACCCGGCCGGCCTCGACTATGGGTTTTGCCGCCCCTACTGGGCAGCTTAACCACAGCGAGCCGGAACCCCTCGGTCCCCGAGTGATGACCCCGGGTCTGATCGCTCCTGAGGAGCAACCCCCATCTGCAGCGACCGCTGCCACGACCTCCTCAGCCGTGACCGAGTCGTCCAGGTCCATGACCCTAAGCTCTACGCACTTAGTGGGTCGATGCACCTGGACCACGTCCGGACTGAGGACTTCGCGGAGCTTGCCCGCTAGGGCATCTGCCGCCTTCTCCGCCTCATTTGTGCCCGGAGGTATCTCCAACATCCGGGCACCCGTGGCTGACGTACGGAATCGCACCGTCGTCAGGCCGATCTCGCGCAGGCTGATTTGACTCTTAGCTTGAGCCAAAACCTGTTCGTATGTCGCTCCTTTCTCCTCAGCACCGGGCTTTAACGTGATAGTTATCACCTCGGTGCGAGGGGAGCGGAGCTTCACCCTACGTTTTTTGGACTCCTTTGCAGGAGTCTTTTTCGCCTTCTTGGCTTTTTTAGACTCCTTCGCAGGAGTCTGCCTCGTCGTCGTCGCCGCCGCCGGTTTGCTTGTCGCCTTCTTGGACTTTCGTCCGACGACAGCGCTCCACGGAACAGCCGCGGCCTCTGGCACCGCGGGTTCCGCGGACGTGGAAGGAGCGGTCCTTTTGGCCGCCGCTTCTTTGGCAGCCAAGTTCGAGCGTCGTGAACGCTTCGGCTTGGCCACCTCTACCGAGGACACCTTCTCAGGTGCCTTCGTTTTTGCAGCCTGAGCTGCTTTCCGATCGGCGGCGAGCGGAGGCCGCAACCGAGGCTCCGGAAGGAGGCGGTCCTCGATCCCCTCGAAGCGTGCGTTCAGCATTCTGAACTGCTCCTGGTTCGCTCGGATTACCTCTTCCATCGCCTTCTTGAATTCAGCCGTGCTACTCGCAGCGGGCTGTTGCCGTATCTGGGCGACCTCTCGGCGCAGCTCGGCCAATTGGCCCGCCATCTGCGCGTTGAGTGCCTCCAAGCGGGCAACATCATCGCACTTCTTGATCGTCCTCAGCTCGGACGACGCACCTTTGATGGTGTCAACGGCCGACCTGAGGGCCCGAACGTATGTGCCCTTGAGGTTGCTCGACTTGTCGGCCACCTGCGCTACGACATTCGCTGCCTCCTTAATTTCTGCCTCTAGAGCAGCGGAGGTCCGCGGCACGTCCTCGACAACCACACGGTTTCTCAGGCGTGCCGCCCTTTCCTCAATGGCCACCTTGGCCTTGGCGTTGTAAAGGACCAGCGCATCCTCTGTCTGGAAGCGCTGCTCCTTCGCCTTCTCCGCTTGGAGCTCGGCTCGGTGCTTGCCGAAGCCCACATATTGTCCGGTCGAGGGCGGTCGGCCCCGCCCCCTTTTGGACGAAGGCTTCAGCCACCGACCGATTGATGCATCTGAGCCGCAGTCACTTTGCTGCGCGCTCGCATCACTCTCGGATCCGGAGAAGTTGTCCCTGGGATGGGACCGCTTCTCCGCCTTTCGTCTATTCCTATCCGTCATGCTAACATAACTGGCGGCCGACGAGTCCGACTCAGAGAGCCGTTCAAGCCGAACCACCAGTTCCTTTGTTACGCCAAGGTCTTTGGTTTCAGCGCGCGCCATCGGGGCGCCCACCTCCACCACCATATCGTCATTATCCAATCGCAAGGCTGTATCGGTTTGTCCGTGTGTGGTTTTAATATTTGAACTTTCCATATTAGTCCCACGAGTATGGCGGAAATAAATTGTCCACCAAGGCAGTGCCCCCTGTACCTTGGTAACCCTATTACACCGTGAGGTCGGGCGGTATCACGGGATCTCTATGCTATTGTTTTTTATTGAGGTTGGCTCCTCTCGACTCAGCCGACTAAGGCAAGGCCCTCGGTCCCACTCCAGGCTGCGAGACATGATCCACAACACCCAGAATGGGGAAACGAGTTCGAGAGGTGGTGACAATAGTCTTGTTTACTCAGACTCGATACCGAGAATGAGTAAACCCGCCTCTCCTCCTACTCGACTCTAAAAACCGATAACGAGTCCCTCCGAAATGTAAAGAAAATATAATATAAAATAAATATATATATTCCCCCCCCCGCTGCGCCCACTTGTAAAGAAGTGGGCGCCCTCGTGGCCAAAACCCAGACCACGAGATAACCGCCGCGTCAGTCGTTAGCCGCGATCGACAGGCATTTCCGGAAAATCGTCGGAATGCCGGTCGACCCCGTTGCCCAGGGTGCACCACGAGGAGGTGACCGACTTGCACCCCAACCTAACCTTTTTTTTTTTTTTTTTTTTTTTTTTTTTTTTTTTTTTTTTTTACGAGGGGAAATGCATTTACGCATACCGCCCGGCCGGGTGGCCGCGACGGCTATGTGGGACTCACCGGGGACCCCGAGTCATCGGCTGTCCGATACCCGGCTGCCCGTCCTACCCACTAAAACCAGACCTCGATATTCCGCCTTCGCGCAAGGCGGCAGGGTTACGGGAACGCGTTTGCTTGCAACCGCGACCCCGCCTGCGAATGTTGCTTCTGAGCAACACTACTCGAAGGTGCACCGTGATGGCAGGCGCACCTTCCTACTCTGGCGTCTTTCGACACCACATCATCAGATCGCTCCGCCGCCTCCTTTTGCGACAGTACGGCGTCGCTAAACGCGCATACTGCCGCCCAGGCCTCTTTGCTTTCGGTCATTCTCTTAACGAGGACCGGAAGCGACAGGTCTCCTCCTGCTATGGCAGTGGATAGCACAGCGCGAGGCTCCGCCCAAGCTGGGCACTCTGCGCGCGTGTGTTCGGCCGTATCCACGGCTACATAGCCACAATGGTGGCACAACTCCGAGGGTTCCCTGCCCACCACCTCGCACAGATACTTGGCAAAGCATCCGTGCCCGGTCAAGAGCTGCGCGAGGTGATATGTGGAGGGGCCGTGCTTGCGCTCGACCCACTCCCTCAGTACGGGCCGAATAGCCGCTACGAGTTCCCGGCTGGATCCCGGGACTCCTAGTCTCTCCGACCATTTGGCGAAGAGCCTTTCGCGGGCCTCTTCGCGCCAATGGTGGACCTCACTTGGATGGGGTCGGTTCCCGTCTGCTATTGCAACCTTCGCCCGCCAGTAGACGCTCGAATTGGCCTCGGCCTCGAGGTCCCAAGGCGGGGTTCCGGCGAGCAGACACGCCGCGTTGTACGACACCGTGCGGTACGCACGGGCCGCCCTGAGCGCCATCGCCCGCTGCGGACGCCGCAGCGAAGCGACGTTGCGAGCGCTCAGTGCGTCCGCCCATATCGGCGCCCCGTAGAGCGCCATCGAGCGAACGACACCGGCGTACAAACGCCTGCAGGCGCCTCCTGGCCCGCCCACGTTGGGAAGGATCTGGCCGAGCGCTCCGGCTGCGGCCACCAACCTTGGGGCCAAGCGCCGGAAGTGCTCTTCGAAATTCCACCTACCGTCGAGGACGAGTCCGAGATATCTCATCGTCGCCCCGACGGAGATGGAGATTCCGCCCACCGTTATTGTCGCCCCCGGTGGTGGTCCGTTCCGAGGCCCGTGAAACACGAGTGCCTCGGATTTGTGCAGGGCGACCTCCAGACCCAAAGCGCGGATGCGGTGCACAGCGTGTGCCACTCCCGCCGTGGCGAGATAGGCTGCCTCGCGATAGGAACTGCCACGGGCCGACACGAGGGTGTCGTCGGCGTAACAAGTTACGTCGACCCCCCGCAGCGTGGCCCCGCGCAGCACCCAGTCGTACCCTATGTTCCACAGGAGTGGTCCTAGGACCGAACCCTGCGGGACACCGCACGACAACGCCCTCCTACCCCAGCCCTCCCTGGTCGGGTAGGCCACCGCTCTGCCCGAAAAATAATCGGCCACGGTACGCCTCAAGTAGGCCGGCACATTGTGGAATCGCAACGCCTCCGTCACCACTTCCCAAGGAAGGGTGTTGAAGGCATTGGAGATATCCAATGACACCGCCATTACGACCCCACCCCGTGAGACCTCCTTCTCTGCCAGATCCCGTACCCTGGCGATCGCGTCCAGTGTCGAGCGGCCAGGGCGAAAACCATACTGCCGCTCGCTAAGACCCGGCTCCATGCTACCCGCGAGACGGGTAGCGAGCACACGCTCGAATAGCTTGCTCGTCTCGTCGAGCAACACTATCGGGCGGTAGGCCGAAGGCTGATCGGGAGGTCGTCCGTCCTTGCGGATCAGAACGAGTCTGCCCGTTTTCCACCGATGCGGAAACCTACCCTGAGTCAGGCACTCGGTGAAAAAGTGCCGAATACTGATCCCCATCTCATCCAACGCGATCGCCAAGGCGCGTCCCGGGATACCATCGGGCCCCGGGGCCGTCTTTTTCGACCGGAGTTTCAGGGCGGCCTCCTGTAACTCCGTCTCAGTGACCGCCGGAATCACCGGATCCTCGATCTCGCGAGGTCCGATGATGGGCGCCATCGTCGGAGGCACGAATTCTTCCCTTTCGGGAAAAAGTGCACCCACTACACTCTCCAGGAGTGACGGCTGGAGACTGCTGGTTAGCGGGGGAGTCCACGGTCGGAGCTTTTGCCGCACGACACGATATGGTCTCCCCCAAGGGTCCCTATCGAGTGTCGCAAGCCATTCCCCCCACGCCGCTTCTTTGGCCTGCGCGATGGCCATTTGCAGCGATTGACAGGCGGCCCTGTAGGCGGCGTATAAGACGCCTTCGGAGTCGTGGTCACGGACCCTTCTCCTCCTACACCGACTGTAGCGTCGGCGTGCTGCCACGCACGCTTTGCGTAATTGGCGGAGCTCTGGACGCCACCAGTACAACCGACGGCGCGGCTCGTATGGTTTCGCCCTCGGCATCGCCGCATCGCAAATGCGAGACAGAGCGGCACCGATTCGGTCGGCCTCTTGGTCGACCTCTCGGACTACCGCCATGTCGGAACCTGCCCCCCAGGCTTCGACGATGGCCGCCTCTTTCGCCAGCTGGCTGTCGAGACGGCTCAGACACCAGCGTGGCCCATCCGTACGTCCGGCGGTGGGCAGAGCGTCGTTTCCTGTGGGAGAGACGGAAGACGCAGATCCGAAACCGAACCGGATATACCGGTGGTCGGACAGCGTCTCCACGTTCGTCACCACTCTCCAATCCCGAGCACGACGGGCGAGGGCGTTGGACGCGAACGTGATGTCCACGATCGATTCGCCCTGCTGCCGCACGCACGTGCTCTCCGACCCATCGTTGAGGACTACGAGCCCCAGCGACGTGGCCCACTCGACCAAAGCCTCACCTCGTGAATCCGTCCTCGGGGAACCCCAAGCCGTTGATTTGGCGTTGAAGTCCCCCGCGACCAGCACGGGGGTGGGCGATATCTGCCCGACCAGAGCCCCGACCTCGATCAGCATACGCTCGAACTCGGCGAGACTCCGATTGGGCGACGCGTAGACGCCGACGACTGCCACACCACCGACGACGGCCAGCACGAACCCCCTACCCTTTGCGACACCCTCGATGGCCGGGGAGCCAGCCACGGCGGGGGCGACAATAGCCACCACCCTATCTTGATCGGAGACCCAGTCGTCCCGCGAGGGAACGAAATAGGGCTCCGACACCACCGCCAGGTTGATTCGCCACTCTGCTATGCTTTGGACCAGGAGGTCCTGAGCTCTTGCAGAGTGGTTCACATTGGCCTGGAGACAGTGTAAGGCCATCGTTATTACGAGGTCTCCATTGTCTCCACCGGCGGCCGTGACGACGAGGCTACTGGGCCTTTCGTCACTGTCTTGGCCTTCTTGTTTACGAGTGCCGTTCGGGCTTTACCGCCCTGGCACTCTTTGCTGCCAACGGCATGAGCCGCTGGCTTACCTGCCGCTACGCAGACGACGCAGCTTGCGTCAGCGGCGGTGCACTCCCGGTACTTGTGGCCAGGCTGACCACACCGGAAGCACAACAGGCTACGGTCGACACCCCTGTCGCACCTGGCCCCCATATGTCCCCCTTCGAGGCACCGGTAACAGCGCAGTGGCCTGGGCTCGAGCAGAACCACCCGAGCCGAAACCCACCCGACTTTCACCCGGCCGGCCTCGACTATGGGTTTCGCCGCCCCTACTGGGCAGCTCAACCACAGCGAGCCGGAGCCCCTCGGTCCCCGAGCGATGACCCCGGGTCTGATCGCTCCGGAAGAGCAACCCCCGTCTGCGGCGACCGCTGCCACGACCTCCTCAGCCGTGACCGAGTCGTCCAGGTCCATGACCCTAAGCTCTACGCACTTAGTGGGTCGATGCACCTGGACCACGTCCGGGCTGAGAACTTCGCGGAGCTTGCCCGCTAGGGCATCTGCCGCCTTCTCCGCTTCGTTTGTGCCCGGAGGTATCTCCAACATCCGGGCACCCGTGGCTGACGTACGGAATCGCACCGTCGTCAGGCCGATCTCGCGCAGGCTGATTTGGCTCTTAGCTTGAGCCAAAACCTGTTCGTACGTCGCTCCTTTCTCCTCAGCACCGGGCTTTAACGTGATAGTTATCACCTCGGTGCGAGGGGAGCGGAGCTTCACCCTACGTTTTTTGGACTCCTTTGCAGGAGCCTTTTTCGCCTTCTTGGCTTTTTTAGACTCCTTCGCAGGAGCCTGCCTCGTCGTCGTCGCCGCCGCCGGTTTGCTTGTCGCCTTCTTGGACTTTCGTCCGACGACAGCGCTCCACGGAACAGCCGCGGCCTCTGGCACCGCGGGTTCCGCGGACGTGGAAGGAGCGGTCCTTTTGGCCGCCGCTTCTTTGGCAGCCAAGTTCGAGCGTCGTGAACGCTTCGGCTTGGCCACCTCTACCGAGGACACCTTCTCAGGTGCCTTCGTTTTTGCAGCCTGAGCTGCTTTCCGGTCGGCGGCGAGCGGAGGCCGCAACCGAGGCTCCGGAAGGAGGCGGTCCTCGATCCCCTCGAAGCGTGCGTTCAGGATTCTGAACTGCTCCTGGTTCGCTCGGATTACCTCTTCCATCGCCTTCTTAAAGTCAGCCGTGCTACTCGCAGCGGGCTGTTGCCGTATCTGGGCGACCTCTCGGCGCAGCTCGGCCAATTGGCCCGCCATCTGCGCGTTGAGTGCCTCCAAGCGGGCAACATCATCGCACTTCTTGATCGTCCTCAACTCGGACGACGCACCTTTGATGGTGTCAACGGCCGACCTGAGGGCCCGAACGTATGTGCCCTTGAGGTTGCTCGACTTGTCGGCCACCTGCGCTACGACATTCGCTGCCTCCTTAATTTCTGCCTCTAGAGCAGCGGAGGTCCGCGGCACGTCCTCGACAACCGCACCGCGGTTTCTCAGGCGTGCCGCCCTTGCTTCAATGGCCACCTTGGCCTTGGCGTTGTAAAGGACCAGCGCATCCTCTGTCTGGAAGCGCTGCTCCTTCGCCTTCTCCGCTTGGAGCTCGGCTCGGTGCTTGCCGAAGCCCACATATTGTCCGGTCGAGGACGGTCGGCCCCGCCCCCTCTTGGACGAAGGCTTCAGCCACCGACCGATTGATGCATCTGAGCCGCAGTCACTTTGCTGCGCGCTCGCATCACTCTCAGATCCGGAGAAGTTGTCCCTGGGATGGGACCGCTTCTCCGCCTTTCGTCTATTCCTATCCGTCATGCTAACATAACTGGCGGCCGACGAGTCCGACTCAGAGAGCCGTTCAAGCCGAACCACCAGTTCCTTTGTTACGCCAAGGTCTTTGGTTTCAGCGTGCGCCATCGGGGCGCCCACCTCCACCACCATATCGTCATTATCCAATCGTAAGGCTGTATCGGTTTGTCCGTGTGTGGTTTTAATTTTAGAACTTTCCATATTAGTCCCACGAGTATGGCGGAAATAAATCGTCCACCAAGGCAGTGCCCCCTGTACCTTGGTAACCCTATTACACCGTGAGGTCGGGCGGTATCACGGGATCTCTATGCTATTGTTTTTTATTGAGGTTGGCTCCTCTCGACCCGGCCGACTAAGGCAAGGCCCTCGGTCCCACTCCAGGCTGCGAGACATGATCCACAACACCCAGAATGGGGAAACGAGTTCGAGAGGTGGTGACAATAGTCTTGTTTACTCAGACTCGATACCGAGAATGAGTAAACCCGCCTCTCCGCCTACTCGACTCTATAAAACCGACAATGAGTCCCTCCGTAATGTAAAGAATATAAATAAAGTGTATATATATATCCCCCCCCCCCGCTGCGCCCACTTGTAAAGAAGTGGGCGCCCTCGTGGCCAAAACCCAGACCACGAGATAACCGCCGCGTCAGTCGTTAGCCGTGTCGATAGAGGCATTTCCGGAAAAAACATCGGAAAGCGTGTCGACCCGTTGCCCAGGATGCACCACGAGGAGGTGACCGACATGCACCCCACCCCAACCTAACCTAACCTAACCTTTTTTTTTTTTTTTTTTTTTTTTTTTTTTTTTTTTTTTTTTTTTTTTTTTTTTTTTTTACGAGGGGAAATGCATTTACGCATACCGCCCGGCCGGGTGGCCGCGACGGCTATGTGGGACTCACCGGGGACCCCGAGTCATCGGCTGTCCGATACCCGGCTGCCCGTCCTACCCACTAAAACCAGACCTCGATATTCCGCCTTCGCGCAAGGCGGCAGGGTTACGGGAACGCGTTTGCTTGCAACCGCGACCCCGCCTGCGAATGTTGCTTCTGAGCAACACTACTCGAAGGTGCACCGTGATGGCAGGCGCACCTTCCTACTCTGGCGTCTTTCGACGCCACATCATCAGACCGGCGGCGGTAGCGTTCGCATTGCGAAGGCTCGCCGTCGCCGCCCTGACCTCCTCCGACGTAGCGGGAGCGAGTTGGGATCGTCCTCCCTCTCTCGCTCCGCCGCCTCCTTTTGCGACAGTACGGCGTCGCTAAACGCGCATACTGCCGCCCAGGCCTCTTTGCTTTCGGTCATTCTCTTAACGAGGACCGGAAGCGACAGGTCTCCTCCTGCTATGGCAGTGGATAGCACAGCGCGAGGCTCCGCCCAGGCTGGGCACTCTGCGCGCGTGTGTTCGGCCGTATCCACGGCTACATAGCCACAATGGTGGCACAACTCCGAGGGTTCCCTGCCCACCACCTCGCACAGATACTTGGCAAAGCATCCGTGCCCGGTCAAGAGCTGCGCGAGGTGATATGTGGAGGGGCCGTGCTTGCGCTCGACCCACTCCCTCAGTACGGGCCGAATAGCCGCTACGAGTTCCCGGCTGGATCCCGGGACTCCTAAACGCTCCGACCATTTGGCGAAGAGCCTTTCGCGGGCCTCTTCGCGCCAATGGTGGACCTCACTTGGATGGGGTCGGTTCCCGTCTGCTATTGCAACCTTCGCCCGCCAGTAGACGCTCGAATTGGCCTCGGCCTCGAGGTCCCAAGGCGGGGTTCCGGCGAGCAGACACGCCGCGTTGTACGACACCGTGCGGTACGCACGGGCCGCCCTGAGCGCCATCGCCCGCTGCGGACGCCGCAGCGAAGCGACGTTGCGAGCGCTCAGTGCGTCCGCCCATATCGGCGCCCCGTAGAGCGCCATCGAGCGAACGACACCGGCGTACAAACGCCTGCAGGCGCCTCCTGGCCCGCCCACGTTGGGAAGGATCTGGCCGAGCGCTCCGGCTGCGGCCACCAGCCTTGGGGCCAAGCGCCGGAAGTGCTCTTCGAAATTCCACCTACCGTCGAGGACGAGTCCGAGATATCTCATCGTCGCCCCGACGGAGATGGAGATTCCGCCCACCGTTATTGTCGCCCCCGGTGGTGGTCCGTTCCGAGGCCCGTGAAACACGAGTGCCTCGGATTTGTGCAGGGCGACCTCCAGACCCAAAGCGCGGATGCGGTGCACAGCGTGTGCCACTCCCGCCGTGGCGAGATAGGCCGCCTCGCGATAGGAACTGCCACGGGCCGACACGAGGGTGTCGTCGGCGTAACAAGTTACGTCGACCCCCCGCAGCGTGGCCCCGCGCAGCACCCAGTCGTACCCTATGTTCCACAGGAGTGGTCCTAGGACCGAACCCTGCGGGACACCGCACGACAACGCCCTCCTACCCCAGCCCTCCCTGGTCGGGTAGGCCACCGCTCTGCCCGATAGATAATCGGCCACGGTACGCCTCAAGTAGGCCGGCACATTGTGGAATCGCAACGCCTCCGTCACCACTTCCCAAGGAAGGGTGTTGAAGGCATTGGAGATATCCAATGACACCGCCATTACGACCCCACCCCGTGAGACCTCCTTCTCTGCCAGATCCCGTACCCTGGCGATCGCGTCCAGTGTCGAGCGGCCAGGGCGAAAACCATACTGCCGCTCGCTAAGACCCGGCTCCATGCTACCCGCGAGACGGGTAGCGAGCACACGCTCGAATAGCTTGCTCGTCTCGTCGAGCAACACTATCGGGCGGTAGGCCGAAGGCTGATCGGGAGGTCGTCCGTCCTTGCGGATCAGAACGAGTCTGCCCGTTTTCCACCGATGCGGAAACCTACCCTGAGTCAGGCACTCGGTGAAAAAGTGCCGAATACTGATCCCCATCTCATCCAACGCGATCGCCAAGGCGCGTCCCGGGATACCATCGGGCCCCGGGGCCGTCTTTTTCGACCGGAGTTTCAGGGCGGCCTCCTGTAACTCCGTCTCAGTGACCACCGGAATCACCGGATCCTCGATCTCGCGAGGTCCGATGATGGGCGCCATCGTCGGAGGCACGAATTCTTCCCTTTCGGGAAAAAGTGCACCCACTACACTCTCCAGGAGTGACGGCTGGAGACTGCTGGTTAGCGGGGGAGCATACGGTCGGAGCTTTTGCCGCACGACACGATATGGTCTCCCCCAAGGGTCCCTATCGAGTGTCGCAAGCCATTCCCCCCACGCCGCTTCTTTGGCCTGCGCGATGGCCGTTTGCAGCGTTTGACAGGCGGCCCTGTAGGCGGCGTATAAGACGCCTTCGGAGTCGAGGTCACGGACCCTTCTCCTCCTACACCGACTGTAGCGTCGGCGTGCTGCCACGCACGCTTTGCGCAATTGGCGGAGCTCTGGACGCCACCAGTACAACCGACGGCGCGGCTCGTACGGTTTCGCCCTCGGCATCGCCGCATCGCAAATGCGAGACAGAGCGGCACCGATTCGGTCGGCCTCTCGGTCGACCTCTCGGATTACCGCCATGTCGGAACCTGCCCCCCAGGCTTCGACGATGGCCGCCTCTTTTGCCAGCTGGCTGTCGAGCCGGCTCAGACACCAGCGTGGCCCATCCGTACGTCCGGCGGCGGGCAGAGCGTCGTTTCCTGTGGGAGAGACGGAAGACGCAGATCCGAAACCGAACCGGATATACCGGTGGTCGGACAGCGTCTCCACGTTCGTCACCACTCTCCAATCCCGAGCACGACGGGCGAGGGCGTTGGACGCGAACGTGATGTCCACGATCGATTCGCCCTGCTGCCGCACGCACGTGCTCTCCGACCCATCGTTGAGGACTACGAGCCCCAGCGACGTGGCCCACTCGACCAAAGCCTCACCTCGTGAATCCGTCCTCGGGGAGCCCCAAGCCGTTGATTTGGCGTTGAAGTCCCCCGCGACCAGCACAGGGGTGGGCGATATCTGCCCGACCAGAGCCCCGACCTCGATCAGCATACGCTCGAACTCGGCGAGACTCCGATTGGGCGACGCGTAGACGCCGACGACTGCCACACCACCGACGACGGCCAGCACGAACCCCCTACCCTTTGCGACACCCTCGATGGCCGGGGAGCCAGCCACGGCGGGGGCGACAATAGCCACCACCCTATCTTGATCGGAGACCCAGTCGTCCCGCGAGGGAACGAAATAGGGCTCCGACACCACCGCCAGGTTGATTCGCCACTCTGCTATGCTTTGGACCAGGAGGTCCTGAGCTCTTGCAGAGTGGTTCACATTGGCCTGGAGACAGTGTAAGGCCATCGTTATTACGAGGTCTCCATCGTCTCCACCGGCGGCCGTGACGACGAGGCTACTGGGCCTTTCGTCACTGTCTTGGCCTTCTTGTTTACGAGTGCCGTTCGGGCCTTACCGCCCTGGCACTCTTTGCTGCCAACGGCATGAGCCGCTGGCTTACCTGCCGCTACGCAGACGACGCAGCTTGCGTCAGCGGCGGCGCACTCCCGGTACTTGTGGCCAGGCTGACCACACCGGAAGCACAACAGGCTACGGTCGACACCCCTGTCGCACCTGGCCCCCATATGTCCCCCTTCGAGGCACCGGTAACAGCGCAGTGGCCTGGGCTCGAGCAGAACCACCCGAGCCGAAACCCACCCGACTTTCACCCGGCCGGCCTCGACTATGGGTTTCGCCGCCCCTACTGGGCAGCTCAACCACAGCGAGCCGGAGCCCCTCGGTCCCCGAGCGATGACCCCGGGTCTGATCGCTCCGGAAGAGCAACCCCCGTCTGCGGCGACCGCTGCCACGACCTCCTCAGCCGTGACCGAGTCGTCCAGGTCCATGACCCTAAGCTCTACGCACTTAGTGGGTCGATGCACCTGGACCACGTCCGGGCTGAGAACTTCGCGGAGCTTGCCCGCGAGGGCATCTGCCGCCTTCTCCGCTTCGTTTGTGCCCGGAGGTATCTCCAACATCCGGGCACCCGTGGCTGACGTACGGAATCGCACCGTCGTCAGGCCGATCTCGCGCAGGCTGATTTGGCTCTTAGCTTGAGCCAAAACCTGTTCGTATGTCGCTCCTTTCCCCTCAGCACCGGGCTTTAACGTGATAGTTATCACCTCGGTGCGAGGGGAGCGGAGCTTCACCCTACGTTTTTTTGGACGCCTCTGGAAGGAGGCGGGGCTCGATGCCCTCCATCCTGGCGTTGAGCATGTTGCCGTATTGCTCACGGCTACACCGCAGCGCCTCCTCCGTGATGCGCTTGATGGCGTCGTCGCTGAGCTCTGCCGGTCTCCGGCGCATCTCGGCCATCTCCCTACGTACCTCGGCCAGCTGGCCCGAAAGCTGTGCGTTGGCAGCTGCCAGGCGGGCCCCCTCTTCCGACGTGGTCAGGGTTTTGAACTCCGCCACCACACCTTTTATGGTGTCATGGGCGGTCCTCAGGGCCCTGACGTAAGTACCCTTCAGGTTACCCGACTTGTCAGCAACCTGAAGCACCACTTCTAATGCCTGCAGGGCGTCCGCTTCCAAAGCGGCGGACGTCTTCGGTGCGTCCTCGGCAATTGTGCCCGCAGTTTGACGATCCCTAGCACGGGCCGCTCTTTCCTCCATCGCCAACTTGGCCGTTTCGTTGTAAGCGGCCAACGCGTCTTCCGTCTGGAAGCGATCCATCTTGGTCTTCGCTTCGCGGAGCTCCTCCTGTGACTTCCCTATACCGACGTATTTTCCGTGAGTGGGCGGCCGGCCACGCCCCCTCTTACTTGCTGGTTTCAGCCATCTGCTTATTAAGGATTCCGAGTTTTCACTCAGCTGCACGCTCGCGTCACTCTCGGAGCCAGAGCAGCTATCCCCATCGTGGGTCCGTTTTTCGCCTTTTCGCCGTGTCATGTCCATAGGTGGATCGTCTAATGACTCCACCGTCCGCATGCTGCAGGCTGAAGAGTCCGACTCAGAGAGTCGCTCTAGCCGAACAGCAAGCCGTTTTAGTGCGCCGGGGTCCTTGGCTTCAGTGCGCGCCATCGGGGCGCCCACCTCCACCGCCATATCGTCGTTATCCATTCGTTTGGAAGATCGGAGTCCTTTTTGAGTTTTTGAATTTAGATTTTCCATATAAAATCCCACGAGTAAGGGGGAAGGGGTGGTCCGTCCAGGTGGTGCCCCCTGCACCTGGATAAGCCTTGCGTAACTCGTCGAGGGTGTTGGCCGGTACCCTGACGAGGATCGCAGTAACGACTGATCTTCCCATCAGCCATGCATCCATCGCGCTGCGTCGCCACTTGGGATTGGGGTGATTTTTATAGAGGTTGTCTTCCTCACGGACCGGCCAGTTAAGGCAAGACCCGCGGTCCTGCACGAAGCCGCGAGACATGTCCACGAAACCTGTGCAGGATTACGCGTTACTCCTTCTATCTCCGGAAGCCCAAAAAGACCCCGGAGATTCAACAGCCAAAAGATGTACACACTAATGACCTAATCTAACCTAAGCTAGCCTAGCCTAACCTAACCTAACCTAGCCTATCAGGTCTTACCTCCCTAACCTAACGCAAACTAGCCTTGCTAGTCTACTACACCTATCTAACCTAGCCTAACCTAGTCTATCCTACGTAAACCTAACCTAACCTAATGTCAGTCGTTAGCCGCGATCGACAGGCATTACCGGAAAATCGTCGGAATGCCGGTCGACCCCGTTGCCCAGGGTGCACCACGAGGAGGTGACCGACATGCACCCCAACCTAACCTAACCTAACCTAACCTAACCTAACCTAACCTTTTTTTTTTTTTTTTTTTTTTTTTTTTTTTTTAACGAGGGGAAATGCATTTACGCATACCGATGATATGATATCATTACGATGGGGTCGGTTCCCGTCTGCTATTGCAACCTTCGCCCGCCAGTAGACGCTCGAATTGGCCTCGGCCTCGAGGTCCCAAGGCGGGGTTCCGGCGAGCAGACACGCCGCGTTGTACGACACCGTGCGGTACGCACGGGCCGCCCTCAGCGCCATCGCCCGCTGCGGACGCCGCAGCGAAGCGACGTTGCGAGCGCTCAGTGCGTCCGCCCATATCGGCGCCCCGTAGAGCGCCATCGAGCGAACGACACCGGCGTACAAACGCCTGCAGGCGCCTCCTGGCCCGCCCACGTTGGGAAGGATCTGGCCGAGCGCTCCGGCTGCGGCCACCAGCCTTGGGGCCAAGCGCCGGAAGTGCTCTTCGAAATTCCACCTACCGTCGAGGACGAGTCCGAGATATCTCATCGTCGCCCCGACGGAGATGGAGATTCCGCCCACCGTTATTGTCGCCCCCGGTGGTGGTCCGTTCCGAGGCCCGTGAAACACGAGTGCCTCGGATTTGTGCAGGGCGACCTCCAGACCCAAAGCGCGGATGCGGTGCACAGCGTGTGCCACTCCCGCCGTGGCGAGATAGGCCGCCTCGCGATAGGAACTGCCGCGGGCCGACACGAGGGTGTCGTCGGCGTAACAAGTTACGTCGACCCCCCGCAGCGTGGCCCCGCGCAGCACCCAGTCGTACCCTATGTTCCACAGGAGTGGTCCTAGGACCGAACCCTGCGGGACACCGCACGACAACGCCCTCCTACCCCAGCCCTCCCTGGTCGGGTAGGCCACCGCTCTGCCCGAAAAATAATCGGCCACGGTACGCCTCAAGTAGGCCGGCACATTGTGGAATCGTAACGCCTCCGTCACCACTTCCCAAGGAAGGGTGTTGAAGGCATTGGAGATATCCAATGACACCGCCATTACGACCCCACCCCGTGAGACCTCCTTCTCTGCCAGATCCCGTACCCTGGCGATCGCGTCCAGTGTCGAGCGGCCAGGGCGAAAACCATACTGCCGCTCGCTAAGACCCGGCTCCATGCTACCCGCGAGACGGGTAGCGAGCACACGCTCGAATAGCTTGCTCGTCTCGTCGAGCAACACTATCGGGCGGTAGGCCGAAGGCTGATCGGGAGGTCGTCCGTCCTTGCGGATCAGAACGAGTCTGCCCGTTTTCCACCGATGCGGAAACCTACCCTGAGTCAGGCACTCGGTGAAAAAGTGCCGAATACTGATCCCCATCTCATCCAACGCGATCGCCAAGGCGCGTCCCGGGATACCATCGGGCCCCGGGGCCGTCTTTTTCGACCGGAGTTTCAGGGCGGCCTCCTGTAACTCCGTCTCAGTGACCGCCGGAATCACCGGATCCTCGATCTCGCGAGGTCCGATGATGGGCGCCATCGTCGGAGGCACGAATTCTCCCCTTTCGGGAAAAAGTGCACCCACTACACTCTCCAGGAGTGACGGCTGGAGACTGCTGGTTAGCGGGGGAGCATACGGTCGGAGCTTTTGCCGCACGACACGATATGGTCTCCCCCAAGGGTCCCTATCGAGTGTCGCAAGCCATTCCCCCCACGCCGCTTCTTTGGCCTGCGCGATGGCCGTTTGCAGCGTTTGACAGGCGGCCCTGTAGGCGGCGTATAAGACGCCTTCGGAGTCGAGGTCACGGACCCTTCTCCTCCTACACCGACTGTAGCGTCGGCGTGCTGCCACGCACGCTTTGCGCAATTGGCGGAGCTCTGGACGCCACCAGTACAGCCGACGGCGCGGCTTGTACGGTTTCGCCCTCGGCATCGCCGCATCGCAAATGCGAGACAGAGCGGCACCGATTCGGTCGGCCTCTCGGTCGACCTCTCGGACTACCGCCATGTCGGAACCTGCCCCCCAGGCTTCGACGATGGCCGCCTCTTTCGCCAGCTGGCTGTCGAGCCGGCTCAGACACCAGCGTGGCCCATCCGTACGTCGGGCGGTGGGCAGAGCGTCGTTTCCTGTGGGAGAGACGGAAGACGCAGAACCGAAACCGAACCGGATATACCGGTGGTCGGACAGCGTCTCCACGTTCGTCACCACTCTCCAATCTCGAGCACGACGGGCGAGGGCGTTGGACGCGAACGTGATGTCCACGATCGATTCGCCCTGCTGCCGCACGCACGTGCTCTCCGACCCATCGTTGAGGACTACGAGCCCCAGCGACGTGGCCCACTCGACCAAAGCCTCACCTCGTGAATCCGTCCTCGGGGAACCCCAAGCCGTTGATTTGGCGTTGAAGTCCCCCGCGACCAGCACAGGGGTGGGCGATATCTGCCCGACCAGAGCCCCGACCTCGATCAGCATACGCTCGAACTCGGCGAGACTCCGATTGGGCGACGCGTAGACGCCGACGACTGCCACACCACCGACGACGGCCAGCACGAACCCCCTACCCTTTGCGACACCCTCGATGGCCGGGGAGCCAGCCACGGCGGGGGCGACAATAGCCACCACCCTATCGTGATCGGAGACCCAGTCGTCCCGCGAGGGAACGAAATAGGGCTCCGACACCACCGCCAGGTTGATTCGCCACTCTGCTATGCTTTGGACCAGGAGGTCCTGAGCTCTTGCAGAGTGGTTCACATTGGCCTGGAGACAGTGTAAGGCCATCGTTATTACGAGGTCTCCATTGTCTCCACCGGCGGCCGTGACGACGAGGCTACTGGGCCTTTCGTCACTGTCTTGGTCTTCTTGTTTACGAGTGCCGTTCGGGCTTTACCGCCCTGGCACTCTTTGCTGCCAACGGCATGAGCCGCTGGCTTACCTGCCGCTACGCAGACGACGCAGTTTGCGTCAGCGGCGGTGCACTCCCGGTACTTGTGGCCAGGCTGACCACACCGGAAGCACAACAGGCTACGGTCGACACCCCTGTCGCACCTGGCCCCCATATGTCCCCCCTCGAGACACCGGAAACAGCGCAGTGGCCTGGGCTCGAGCAGTACCACCCGAGCCGAAACCCACCCGACTCTAACCCGGCCGGCCTCGACTATGGGTTTTGCCGCCCCTACTGGGCAGCTTAACCACAGCGAGCCGGAACCCCTCGGTCCCCGAGTGATGACCCCGGGTCTGATCGCTCCTGAGGAGCAACCCCCATCTGCAGCGACCGCTGCCACGACCTCCTCAGCCGTGACCGAGTCGTCCAGGTCCATGACCCTAAGCTCTACGCACTTAGTGGGTCGATGCACCTGGACCACGTCCGGACTGAGGACTTCGCGGAGCTTGCCCGCTAGGGCATCTGCCGCCTTCTCCGCCTCATTTGTGCCCGGAGGTATCTCCAACATCCGGGCACCCGTGGCTGACGTACGGAATCGCACCGTCGTCAGGCCGATCTCGCGCAGGCTGATTTGGCTCTTAGCTTGAGCCAAAACCTGTTCGTATGTCGCTCCTTTCTCCTCAGCACCGGGCTTTAACGTGATAGTTATCACCTCGGTGCGAGGGGAGCGGAGCTTCACCCTACGTTTTTTGGACTCCTTTGCAGGAGTCTTTTTCGCCTTCTTGGCTTTTTTAGACTCCTTCGCAGGAGCCTGCCTCGTCGTCGTCGCCGCCGCCGGTTTGCTTGCCGCCTTCTTGGACTTTCGTCCGACGACAGCGCTCCACGGAACAGCCGCGGCCTCTGGCACCGCGGGTTCCGCGGACGTGGAAGGAGCGGTCCTTTTGGCCGCCGCTTCTTTGGCAGCCAAGTTCGAGCGTCGTGAACGCTTCGGCTTGGCCACCTCTACCGAGGACACCTTCTCAGGTGCCTTCGTTTTTGCAGCCTGAGCTGCTTTCCGGTCGGCGGCGAGCGGAGGCCGCAACCGAGGCTCCGGAAGGAGGCGGTCCTCGATCCCCTCGAAGCGTGCGTTCAGCATTCTGAACTGCTCCTGGTTCGCTCGGATTACCTCTTCCATCGCCTTCTTGAATTCAGCCGTGCTACTCGCAGCGGGCTGTTGCCGTATCTGGGCGACCTCTCGGCGCAGCTCGGCCAATTGGCCCGCCATCTGCGCGTTGAGTGCCTCCAAGCGGGCAACATCATCACACTTCTTGATCGTCCTCAACTCGGACGACGCACCTTTGATGGTGTCAACGGCCGACCTGAGGGCCCGAACGTATGTGCCTTTGAGGTTGCTCGACTTGTCGGCCACCTGCGCTACGACATTCGCTGCCTCCTTAATTTCTGCCTCTAGAGCAGCGGAGGTCCGCGGCACGTCCTCGACAACCACACGGTTTCTCAGGCGTGCCGCCCTTTCCTCAATGGCCACCTTGGCCTTGGCGTTGTAAAGGACCAGCGCATCCTCTGTCTGGAAGCGCTGCTCCTTCGCCTTCTCCGCTTGGAGCTCGGCTCGGTGCTTGCCGAAGCCCACATATTGTCCGGTCGAGGGCGGTCGGCCCCGCCCCCTTTTGGACGAAGGCTTCAGCCACCGACCGATTGATGCATCTGAGCCGCAGTCACTTTGCTGCGCGCTCGCATCACTCTCGGATCCGGAGAAGTTGTCCCTGGGATGGGACCGCTTCTCCGCCTTTCGTCTATTCCTATCCGTCATGCTAACATAACTGGCGGCCGACGAGTCCGACTCAGAGAGCCGTTCAAGCCGAACCACCAGTTCCTTTGTTACGCCAAGGTCTTTGGTTTCAGCGTGCGCCATCGGGGCGCCCACCTCCACCACCATATCGTCATTATCCAATCGTAAGGCTGTATCGGTTTGTCCGTGTGTGGTTTTAATTTTAGAACTTTCCATATTAGTCCCACGAGTATGGCGGAAATAAATCGTCCACCAAGGCAGTGCCCCCTGTACCTTGGTAACCCTATTACACCGTGAGGTCGGGCGGTATCACGGGATCTCTATGCTATTGTTTTTTATTGAGGTTGGCTCCTCTCGACCCGGCCGACTAAGGCAAGGCCCTCGGTCCCACTCCAGGCTGCGAGACATGATCCACAACACCCAGAATGGGGAAACGAGTTCGAGAGGTGGTGACAATAGTCTTGTTTACTCAGACTCGATACCGAGAATGAGTAAACCCGCCTCTCCGCCTACTCGACTCTATAAAACCGACAATGAGTCCCTCCGTAATGTAAAGAATATAAATAAAGTGTATATATATATTCCCCCCCCCCCGCTGCGCCCACTTGTAAAGAAGTGGGCGCCCTCGTGGCCAAAACCCAGACCACGAGATAACCGCCGCGTCAGTCGTTAGCCGTGTCGATAGAGGCATTTCCGGAAAAAACATCGGAAAGCGTGTCGACCCGTTGCCCAGGATGCACCACGAGGAGGTGACCGACATGCACCCCAACCTAACCTAACCTAACCTTTTTTTTTTTTTTTTTTTTTTTTTTTTTTTTTTTTTTTTTTTTTTTTTAACGAGGGGAAATGCATTTACGCATACCGCCCGGCCGGGTGGCCGCGACGGCTATGTGGGACTCACCGGGGACCCCGAGTCATCGGCTGTCCGATACCCGGCTGCCCGTCCTACCCACTAAAACCAGACCTCGATATTCCGCCTTCGCGCAAGGCGGCAGGGTTACGGGAACGCGTTTGCTTGCAACCGCGACCCCGCCTGCGAATGTTGCTTCTAAGCAACACTACTCGAAGGTGCACCGTGATGGCAGGCGCACCTTCCTACTCTGGCGTCTTTCGACGCCACATCATCAGACCGGCGGCGGTAGCGTTCGCATTGCGAAGGCTCGCCGTCGCCGCCCTGACCTCCTCCGACGTAGCGGGAGCGAGTTGGGATCGTCCTCCCTCTCTCGCTCCGCCGCCTCCTTTTGCGACAGTACGGCGTCGCTAAACGCGCATACTGCCGCCCAGGCCTCTTTGCTTTCGGTCATTCTCTTAACGAGGACCGGAAGCGACAGGTCTCCTCCTGCTATGGCAGTGGATAGCACAGCGCGAGGCTCCGCCCAAGCTGGGCACTCTGCGCGCGTGTGTTCGGCCGTATCCACGGCTACATAGCCACAATGGTGGCACAACTCCGAGGGTTCCCTGCCCACCACCTCGCACAGATACTTGGCAAAGCATCCGTGCCCGGTCAAGAGCTGCGCGAGGTGATATGTGGAGGGGCCGTGCTTGCGCTCGACCCACTCCCTCAGTACGGGCCGAATAGCCGCTACGAGTTCCCGGCTGGATCCCGGGACTCCTAAACGCTCCGACCATTTGGCGAAGAGCCTTTCGCGGGCCTCTTCGCGCCAATGGTGGACCTCACTTGGATGGGGTCGGTTCCCGTCTGCTATTGCAACCTTCGCCCGCCAGTAGACGCTCGAATTGGCCTCGGCCTCGAGGTCCCAAGGCGGGGTTCCGGCGAGCAGACACGCCGCGTTGTACGACACCGTGCGGTACGCACGGGCCGCCCTGAGCGCCATCGCCCGCTGCGGACGCCGCAGCGAAGCGACGTTGCGAGCGCTCAGTGCGTCCGCCCATATCGGCGCCCCGTAGAGCGCCATCGAGCGAACGACACCGGCGTACAAACGCCTGCAGGCGCCTCCTGGCCCGCCCACGTTGGGAAGGATCTGGCCGAGCGCTCCGGCTGCGGCCACCAACCTTGGGGCCAAGCGCCGGAAGTGCTCTTCGAAATTCCACCTACCGTCGAGGACGAGTCCGAGATATCTCATCGTCGCCCCGACGGAGATGGAGATTCCGCCCACCGTTATTGTCGCCCCCGGTGGTGGTCCGTTCCGAGGCCCGTGAAACACGAGTGCCTCGGATTTGTGCAGGGCGACCTCCAGACCCAAAGCGCGGATGCGGTGCACAGCGTGTGCCACTCCCGCCGTGGCGAGATAGGCTGCCTCGCGATAGGAACTGCCACGGGCCGACACGAGGGTGTCGTCGGCGTAACAAGTTACGTCGACCCCCCGCAGCGTGGCCCCGCGCAGCACCCAGTCGTACCCTATGTTCCACAGGAGTGGTCCTAGGACCGAACCCTGCGGGACACCGCACGACAACGCCCTCCTACCCCAGCCCTCCCTGGTCGGGTAGGCCACCGCTCTGCCCGAAAAATAATCGGCCACGGTACGCCTCAAGTAGGCCGGCACATTGTGGAATCGCAACGCCTCCGTCACCACTTCCCAAGGAAGGGTGTTGAAGGCATTGGAGATATCCAATGACACCGCCATTACGACCCCACCCCGTGAGACCTCCTTCTCTGCCAGATCCCGTACCCTGGCGATCGCGTCCAGTGTCGAGCGGCCAGGGCGAAAACCATACTGCCGCTCGCTAAGACCCGGCTCCATGCTACCCGCGAGACGGGTAGCGAGCACACGCTCGAATAGCTTGCTCGTCTCGTCGAGCAACACTATCGGGCGGTAGGCCGAAGGCTGATCGGGAGGTCGTCCGTCCTTGCGGATCAGAACGAGTCTGCCCGTTTTCCACCGATGCGGAAACCTACCCTGAGTCAGGCACTCGGTGAAAAAGTGCCGAATACTGATCCCCATCTCATCCAACGCGATCGCCAAGGCGCGTCCCGGGATACCATCGGGCCCCGGGGCCGTCTTTTTCGACCGGAGTTTCAGGGCGGCCTCCTGTAACTCCGTCTCAGTGACCGCCGGAATCACCGGATCCTCGATCTCGCGAGGTCCGATGATGGGCGCCATCGTCGGAGGCACGAATTCTTCCCTTTCGGGAAAAAGTGCACCCACTACACTCTCCAGGAGTGACGGCTGGAGACTGCTGGTTAGCGGGGGAGCATACGGTCGGAGCTTTTGCCGCACGACACGATATGGTCTCCCCCAAGGGTCCCTATCGAGGGTCGCAAGCCATTCCCCCCACGCCGCTTCTTTGGCCTGCGCGATGGCCGTTTGCAGCGTTTGACAGGCGGCCCTGTAGGCGGCGTATAAGACGCCTTCGGAGTCGAGGTCACGGACCCTTCTCCTCCTACACCGACTGTAGCGTCGGCGTGCTGCCACGCACGCTTTGCGCAATTGGCGGAGCTCTGGACGCCACCAGTACAGCCGACGGCGCGGCTTGTACGGTTTCGCCCTCGGCATCGCCGCATCGCAAATGCGAGACAGAGCGGCACCGATTCGGTCGGCCTCTCGGTCGACCTCTCGGACTACCGCCATGTCGGAGCCTGCCCCCCAGGCTTCGACGATGGCCGCCTCTTTCGCCAGCTGGCTGTCGAGACGGCTCAGACACCAGCGTGGCCCATCCGTACGTCGGGCGGTGGGCAGAGCGTCGTTTCCTGTGGGAGAGACGGAAGACGCAGAACCGAAACCGAACCGGATATACCGGTGGTCGGACAGCGTCTCCACGTTCGTCACCACTCTCCAATCCCGAGCACGACGGGCGAGGGCGTTGGACGCGAACGTGATGTCCACGATCGATTCGCCCTGCTGCCGCACGCACGTGCTCTCCGACCCATCGTTGAGGACTACGAGCCCCAGCGACGTGGCCCACTCGACCAAAGCCTCACCTCGTGAATCCGTCCTCGGGGAACCCCAAGCCGTTGATTTGGCGTTGAAGTCCCCCGCGACCAGCACGGGGGTGGGTGATATCTGCCCGACCAGAGCCCCGACCTCGATCAGCATACGCTCGAACTCGGCGAGACTCCGATTGGGCGACGCGTAGACACCGACGACTGCCACACCACCGACGACGGCCAGCACGAACCCCCTACCCTTTGCGACACCCTCGATGGCCGGGGAGCCAGCCACGGCGGGGGCGACAATAGCCACCACCCTATCGTGATCGGAGACCCAGTCGTCCCGCGAGGGAACGAAATAGGGCTCCGACACCACCGCCAGGTTGATTCGCCACTCTGCTATGCTTTGGACCAGGAGGTCCTGAGCTCTTGCAGAGTGGTTTACATTGGCCTGGAGACAGTGTAAGGCCATCGTTATTACGAGGTCTCCATTGTCTCCACCGGCGGCCGTGACGACGAGGCTACTGGGCCTTTCGTCACTGTCTTGGCCTTCTTATTTAGGAGTGCCGTTCGGGCCTTACCGCCCTGGCACTCTTTGCTGCCAACGGCATGAGCCGCTGGCTTACCTGCCGCTACGCAGACGACGCAGTTTGCGTCAGCGGCGGTGCACTCCCGGTACTTGTGGCCAGGCTGACCACACCGGAAGCACAACAGGCTACGGTCGACACCCCTGTCGCACCTGGCCCCCATATGTCCCCCCTCGAGACACCGGAAACAGCGCAGTGGCCTGGGCTCGAGCAGTACCACCCGAGCCGAAACCCACCCGACTCTAACCCGGCCGGCCTCGACTATGGGTTTTGCCGCCCCTACTGGGCAGCTTAACCACAGCGAGCCGGAACCCCTCGGTCCCCGAGTGATGACCCCGGGTCTGATCGCTCCTGAGGAGCAACCCCCATCTGCAGCGACCGCTGCCACGACCTCCTCAGCCGTGACCGAGTCGTCCAGGTCCATGACCCTAAGCTCTACGCACTTAGTGGGTCGATGCACCTGGACCACGTCCGTACTGAGGACTTCGCGGAGCTTGCCCGCTAGGGCATCTGCCGCCTTCTCCGCCTCATTTGTGCCCGGAGGTATCTCCAACATCCGGGCACCCGTGGCTGACGTACGGAATCGCACCGTCGTCAGGCCGATCTCGCGCAGGCTGATTTGGCTCTTAGCTTGAGCCAAAACCTGTTCGTATGTCGCTCCTTTCTCCTCAGCACCGGGCTTTAACGTGATAGTTATCACCTCGGTGCGAGGGGAGCGGAGCTTCACCCTACGTTTTTTGGACTCCTTTGCAGGAGTCTTTTTCGCCTTCTTGGCTTTTTTAGACTCCTTCGCAGGAGCCTGCCTCGTCGTCGTCGCCGCCGCCGGTTTGCTTGTCGCCTTCTTGGACTTTCGTCCGACGACAGCGCTCCACGGAACAGCAGCGGCCTCTGGCACCGCGGGTTCCGCGGACGTGGAAGGAGCGGTCCTTTTGGCCGCCGCTTCTTTGGCAGCCAAGTTCGAGCGTCGTGAACGCTTCGGTTTGGCCACCTCTACCGAGGACACCTTCTCAGGTGCCTTCGTTTTTGCAGCCTGAGCTGCTTTCCGGTCGGCGGCGAGCGGAGGCCGCAACCGAGGCTCCGGAAGGAGGCGGTCCTCGATCCCCTCGAAGCGTGCGTTCAGCATTCTGAACTGCTCCTGGTTCGCTCGGATTACCTCTTCCATCGCCTTCTTGAATTCAGCCGTGCTACTCGCAGCGGGCTGTTGCCGTATCTGGGCGACCTCTCGGCGCAGCTCGGCCAATTGGCCCGCCATCTGCGCGTTGAGTGCCTCCAAGCGGGCAACATCATCACACTTCTTGATCGTCCTCAACTCGGACGACGCACCTTTGATGGTGTCAACGGCCGACCTGAGGGCCCGAACGTATGTGCCCTTGAGGTTGCTCGACTTGTCGGCCACCTGCGCTACGACATTCGCTGCCTCCTTAATTTCTGCCTCTAGAGCAGCGGAGGTCCGCGGCACGTCCTCGACAACCACACGGTTTCTCAGGCGTGCCGCCCTTTCCTCAATGGCCACCTTGGCCTTGGCGTTGTAAAGGACCAGCGCATCCTCTGTCTGGAAGCGCTGCTCCTTCGCCTTCTCCGCTTGGAGCTCGGCTCGGTGCTTGCCGAAGCCCACATATTGTCCGGTCGAGGGCGGTCGGCCCCGCCCCCTTTTGGACGAAGGCTTCAGCCACCGACCGATTGATGCATCTGAGCCGCAGTCACTTTGCTGCGCGCTCGCATCACTCTCAGTTCCGGAGAAGTTGTCCCTGGGATGGGACCGCTTCTCCGCCTTTCGTCTATTCCTATCCGTCATGCTAACATAACTGGCGGCCGACGAGTCCGACTCAGAGAGCCGTTCAAGCCGAACCACCAGTTCCTTTGTTACGCCAAGGTCTTTGGTTTCAGCGAGCGCCATCGGGGCGCCCACCTCCACCACCGTTTCGTCAATAGCCATTCGTGTAGCAATCGGAAGTCCGTTGTTTGGGTTTTTTATTGAGCTTTCCATAAAAAGTCCCACGAGTAAGGCGGAAATAAATTGTCCACCAAGGCAGTGCCCCCTGTACCTTGGTAACCCTATTACACCGTGAGGTCGGGCGGTATCACGGGATCTCTATGCTATTGTTTTTTATTGAGGTTGGCTCCTCTCGACCCAGCCGACTAAGGCAAGGCCCTCGGTCCCACTCCAGGCTGCGAGACATGATCCACAACACCCAGAATGGGGAAACGAGTTCGAGAGGTGGTGACAATAGTCTTGTTTACTCAGACTCGATACCGAGAATGAGTAAACCCGCCTCTCCTCCTACTCGACTCTAAAAACCGATAACGAGTCCCTCCGAAATGTAAAGAAAATATAATATAAAATAAATATATATATTCCCCCCCCCCCCCCCGCTGCGCCCACTTGTAAAGAAGTGGGCGCCCTCGTGGCCAAAACCCAGACCACGAGATAACCGCCGCGTCAGTCGTTAGCCGCGATCGACTGGCATTACCGGAAAATCGTCGGAATGCCGGTCGACCCCGTTGCCCAGGGTGCACCACGAGGAGGTGACCGACATGCACCCCAACCTAACCTAACCTTTTTTTTTTTTTTTTTTTTTTTTTTTTTTTTTTTTTTTTTTTTTTTTTTTTTTTTTTTTTTTTTTTTTTTTTTTTTTTTTTTTTTTTTTTTTTTTTTTAACGAGGGGAAATGCATTTACGCATACCGCCCGGCCGGGTGGCCGCGACGGCTATGTGGGACTCACCGGGGACCCCGAGTCATCGGCTGTCCGATACCCGGCTGCCCGTCCTACCCACTAAAACCAGACCTCGATATTCCGCCTTCGCGCAAGGCGGCAGGGTTACGGGAACGCGTTTGCTTGCAACCGCGACCCCGCCTGCGAATGTTGCTTCTAAGCAACACTACTCGAAGGTGCACCGTGATGGCAGGCGCACCTTCCTACTCTAGCGTCTTTCGACGCCACATCATCAGACCGGCGGCGGTAGCGTTCGCATTGCGAAGGCTCGCCGTCGCCGCCCTGACCTCCTCCGACGTAGCGGGAGCGAGTTGGGATCGTCCTCCCTCTCTCGCTCCGCCGCCTCCTTTTGCGACAGTACGGCGTCGCTAAACGCGCATACTGCCGCCCAGGCCTCTTTGCTTTCGGTCATTCTCTTAACGAGGACCGGAAGCGACAGGTCTCCTCCTGCTATGGCAGTGGATAGCACAGCGCGAGGCTCCGCCCAGGCTGGGCACTCTGCGCGCGTGTGTTCGACCGTATCCACGGCTACATAGCCACAATGGTGGCACAACTCCGAGGGTTCCCTGCCCACCACCTCGCACAGATACTTGGCAAAGCATCCGTGCCCGGTCAAGAGCTGCGCGAGGTGATATGTGGAGGGGCCGTGCTTGCGCTCGACCCACTCCCTCAGTACGGGCCGAATAGCCGCTACGAGTTCCCGGCTGGATCCCGGGACTCCTAGTCTCTCCGACCATTTGGCGAAGAGCCTTTCGCGGGCCTCTTCGCGCCAATGGTGGACCTCACTTGGATGGGGTCGGTTCCCGTCTGCTATTTCAACCTTCGCCCGCCAGTAGACGCTCGAATTGGCCTCGGCCTCGAGGTCCCACGGCGGGGTTCCGGCGAGCAGACACGCCGCGTTGTACGACACCGTGCGGTACGCACGAGCCGCTCTTAGCGCCATCGCCCGCTGCGGACGCCGCAGCGAAGCGACGTTGCGAGCGCTCAGTGCGTCCGCCCATATCGGCGCCCCGTAGAGCGCCATCGAGCGAACGACACCGGCGTACAAACGCCTGCAGGCGCCTCCTGGCCCGCCCACGTTGGGAAGGATCTGGCCGAGCGCTCCGGCTGCGGCCACCAACCTTGGGGCCAAGCGCCGGAAGTGCTCTTCGAAATTCCACCTACCGTCGAGGACGAGTCCGAGATATCTCATCGTCGCCCCGACGGAGATGGAGATTCCGCCCACCGTTATTGTCGCCCCCGGTGGTGGTCCGTTCCGAGGCCCGTGAAACACGAGTGCCTCGGATTTGTGCAGGGCGACCTCCAGACCCAAAGCGCGGATGCGGTGCACAGCGTGTGCCACTCCCGCCGTGGCGAGATAGGCCGCCTCGCGATAGGAACTGCCACGGGCCGACACGAGGGTGTCGTCGGCGTAACAAGTTACGTCGACCCCCCGCAGCGTGGCCCCGCGCAGCACCCAGTCGTACCCTATGTTCCACAGGAGTGGTCCTAGGACCGAACCCTGCGGGACACCGCACGACAACGCCCTCCTACCCCAGCCCTCCCTGGTCGGGTAGGCCACCGCTCTGCCCGAAAAATAATCGGCCACGGTACGCCTCAAGTAGGCCGGCACATTGTGGAATCGCAACGCCTCCGTCACCACTTCCCAAGGAAGGGTGTTGAAGGCATTGGAGATATCCAATGACACCGCCATTACGACCCCACCCCGTGAGACCTCCTCCTCTGCCAGGTCCCGTACCCTGGCGATCGCGTCCAGTGTCGAGCGGCCAGGGCGAAAACCATACTGCCGCTCGCTAAGACCCGGCTCCATGCTACCCGCAAGACGGGTAGCGAGCACACGCTCGAATAGCTTGCTCGTCTCGTCGAGCAACACTATCGGGCGGTAGGCCGAAGGCTGATCGGGAGGTCGTCCGTCCTTGCGGATCAGAACGAGTCTGCCCGTTTTCCACCGATGCGGAAACCTACCCTGAGTCAGGCACTCGGTGAAAAAGTGCCGAATACTGATCCCCATCTCATCCAACGCGATCGCCAAGGCGCGCCCCGGGATACCATCGGGCCCCGGTGCCGTCTTTTTCGACCGGAGTTTCAGGGCGGCCTCCTGTAACTCCGTCTCAGTGACCGCCGGAATCACCGGATCCTCGATCTCGCGAGGTCCGATGATGGGCGCCATCGTCGGAGGCACGAATTCTTCCCTTTCGGGAAAAAGTGCACCCACTACACTCTCCAGGAGTGACGGCTGGAGACTGCTGGTTAGCGGGGGAGCATACGGTCGGAGCTTTTGCCGCACGACACGATATGGTCTCCCCCAAGGGTCCCTATCGAGTGTCGCAAGCCATTCCCCCCACGCCGCTTCTTTGGCCTGCGCGATGGCCGTTTGCAGCGTTTGACAGGCGGCCCTGTAGGCGGCGTATAAGACGCCTTCGGAGTCGTGGTCACGGACCCTTCTCCTCCTACACCGACTGTAGCGTCGGCGTGCTGCCACGCATGCTTTGCGCAATTGGCGGAGCTCTGGACGCCACCAGTACAGCCGACGGCGCGGCTTGTACGGTTTCGCCCTCGGCATCGCCGCATCGCAAATGCGAGACAGAGCGGCACCGATTCGGTCGGCCTCTCGATCGACCTCTCGGACTACCGCCATGTCGGAACCTGCCCCCCAGGCTTCGACGATGGCCGCCTCTTTCGCCAGCTGGCTGTCGAGACGGCTCAGACACCAGCGTGGCCCATCCGTACGTCCGGCGGTGGGCAGAGCGTCGTTTCCTGTGGGAGAGACGGAAGACGCAGAACCGAAACCGAACCGGATATACCGGTGGTCGGACAGCGTCTCCACGTTCGTCACCACTCTCCAATCCCGAGCACGACGGGCGAGGGCGTTGGACGCGAACGTGATGTCCACGATCGATTCGCCCTGCTGCCGCACGCACGTGCTCTCCGACCCATCGTTGAGGACGACGAGCCCCAGCGACGTGGCCCACTCGACCAAAGCCTCACCTCGTGAATCCGTCCTCGGGGAACCCCAAGCCGTTGATTTGGCGTTGAAGTCCCCCGCGACCAGCACAGGGGTGGGCGATATCTGCCCGACCAGAGCCCCGACCTCGATCAGCATACGCTCGAACTCGGCGAGACTCCGATTGGGCGACGCGTAGACGCCGACGACTGCCACACCACCGACGACGGCCAGCACGAACCCCCTACCCTTTGCGACACCCTCGATGGCCGGGGAGCCAGCCACGGCGGGGGCGACAATAGCCACCACCCTATCGTGATCGGAGACCCAGTCGTCCCGCGAGGGAACGAAATAGGGCTCCGACACCACCGCCAGGTTGATTCGCCACTCTGCTATGCTTTGGACCAGGAGGTCCTGAGCTCTTGCAGAGTGGTTCACATTGGCCTGGAGACAGTGTAAGGCCATCGTTATTACGAGGTCTCCATTGTCTCCACCGGCGGCCGTGACGACGAGGCTACTGGGCCTTTCGTCACTGTCTTGGCCTTCTTGTTTACGAGTGCCGTTCGGGCTTTACCGCCCTGGCACTCTTTGCTGCCAACGGCATGAGCCGCTGGCTTACCTGCCGCTACGCAGACGACGCAGCTTGCGTCAGCGGCGGTGCACTCCCGGTACTTGTGGCCAGGCTGACCACACCGGAAGCACAACAGGCTACGGTCGACACCCCTGTCGCACCTGGCCCCCATATGTCCCCCTTCGAGGCACCGGTAACAGCGCAGTGGCCTGGGCTCGAGCAGAACCACCCGAGCCGAAACCCACCCGACTTTCACCCGGCCGGCCTCGACTATGGGTTTCGCCGCCCCTACTGGGCAGCTCAACCACAGCGAGCCGGAGCCCCTCGGTCCCCGAGCGATGACCCCGGGTCTGATCGCTCCGGAAGAGCAACCCCCGTCTGCGGCGACCGCTGCCACGACCTCCTCAGCCGTGACCGAGTCGTCCAGGTCCATGACCCTAAGCTCTACGCACTTAGTGGGTCGATGCACCTGGACCACGTCCGGGCTGAGAACTTCGCGGAGCTTGCCCGCTAGGGCATCTGCCGCCTTCTCCGCTTCGTTTGTGCCCGGAGGTATCTCCAACATCCGGGCACCCGTGGCTGACGTACGGAATCGCACCGTCGTCAGGCCGATCTCGCGCAGGCTGATTTGGCTCTTAGCTTGAGCCAAAACCTGTTCGTATGTCGCTCCTTTCTCCTCAGCACCGGGCTTTAACGTGATAGTTATCACCTCGGTGCGAGGGGAGCGGAGCTTCACCCTACGTTTTTTGGACTCCTTTGCAGGAGCCTTTTTCGCCTTCTTGGCTTTTTTAGACTCCTTCGCAGGAGCCTGCCTCGTCGTCGCCGCCGCCGGTTTGCTGGTCGCCTTCTTGGACTTTCGTCCGACGACAGCGCTCCACGGAACAGCCGCGGCCTCTGGCACCGCGGGTTCCGCGGACGTGGAAGGAGCGGTCCTTTTGGCCGCCGCTTCTTTGGCAGCCAAGTTCGAGCGTCGTGAACGCTTCGGCTTGGCCACCTCTACCGAGGACACCTTCTCAGGTGCCCTCGTTTTTGCAGCCTGAGCTGCTTTCCGGTCGGCGGCGAGCGGAGGCCGCAGCCGAGGCTCCGGAAGGAGGCGGTCCTCGATCCCCTCGAAGCGTGCGTTCAGCATTCTGAACTGCTCCTGGTTCGCTCGGATTACCTCTTCCATCGCCTTCTTGAATTCAGCCGTGCTACTCGCAGCGGGCTGTTGCCGCATCTGGGCGACCTCTCGGCGCAGTTCGGCCAATTGGCCCGCCATCTGCGCGTTGAGTGCCTCCAAGCGGGCAACATCATCACACTTCTTGATCGTCCTCAATTCGGACGACGCACCATTGATGGTGTCAACGGCCGACCTGAGGGCCCGAACGTATGTGCCTTTGAGGTTGCTCGACTTGTCGGCCACCTGCGCTACGACATTCGCTGCCTCCTTAATTTCTGCCTCTAGAGCAGCGGAGGTCCGCGGCACGTCCTCGACAACCGCACCGCGGTTTCTCAGGCGTGCCGCCCTTTCCTCAATGGCCACCTTGGCCTTGGCGTTGTAAAGGACCAGCGCATCCTCTGTCTGGAAGCGCTGCTCCTTCGCCTTCTCCGCTTGGAGCTCGGCTCGGTGCTTGCCGAAGCCCACATATTGTCCGGTCGAGGGCGGTCGGCCCCGCCCCCTTTTGGACGAAGGCTTCAGCCACCGACCGATTGATGCATCTGAGCCGCAGTCACTTTGCTGCGCGCTCGCATCACTCTCGGATCCGGAGAAGTTGTCCCTGGGATGGGACCGCTTCTCCGCCTTTCGTCTATTCCTATCCGTCATGCTAACATAACTGGCGGCCGACGAGTCCGACTCAGAGAGCCGTTCAAGCCGAACCACCAGTTCCTTTGTTACGCCAAGGTCTTTGGTTTCAGCGTGCGCCATCGGGGCGCCCACCTCCACCACCATATCGTCATTATCCAATCGTAAGGCTGTATCGGTTTGTCCGTGTGTGGTTTTAATTTTAGAACTTTCCATATTAGTCCCACGAGTATGGCGGAAATAAATCGTCCACCAAGGCAGTGCCCCCTGTACCTTGGTAACCCTATTACACCGTGAGGTCGGGCGGTATCACGGGATCTCTATGCTATTGTTTTTTATTGAGGTTGGCTCCTCTCGACCCGGCCGACTAAGGCAAGGCCCTCGGTCCCACTCCAGGCTGCGAGACATGATCCACAACACCCAGAATGGGGAAACGAGTTCGAGAGGTGGTGACAATAGTCTTGTTTACTCAGACTCGATACCGAGAATGAGTAAACCCGCCTCTCCGCCTACTCGACTCTATAAAACCGACAATGAGTCCCTCCGTAATGTAAAGAATATAAATAAAGTGTATATATATATTCCCCCCCCCCCCGCTGCGCCCACTTGTAAAGAAGTGGGCGCCCTCGTGGCCAAAACCCAGACCACGAGATAACCGCCGCGTCAGTCGTTAGCCGTGTCGATAGAGGCATTTCCGGAAAAAAAACATCGGAAAGCGTGTCGACCCGTTGCCCAGGATGCACCACGAGGAGGTGACCGACATGCACCCCAACCTAACCTAACCTAACCTAACCTAACCTAACCTAACCTAACCTAACCTAACCTAACCTTTTTTTTTTTTTTTTTTTTTTTTTTTTTTTTTTTTTTTTTTTTACGTGGGGAAACCCTCATGGGTACCCTCTGAAGGAGGGTTATGTCGGACTCTTACCGACTAAAACCACCACGGTACCCTTCTCGTCTTAAGTGGAGCGCCACGGGATCGCTTGCGCATGCTACCGTGACGCTCCGACGTTCGGCCCGCCTATGCGGGCCTCCATTCTCTAGGGAGGAGTCCCAGGGTACTGGGAACCCCCCTAGCCCCGGCGGCGCCTATTGTGGCGGGGGGAGAAGGTGCGCAAAGCGGCGCTTCCTTCCCCCCGGTCTTCTACGGCGGAGCGGGTCTGCAGCGGCATTCTCCTCCCGCTCCCGCTCCGCGGCCTCCTTCTGCGACATAACACTTTCACAGAAGGAGGCCATCTCCGACCAGCACCTCTCACTACCGAGCATCGCGTTGATGATGCTCGGCAAGGAGAGGTCTCCGCCTAAGACCGCCGCCAGGGAATGCCTCTGGGGCCCCCACGCGGCACACTCTCTCAGGGTGTGATGCGCCGTGTCGAATGGCGCACCACACTCGTGGCAGGAGGGGGAAACCTCCCGCCGCGCAATCTCGTGCAGGTACTTACCGAAACAACCGTGTCCGGTAAGCACCTGCGTCAACCTGTACGAGAGCGTGCCTCGCTTTCTGTTGACCCAGCGACTCAAGTGGGGACGTACCGCCTCCACTGTCGCCAGGCCCGCCGTGGGGGACCCGAGGTCCTCCTCCCATCGGGTGATCAGGGCCTGCTGGGCTAGAGCCCTGATCCGCCCGACCTCCGCCGTCCCTGGACGGTCGCCGCGCTCCCTCGCCTCGGCTCGGAAGCGGTACACCTCCGCGAGCACCTCCGCCTGGAGTTCCCAGGGCGGATCGCCCGCGAGGAGGGTCGCCGCTGTCCACGACACCGTACGATAACCCCTTATCGCCCTCACCGCTATGACCCTCTGCGGTTTTCGCAGGAGGGCCCGGTTGGAAGCGGTGAGTGCGTCCACCCAAATAGGGGCACCGTACAGTGCCATCGACCTCACCACGCCGGCATAGAGGCGCCGGCATAGCGAGTCCGGTCCTCCCACGTTGGGTAGGAGGCGGCCTAAAGCGGCGGCGGCGTTGATGAGCCTCGGGCCGAGCTGCACGAAATGCTGCCCGAAGCTCCATCGTCCGTCCAGGGTCAGGCCCAGGTACTTCATCTGGGCCTGCACAGCGATCACCGTCCCGTGGACGGTGATACTCGCCCCTCGTGGGGGGCCCCTCCGTGGACCGTGGAAAAGGAGGGCCTCCGTTTTGGATATGGAGACCCTCAAGCCCAGCATTTCCATGCGGTCCACGGTCAGCGTCGTTCCGACCTCGGCCAGGCGGGCCGCCTCCCGAAAGTCCCGCCCCGTCGCGGTGACGAGGGTGTCGTCTGCGTAACACAACACCCCCATACCGGGAAGGACGGGGGCTCTCAGGAGCCAATCAAAGCCGACGTTCCACAGAATTGGGCCGAGAACCGACCCTTGTGGAACGCCGCAGCCTACCCGACGCCGGACCAATTTGCCGTCGCCCCCCGCCCAGACGACCTCTCGGTCCTGGAGGTACGCCTCCAACAGCCTCCTCAGATAGGTCGGCACCCCATGGTATCGGAGTGCCTCCCTGATCGTACCGAATGGGAGACTGTTGAAGGCGTTCGCTACGTCCAGCGAAACCGCCAGGACCACCTGCCCCTGGGCCACCGCTTCCGTGGTCCGAGTCTTCAGGGCGTTCAGGGCGTCGACAGTCGAACGACCCGCCCTGAACCCGAACTGGGCCTCTGACAGACCCGGACCAACCTCATCGAGGTGCTGAACGAGACGGGCCGCAAGTATCTTCTCAAACAACTTGCCCGTCTCGCTCAGCAGAACAATCGGCCTGTATGCCGAGGAGGAGCCAGGTGGTCGACCCTCCTTCGGCAACAGCACCAACTTTCCTTCCTTCCAAGGCTTCGGAAACTGCCCGCTGCTCAGACATGCGTCGAACAGCCCCCGAAGCCTTGCACCTAGGTATTCCAGGGCGACGCACAGAACTCGCCCTGGAACCCCGTCCGGACCCGGCGCCGTCTTCTTGGCCCTCAAGCGATCGAGGGCCATCTCCATTTCCCGCTCCGTGATCAGTGGCGGATCCACTGCGTCCTCTATCACGGAGCGGGGGGCCATAGGCGGAGGGACAAACTCACCTGGGTGGGGAAACAGTTCCCCCACCAGGCGCAGGAGGAGCTCCGGCGGTAACGTTTCCGTCACGGGGGCGGCTTGGGTGCGGAACTTTCCGCGAACACCGCGATACGGCCGCCCCCACGGGTCTCGATTGAGACCCGCCAGCAACTCCTCCCTCGCCTTCTCCTTGGCCTGACTTATCGCCAGCTGCAGATCTTTTTTCAGCCGGCGGTAAGTGGCCAAGAGCTGTCCCTCAAGGTCCGCGTCGAGGCCGACGCGCCTACGACAGCGGACGTAGGCCCTCCGCGCCCGGCTGCACGTCGCCCGAAGTTCGGCTATTTCGGGCGACCACCAGTATACATGCCGGCGCGGAACTCTTCGCCGGGTCCTCGGCATTGCCGCATCGCAGACCTCCTTGAGGGCACTGCGCATGCGGCCCGCCAGCTCCTCGACGCTGGCACCCTCCTCCTCCCGTCCCGCGGAACCCCACCGCTGCACGATGGCAGCCTCCTTGACCAGTTCGCGGTCTAACTGGCCAAGAGACCACCTCGGCAGCGTGGTCGGCACCCTCTGGGGTTCCGCCGGCCTGCGAGAGGTGGAGATCTCAAATCGGATATAGCGGTGATCCGACAGAGTCTCCACCTCTTCCTCTACTCTCCAGTTTAACACTTTGCGTGCTACCACCGGGGTGGCGAACGAGACGTCGACCACGGACCCCCCGTTGTGGCGCACGCATGTGTGGACCTGCCCCCTGTTGAGTAGGGACAGGCTGGAGAGTAGCGCCCACACTTGGACGGCCCTCCCTCGCGGATTCGTGGCAGGGTTGCCCCAGGCACGCGACTTCGCGTTTAGGTCGCCGAGAACCAAGGTAGGTTTCGGCGACTGCCTGGCTACCGCAGCTCTGACCGAGCCGAGATACGTCTCGAACTCAGCAAGGCTGCGGTTGGGGGAGAAGTACGTTCCGACGACCGCGTACTCCCCCCACCCCGCCACAACGTAGCCCGAGCCCCTCTCTATGAGTGAGAGGGGGGGGCCCGTTCCGCTCCTCGAGAGGACCGCCACCGTTCCGTCCACATCCCCCACCCAATGAGCTAGGGGAGGGACGAAGTAGGGCTCGCAGGCCACCGCCAGATCTATCTCCCACTCCGCCATGGACTGCAGCAAGAGGTCCTGCGCTCCGGCGGAGTGGTTCACGTTCGTTTGGAGGAAGCCAATCGATTGTGCACTCATTTTGAGTTCGAATTGGCTTCCTCGCGTGCCTGGCGGCTAGCGTCGTTCGATGTGGGGGTGGTCCTGGTGCCGGGGACCACCTTTCCCTTCCTGATGGGGGGGTTGCAGTCCCGCGCCCCCATCATATGCCCAGAGGGCTTGCCGGCCTCTGCGCAGACCGCGCAGCGCAGCTTACCGGAGCAGCTCGACGATTTGTGGCCGTCCGAGCCGCAACGGTAGCACAGTCTGCTCCTCTCCTTATCCGTCGGGCAGAGTGCCTTCGTGTGGCCGAGGCCCATGCACTTGAAGCAGCGCGTAGGCCGCTGCTCCTGGAGCGAGACCTTGGCCGCACTCCACCCGACGAGAAGTCGGCCGGCGTTGGCCAGCTTTTTGGCCGCCGCGATGGGACAGGTGACGCGGGTCATACCCATATAGCCCGGCCCGCGTTGCATTGATCCGCACCGGACGTCCCCAGGGGAGCAGGCCCCCTCACGCGCGACCGCTGCGACCAGCCGCTCTTTGGTGACGGAGTCATCGAGACCCGTCACCTTGATCTCCGCCCTGCTGACGGGCTGCGCCACGTTTGCAACCCCGTCGAGGACGGATCGCAGCCTGTCGGCCAACTGCGCTGCCTGATTCTTGTGGGCCCTCGGGAGCTCGAGGACCCTGGCCCCAGTCGCCGAGCGGCGGATCCTTAGACCGCCGCTTATCCCCAGGTCTTGGAGCTTCACCCCTTGCTCCGCCCGCTCCAAGACCTGGGCGTATGTAACGCCCCCCTTCTCCGCCTCCGGCTGCAGCGATATCACCACTGCAGCCGTGCGCGGCGCCGTCAGCTTCGGCTTCGCCGCTTGCTGCGGCTTCGACTTTGCCGGAGCCGCTACCACGTTGGTGCTCGTCGGGGGGGAGGTCTTCTTCCCCCTCTTTCCCCTCCGCACCACCGTGGACCAGGACGGCTCCTGTGCCGGCGGTGGCTCGCCAGTAGCAGGCGGCGCGGGGGCGTTGGACGGTCCGGGGATCGCGGCCGGCACTGCTGCCTTTTCTGGCCTTTTAGGAGCGGGTGCGGTCCGCGCTCGTGAGGACGGTGCGATCCGTTGCACCGCCTCGTGTCCTACGAGTGCCACAGGGGCAGGACGGTGCTCCCCCGCAGGCGGGAGGCGCCCCTCAATGCCGGACAGCCGCGAGTTGAACATCGCGACTGCCGATGTAATGGAGGCTTGGAGCGCCTCCAGGGCCTGGGGCTCGAGTGCGGTGATGGACGGTGCCTCTTTGGCCGCCGCCGCCACCGCGGCTCGCATCTCCGCGACGTCACGACGGTGGGCCTTATTTTCCTCCTTAAGCCCGTCTGTCTCCTTCCGCAGACGGGCGCAGTCGGAGCGGAGCCGGCGCGTCTCCTCGGCCTCCGACCGCGACGTCAGAACGTCCACGATGCTCTGAAGGGAGGCTGAAGACTCCTTGAGCATTTTAATGAAGCCTCCCTTCAAATTGGAGGACTTTTTAGCCACCTCGAGTATGGTGGCTATGTTGCGGCCAGCCAACGCGCGCAACTCCTCCGGGCCCATGCTGGCTGGGTCCTCCGTCGTGACGTTCGCCGAGGTGGTCTGCGCCTCGGGGGCCGTCATATCAGGCGCCTTCCTGAAGGCCCTGCTCCGGAGGGCCTTCTCAAAGGCGACCTCCCTATCCTCGTCTTCCTTCTTTTTGAGCTGGGCCTTCGCCTTGGCGAGCCCGCTCGTCGCTTTTTTACCGCGGCGGTCGGCAGTGGGTCTCGCCGTCATCTCTCCGTCCGAGTCGGAGTCGTCTGAGGCCAGAGATGGCCTCACAGACGTATCGGACGCCGTCGCCATGTCTGTGTCGGTCATGGCAAGCTAAAACTTAGCTAACCGACGAGGTACCAGGGCTAGGATGGCTCTAAGGCATCATATCGTCGCTTAGGGAACAATACCGCGCAAGTTAAATTTGACAAGTTTTCAGGAGAGACAAAAAACTGATTATTTCCTTTAAAATACTGTAGAGAAGTGTACTGAATACATAAATATGTTTAGATTAGGTGCAATTATTATATCATAAGTTAAAATATGTGTATTCAGTACTGTGTTAGTATAAAATTGACTTATGCGGTATTAGCTTAACAAAATAAAGACTTCTGCGGTATATAAACTTTCTTATTTATTGTAATTAAGTAAATAAAAATATGTTTATACCATATAATGCTAGTAGGAACAATTTTAGAAAATATAATACTTAGTGTAACTAATTCTTTCACAGGAATTAAGCAGTGTCATAGATATTATAATGAAGAAATAATTATGAGATTACTTAAGTAACTATTTTTGGTAATCATATAGCTTCTATATTTGAATAAAATATAAACGATACAAATAAACACGATAAACAATACTATATAGTAAACTGTTTAAAAAAAACAAAACAATTAAGAAAAAAACTTTAAAAACGTAACAAAATCAGTTTTTATCAAAACTAAAAGACTCGTGAATAACATAATGGTTACTCACAAAAAAAAAAAAATATGACAGTTGTTTCTGTTCCTAATCATAGTGATTATTAATAACTATCAGTCTTAATCTTCAATTAAGAACCTTACATGGAATAAAGTCAAACTTTAAATGGTCAGTCATCGTAAATGTATGGCACTTAGGTGGTAGAACCGCTTTTAAATCTTGCAGATCCTTGTATTTTCGCTGGGTAATTGGTAGTTTTGCATTATACCGTTTAGGAAGAACACTTAACGGTGACAGATGATTGCTCAATTTCTGTGGACGTCGATGGAAAAGTTGCAGAGGATCTTCAAAATTTAATTTATACCATATAGTACCATCGGGTTTATAAGTTATAGCCTTTAAATCAGTCACAGTGGGATCATTTGTTTTCTTGCCCGGCCGAATGGTTTTGTAAATTAATGTTTTACTAAAATCAGTAAAAAATATATAATCTAGATAACGACAGTCGTATGGCATTGGCTTAGATGTAGCTGATGTTGCTATATTTGCGTTCTGAGAAGGTAGGTAGATTTCTCTTCCTTTTAATTTGCATTCGATGGCACTATGCACGGAATCGCATTCCATCTGAGTAGCCTTTTTTCAAGATATTTTTGAGTTATTATAATTTGCTTTTCTATTTCCAAACGTAAAAGGGCATTACTCAAGACAGTATTTCGATTCTGTGCACAGCAACCATCTGAAAATAGTATCACAGGTAACAGTTTTCGATTCAATATACTTTGCAACTGATCAACAATATAAGATGCAAACACAGAAGTTTCCATTGAAGCATTAGATTCATCAAACCAGTAACATACAGCCTCGTGAGTAGCCAAATTATACAGTGTAACGTTATGTACACAGTTTCGTTTTATAATATTTGCACTTGCTTGAAGATTAGGAGCTAATTTTACTGACTGAACATCTTGTGTAAATACATGACATTTTCCTTCTTTGGCTAAATCTTTATCTATTTCTTTGTCCTTTCTAGCTTCTTCCTTTCGTTGTCTATGTAGTGCTATTTCTGCATCGTTAATGTTACCTGCTTCATGACCACAGCATACATCACACAGATCTTTTTTCGGGTGATAGAGGCTTAAGTTAAGCTTTAAAAATATGTTATCAAAAATCCTGCGACTAAGACATTCTACAGATTCAAATTCACATTTATTAGTAAACTCCTTGAAAAGCTGCGCCATGTTCTGAAATAACGATGAGTGAGTTTAAAGAAATCTCACCGGCAGTGGCAACTTCATTAAGTTGGGTGATCTCACATTACCAGTAGAATCCAGCACATTGGGAATATCATTTGCGATAACATTTACATTGATTTGAGGATTTGAGTTTCCATTAACCGTACTAGTTTCTATTAATAATTTGTTGGTCGTGTAAAGGAAATATCAGGTAGCATTTCATTCGTTGGAATGTCCATTAGAATTGAATTATTGCCAATGTCTGTAATTGAAAGAAGCATTGTCTAGAATCTCTATTAATTTTAAGCTGTCAATGTTTTCTATGTTCGCGTCATTCTCCTTTGTGTCGTTAATTTCTTTATCTAGAAATATCAAACTGTTGAATGTAATTGTGTCAGCTTGAGTAACTTTTTCGTCGTCAATGCTGGCATGTTCAACAGTGATACTACCAATTGCTTGATGTAGGTCCTCCTCTAGATAAAGTTTACAATTTTTGTTTGTTACCTGTGCCAGCTTTTCGGTATTTTTATTTTTTAAGATAAGCATTTTTTGTGCCAACAAAGCTTCCCACCTTTTTTTTAAATCAAGTAAAGTCAAAACTTTAACCTCAGTCTCTAATTTCTCCTCGTCATTCATACTGTAAGCGTTATCACCAAGGTCCTCAGTCATTTTTATATCCTGGAAAAAAATATCTTAAATAATAATATTTATCAATTAATTATATTGCATACATACGTTACTTTGATAATGAGTAAAATATTGTAATTATTCCTTTATTTATTTATAAAAAGCAGGTTATTTATTAAAACTATATAAATAAATACCGCTCAAGACCTTTTAAACTGCTTACGAAACACAGCGTAAGTCTAAACATAATAGCTTACAATAACGCCTAAGTTGATGAACAATTACACTGAAAAACCGCCGATGTATTGACTTGTTTAATACCTCTAAAATAACAGTATTTCCACGACAATATATTACAACATAATAAATAAACGAGTTGGCTTACCTTTTAGGTGCATGCAGAACTATCTGTCTCGCTGATAAAACCGTGATAAATAGAAAAAAAACAATAAATTTGCTGCGCATTCCCATGTCTACATGAAAAAGTATGGTGGACCAACGACTTATGCGGTTGTGACACAACAAGTGATTTGCGCGGTGCCAGAACTATTCAAATAACACGCGGCGATTGGATATTTTTTAAATTTTAGTAAGATCATTCGATGCGCGCCGACGAGACCTATCCAATGACGTATAAAACTTCAAATGGCCATTTTTCGACTTAGGCGGTATTGTTCCCTAAGCGACGATATGTGATCCTTAGAGCCGGGGCTATTAGATGGGACAATAAAAAATTTTTGGGCAAATTTTGCCCTCTATTGTTTATATATAATAATAGGGAGGGTGGGCGGGCTAAAAATTTTCGTTTTTATCGAATAACTCCCGAACGGATAGGCCGAATCGGGAGATTGAGGGCTCGGCGTGTGCAGGGCAGAGGGTCCTACAAGACCGCCGAACAGACGAAACACAAGGGATGAAATTTAAGGGGTGAAAAATGTAAAAAACTAAAGAAATATTTGGAAAAACACAGACGGACAAAATTTAGAAAAAAGTTGCGTATGGAAAAAATGTAGGGAACGGCAAGAAAAGCTTATACTATTTTTTTCAGAATTTTAGCGTTAAGATTAGGGGATGAAAACAACGAAAGAAAGGAAAAATAATTAAAAAATAACTAAAAATACTTGAAAAACACAGACAAAAACAAATATTACAGAAATATGTTGTATGAGAGAAATGTAGGGAGCGATAAGATCTAATTGTAGGAATTTTTCCAGATTTTTAGGATTAAAAATAGGGATGAAAAAGTCAAAAATGAAGAAAATAATTAAAAATAAAAAACTAATTTAAAACACAAAAAGACAAGAAAACGAGAATTATATATAGGGAAAAATTAAAAATGCTTATTTAAACTATTAGAGACTACTACACGACACAGGAGTAAGATAAATTTTTTAAATTGTACCTCAACCTAACCTAACCTAACCTAACCTAACCTAACCTAACCTAACCTAACCTAACCTAACCTAACCTAACCTAACCTAACCTAACCTAACCTAACCTAACCTAACCTAACCTAACCTAACCTAACCTAACCTAACCTAACCTAACCTAACCTAACCTACCTACCTACCTACCTACCTACCTACCTACCTACCTACCTACCTACCTACCTACCTACCTACCTACCTACCTACCTACCTACCTACCTACCTACCTACCTACCTACCTACCTACCTACCTACCTACCTACCTACCTACCTACCTACCTACCTACCTACCTACCTACCTACCTACCTACCTACCTACCTACCTACCTACCTACCTACCTACCTACCTACCTACCTACCTACCTACCTACCTACCTACCTACCTACCTACCTACCTACCTACCTACCTACCTACCTACCTACCTACCTACCTACCTACCTACCTACCTACCTACCTACCTACCTACCTACCTACCTACCTACCTACCTACCTACCTACCTACCTACCTACCTACCTACCTACCTACCTACCTACCTACCTACCTACCTACCTACCTACCTACCTACCTACCTACCTACCTACCTACCTACCTACCTACCTACCTACCTACCTACCTACCTACCTACCTACCTACCTACCTACCTACCTACCTACCTACCTACCTACCTACCTACCTACCTACCTACCTACCTACCTACCTACCTACCTACCTACCTACCTACCTACCTACCTACCTACCTACCTACCTACCTACCTACCTACCTACCTACCTACCTACCTACCTACCTACCTACCTACCTACCTACCTACCTACCTACCTACCTACCTACCTACCTACCTACCTACCTACGTTACGTTATTTATTTATTACTAACTAGCTGTACCCGCAACTTCGTCCGCGTAGAATTAAATAAAAAGTTAATCATTTATATGTATAGATTATCATTTTTTTCTAAAATAAAAGTAGCCTAAGTTACTCCTTATTACATCAGCTACCTGCCAATAAAAGTCCTGTCAAAATGGGTCCAGCCATTTCAGAGATTAGCCGGAACAAACAGACAGACAGACAGACAAAAATTGTAAAAAATGTTATGTTGGTGTATGTACCGTATATATATTCATATGCATGTAGTAAAAAGCGGTTATTTCAATATTAAAAACAGACACTCCAATTTTATTTATATGTATAGATGTATAGATTATCATTTTCTCTAAAATAAAAGTAGCCTAAGTTACTCCTTATTACATCAGCTACCTGCCAATAAAAGTCCCGTCAAAATCGGTCCAGCCATTTCAGAGATTAGCCGGAACAAACAGACAGACGGACAGACAGACAGACAGACAAAAATTGTAAAAAATGTTATTTCGGTGTATGTACCGTATATATATTCATATGCATGTAGTAAAAAGCGGTTATTTCAATATTAAAAACAGACACTCCAATTTTATTTATATGTATAGATGTATAGATTATCATTATTTTCTAAAATAAAAGTAGCCTAAGTTACTCCTTATTACATCAGCTACCTGCCAATAAAAGTCCCGTCAAAATCGGTCCAGCCATTTCAGAGATTAGCCGGAACAAACAGACAGACGGACAGACAGACAGACAGACAGACAGACAGACAAAAATTGTAAAAAATGTTATTTCGGTGTATGTACCGTATATATATTCATATGCATGTAGTAAAAAGCGGTTATTTCAATATTAAAAACAGACACTCCAATTTTATTTATATGTATAGATTAATACGAAATTAATACTTCTCTTTATATACTAAATTTAATCAATTCATTATAAATATACTTTATGTATGTGAAGTGGTTATTAGGTAATAGGTATCGTGAGTCGGTTCTATTTAGCTTTATAATATTATTAGTATACATAAATAAAGTACACAGTGAGTGAATATTATTATTTAGACTAAATATTTTGGAACAAATTGTGCACTTGTTCAGTTACAGCATCTGCACTACTAAACAAAAATCGAAGAAAACTAAAATAATAAATTTTTTATCTATAATATAAATTCATTAATAATTCTCCATTCGCTCTTACACGTCGCGCAGTTCACATAACGCATATAAAATACATGCAAGCGCGACGCGATGCGGCTGCAGCGTCGAGCGGGGAGGGGGCAGGGCGGGCGCGGGGCGTGGTGCAGTATTCGCTGAATGCCGCTGACCCACTGAACTCGCCTATTTCGTCACAGCCGCCTCAAACCTTTCAGTGACGAAATAAGTCAAGCGTCGTCATACTATAGACTGTTCTTAGTTTCATTCATACAATATAAGGTCGTACGTCATTTACATTTTGTATTATGTACAAGTTATTAAAACGATCCGTGTGCACTTTGTTTTCGCTATATGGTTGAACTAGATAATAAATAAAACAGTTGATTGCGACCAAAAACATATTTATATAATATAATAATAATATAATCTTACTATAACCAAACATTAATTGTGGGATGAATACGAAAAATATTTTATACTGAACCGAAACAAGGTCGCCGTCGCCTCACCGCATGTGGGTATTAGTAAAGTGCAACACACCGCAGAACGGATAAGTTCCGAGCGAGCTGCAGACGACGTGCATTGAGGAATTTAAATACACATTAAACAAACATTAGGCGACCGCCTCCGCCGCCGCCGCCGCCGCCAGCGACCGCTAACAGCGCCACTACGTGCCGGGTCCGACACTCGCCGGCCGCGTGACACTATGCGCTGTTGAGTTTATAGAAACAATACCGTGACGTTCGGTTTGTTTTTAAAGAATATGGATGAATATTTTACTAGGCTGCGAGTTATTATGGCAAATAAAAATAAAATTAATATTTTCTTTTATCATTATCCAGTTTATGTATTGCGACCAATTGTCAGTGAGCAGCTTATACCAATTGTGTGTGTATTTCACTGGTAAAAGCTACCGACGCACTCCGTCGCCGTCTATAGGATTGCGCCTCGCCTTAGACAAAGTTCTATTCGATAACAGCTGAATTATTATGCCAAATCTCGAACATACAATAAGCCACGGTATTATACATGCGTGTGTGTATGTGTGTTACACGCAATAGCGTTATAATGTTCGTGGATGGAATTAAGCCGTCTGCTGTCTGAGTCTGACTTTATAGTATAAATGTTGATAACAGTTTAGAAACTTACAATTCATATGCGCCGCATAAGAAGTGCATGCATCTGCTGACTGTTTTCACATAGTTCAAAAGTTAAGGAGTTGTACTCGAACAAGCTGTTCATGGAGTATTCAAGTACAAACATTTTTAAAAAGAATAATTATGCAACAAATATTATTTTGAGTTTGTCAGATAAACGAAAAAATTGATATTTTTGGTTCTGGTAATGTTTAAGCTATTACGGCTTCAGTGGTTAGAATGCGAGAACGTTATCAGAGGATGCCGAGTACAAACCCAGACAAGCACATTAAAAATGAAAGAAAGGCCTAGCCCGGCACTGTATCATGGTATTAATCCTTATCCATTTAAATGGTTTGATAAATAAGGTTGATTATTATGTACATGTAAATGTCAATTATATTATGTGGATCGGACTTTTCGTTTAGAAGTTATGACGGGTATAAAAATTGTGTAAATAAAAAACTTTGTCTCGGTTTGAACAAACTGCAACTGTTAGGCACCTAGTCTATTAACAAATTCCATTTTACGGATGTACGTTAAATAATGATAAATAATGATTTCATGTGCTTAATTTCTGATTATAATTCAACTCGTGCTTGATGGTGAAAGAAAACATCGCGAGGAAACCTGCATGTGTCTAATTTCACTGAAATTCTGCCACATGTGTATTCCACCAACACGCATTGGAGCAACGTGGTAGAATAAGCTCCAAACCTTGTACTCCAAAGCAGAGAGGAAGCCTTAGCCCAGTAGTGGGACATTCACAAGCTGTTACTGTAATAGTTTTTAAATTTTCGCGGACGAAGTCGCGGGCTATGAGCCAGTCAGTAATATTAATATGTCTTAGGTTTTCTTCCGTCGTGATGAGCTCGATGGCGCCTATGTAATAAATAAGCGCAATATATAAAAAAAATGGAAGCGGACTAAAAAATAAAAGTCGAGCGAGACATACGAATATGTCGCGTTGCGAGAAATAAATAATTGCAGCGATGCGAGCGCTGCAAGCGCTGCGAGCGACAAATAATACAAATCGCGCGCACAAGAAGCATCGATGTTTTTTATAGCACGTCGTCGTCGTCGTCGTCGTCGTCTCGCTAAAAGCTTTTATTGGCAACACGGCCGTCTCTTTGTTCGGAGTCAATTATTGCTCACTCGATTTCTTCCTCACTCTATACTTACGAGCTCCTAAAGTGTCGGCGGCACGGCACGGTTCTACTCTGCCGTGGCCGGTAGTGACTAAATAATAACATAGAAAAGGCGGCTCCTATTGTTTTATTTATCGTAATTCACATTGGTATACCGTTCTAATTGTTCTTTTCTGATTTTGTCCTATGTTCATTTCTGATTTTAAGTTCTGAACAATACACCTAATATGAAATCAGCCGTACTGTCTGTTATTATTAAAAGCAGGATAATTGAAGTTTTAAGCTCGTACAGTCGCATAAAGCGTGAGGCTCCCGTGTAACTCTAACTTGACCCCACCCGTCCTTCCTCGGCGCGTCCCTATTAGCACCTATAACTCTCGTTGTTTCCCTTTACCAAACATGCTTTTATGGCTCCTCTCCACTTTGCCTAAGTGTATAGCTGCGATATTCACAACTTTTGATGCAGCTGACGTTTGCAAATAAACTTACGTGGGACGGAAGCTGAGGTGGCTTTCTAGTCATTGACGTATATGTACGTATATATTATTTAAATAGATAGGTGTTGTAAGATAAAATGACTCGTCTCGAGGCTTTATTTATCGGGATGGATGCGTTGCGTACCGAGGACTAGACTCGATTTGCAGGTGTATATATTGCTTACAGAAACAACCAAGCATTCATCTTAACTAAATACTTCATCAATAGATTTCATTCGCTGACTTAAGATTTCAATAAATAATAATAAATCGAATTGACAACATTGGAGTTCCATTTGCAGGTTGTTTTAGATGACGCTTTATAAGAAAGTCGTAACCTAGATATTTATATTTAAAATCCTATAATCAAATCGGATATAAGTCAATTTTTCATTTCGCTGGAAGGAAGCGTCGAGCGGGAACAGATGGGCGAGGGTGCGAGCGGGCCGGGGGAGGGGGTCTCGCGGGGCGGCAGGCCGGCGGGGCGGCGGAGGCCATACGATTGGCTTCGACGAGCGAGGTTTCCGTGGAACAAGCTGCGTACTGTTTTTTTTTTTATTTAACGGCTTCTTGCGAGCGGTCGGGCGGGAAACAGCAAGGCGGCCGTGGTTTATTGCATTTTACCGGCAGCCTGCTGTCGCTTAGTAAGTGTATTTCACAGATAAACTTACTATGATTGGAGTGAACGTCGTTTCAATAAACCTTGACGTTAGGTCTCGAATGGCTATTTAACAAATACCTAAACAGCATCACACAAACATAACAATATTTATAAGAACTTCGAATTATTAGAAACAATATGTATGACATGAGAGTGCGTACGTCCTTGGGTGTTTCGCTTGGTTTTATGCGACGTAACTAAGCCGCCAGGGCGTGAGGAAGAGCTGTGATAATGAGTTATAAAGACAAACGTCCTCGAAGCGAGGCCGAGGTGCTGATTAAATCAGGGCTCGTAAAGTGAGCTTAGCTCGTATGCTTGTCCGGTGAGATTCTGTTTATATAAGAACTAGCGACCCGCCCCGGCTTCGCCCGAGTAGCAGAGTAAATATTCCTTAAAAGAAATATCTGTCGTAGTATTGTATAAGCTTTTAGCCACAGTGGGCGACAGCGGAGGCGCGCAGGCGGTTGCATCACGCGTTAGTATGATCGGTGTGGGACCGCTTGAATTTATATAGTGCGCGATGGTTTTAAAATCACGATAACTCCTAAGATATTAATTTAAATTGGGTAAATAACGTATTTAATTTGATAAGGATTAATATCAAATCCGTTTTTTAGCTTTCCAATTATTTCCGCCTTCTTCAACAATTATCGTCATATTTCAACAAATGTGCAGAAAACAATAATGAATTATACACGTAAACCTTCCTATTTATTGCGTTCATACAGACAGACATTTTACTTGGTGGTAGAGCTTTGTGCAAGCTCGTCTGGGTAGGTACCACCCACTCATCAGATATTCTGCCGCAAAACCGCAGTACTTTGTATTGCTGTGTTCCGGTTTGAAGGGTGAGTGAGCCAGTGTAATTACAGGCACAAGGGACATAACATCTTAGTTCCCCAGGTTGGTGACGCATTGGCGATGTAAGCGATGGTTAACATTTCTAACAATGCCATTGTCTATGGGCGTTGGTGACCACTTTCCATCAGGTGGCCCATACGCCCGTCCGCCTTCCTACACAATAAAAAAATAAAAAATAAATAAAAAAAGACAGGAACCGCGAGGGACTTCTTTTTATAATATGTGGTGAAGTAGTGATAATACTGTGACTTAACGAAAAATGTAGTTTTGTTAATTATACAGTACCACCACTTGAAATGAATAACTCCTAACTAATTTATAAGCTAATGCTTATGACAGACGTATGTGTTAAGATAAATTTGTGTATTATGAAATATAATTCAAAGAATAATCATCGTCATCATCGATTCCACTATAAAAATATTATGACGCAATAGGGAAATATAAAGTGAAGAAAAAATCATGAAAAGTAAGAAATGAAAGCACTACAGTGAAAAGCACTCGCTGAATGACCTCTCTCTCCTTCCCCGGGCGTCCCCGTCTTGCCAAATATTGTCGTTGCATTATACCGCCCTAGCGGATAAACCGTGGACTGTTCTCGCATCTAATACGTCATATATTTCGGATAAGTCAATGTTAACGTCAAATTCATAAAAGTGGTTACGACTTAAGATGACGTATAAATAGACTTTATAATATTGGACAGCAGACTAAACCGAGCAGAACTCTTTTTATTTCTAAGATTCTGTTGCATTGGACATGACAAATTAAAAATGGTTTTAAATTTGGGAAGCACAATTAGTATAAAGTGATAAGTTCACCTTTGTTTACGATAAAGTGACGCTGAACGCGGGCCGAGTCGCAAAGAGTTCTTAAGACGTGTCTCCGTCATGTGATGTCAGAAACTGAGTTTAAGCTACACGAGTTATTTAGTTATTTGTCGCTTTATAGAATACTAGCAATACTTAAGGACTAACGTAATTTTTTTAAATCAGCGTAAGCTTGTGCGAACTGTGAAGATAATCAAACCCCAAGCGTCTGGATCGCGCTCATCACCCACACGATAACAAAAGGAAAATCACTCGTTAACTCGTTACCTTAGCCATCATAATAAAATACATTTTCCTTAGCTCTGACGATACACGGACTCTAAATAACGTGACTCCGAAAAAAATCGTTTAAAATGGCGTGCGGCGCGGCGGCGGCCGGAATTCGGAGCAAACGAATTGCCGTTGTTTATCTAAGTTAATTGCGCATCGTTTGTTTATTTATCTTAGACACGGAGGTCTGAACTGTTCGAGTATAAGTCAAAGCTATATGTTTTTTTATAACATTCGAACGACCAATCTAAAATAAATTGTTTTATAGTAGTATAATATAATTTGCTGTAGGTATACAATATTACTTAATTTCATTAACCCACATATACGCAATGATATTATAAGTAAAAAGGTGTAGATAGGTTACAAGCACTCCGTGAGTAGTAGTTCGAAATCAAGATTACTATCAACACTTCACCTCAGTATTATGTCACCATTGTCAAAGGATAGACGTCACGTAGCGAGTACAATTATAATTAAAAGTGACCCAAAATAACCAGAAATCCCGTCGTGTGTTATGAGATATTGCACAAATTATACTATCAAAACTTCTTAAACTTAAGGATTCACTTCTCATTAGTAATTTTACTATTTATCTTAATATTTTCACAAATCAAATAATATATTCGTAAAATATGACGTTAGAAATGAATGAATGCAACAAAAGTATACGTTACTGATCATAGAGTAAAACACAAACAGTGGTGGCAGTTGGCTCACCTATAATAATTTTATATGTTTGTATAATTTATACAAATGAAAAAGAATATTAAATTATTAATTATATTATATTACTAAATTGAAAATTTTTTCAGTATGTCGTAAAGAAGATGTTTATTTAGAAGTATAATTGTTTCTAGATTTCCATCGAAAGGTGCATCCAGTGGGTTGATATTGTTTATTTGATATTAAATTTTTATATTTTTGATAGTTTGCCTATTTTCAATGAATTTTTAGTACTTTTACAAAATGAATTTATGAGTAAATGCATTCATAGGCATAAATCCGGGTAAGAAAAACGTAGTGTCTGATAATTTATTCTATGTCGTTTCTTTGACACGAGACGATGCACTCTCGCAAATATATTCGTCTTTTTTTCACTCGTGATACTTAAATCATGCCACCCTACTTTAGCGACGAATCGTAATATAGTGTGTATATCGCAATGTAAAGTTATTTATGTGTGCGTAACAGTGTCATTTTCGTAGATTGAATGCTATGTATGTAACCTATCTACACCTTTTTACTTATAATATCATTGCATATACGTAAGTTTTGTGGAGTAATATTAACACAATTAAACGTTTAATTACGCATAATATCGTTGTATAGCGCGCAACATACGTCGTTAATCGTAAACTTTCTTCTTTTCGTATTTTTGGATGTTCCTCGTAATCTACGTCGCCTGTAAGTGAGTTAGTTACTTTATTTTATTATATCTTAAGGGGTCTCACGTCACATTAAAGAAACAATCCATCCAAGAGTTGAAACTAGAGGATTTATGAGTTATTTCTCTAAACTCATAATGTATTTATTGTAAACTAGCTGTTGCTCGCGACTTCGTCCTCATTTACATCGTTTTTCGTAAAAAAAAGTCCTCCTCCGCGGTTCAGTGGTTTTGATGTAACAGATAGATTAACTTTCGTATTTTAGTAGGGAAATATAATATGTCAATCTACAATACTATTGAAAAATAAAAGGTTGCACACGCGACGGAAGCTTAAAGAATGGAGTAACTTCTCCCGTTTTCCCAACATTTCCCTCCACTGCTCTGCTCCTATTGATTGTAGCGTGATGAAAAGTATACTGGAACCAGCTCAGGAGTATGAAAAATAATTGTACCAAGTTTCGTTAAAATAGACAGACAGACAGGCAGACAGACTGACAAAAAATTTACTGATTGCATTTTTAGCATCAGTATCAATCCCTATTCACCCCCTGAGAGTTATTTTGGAAATATATTTCATGTACAGAATTGACCTCTCTATAGATTTATTATAAGTATAGATATGTATTTTGGATACGTTTGAAAATATAATTTGGCTTCGTGTTCTTTTAAGCTCTTTCACTAAGCGTCCCATTACAATACGCATCCGACCCCTGAAAGGTCTGTTATAGACATTTTATGTTTATCGTAACACAACCTCGGAAAGAACATAAAACCAGTCTACACGCGTCGTAAAGCGTCCTATTTCATTTTTATGCTACAAATTAAGTGCCGAAGGTTCAGCTTAGTATTTTATCTAACAGAACAGTTTTATACGTTTTCAAGAAAAAAATATATTAAAAATGAATGTCTCGTATGACATTTCTGATGTTTAACTCATACGTCCCCCCCGCACTCCTTACAAGTAACATTGCGATCTTTTAACCATTGTATTAAATTCACTCACTGTCCCTCCAAGGTGTCTCTCGTTGTACTCGTTCTCGCTGCCACTTTAGTGATATTGGACCACGCGCCCCACGCCCTACGTCTTTTGTAGTTTTTCGTGCATACGCCACCTTTCTCGTGCAGTATGTCTGTCGCTGCAGTGTACATCCTCCCAAACTTCATATAATATAGTGTTAGGTGATCCAATCATAGATGTAGGTATGGCTTACGAAATTCATATAATATAATAAAAGAAAACACATTACACATTCCCTATCATCTATATATATGTCGCCCGTGGAGTGCCGGGCTTTAGAATAGCACTCCCCCATCTCTTCCCGTGGGTGTCGTAAGAGGCGACTAAGGGACGGGGAAAAGGGAGATGGGCAGCAGCGTCCCCCCCGTTAACAACTTACGCCCCTACTGCGCTCGCCAACACGCCTGCCCAGCGCGGCGAGTATGGGCAATACCTCGAATGGTGGATGCGCAAAAAAGAAGGCCCCCAGTGCGAAGGTGATAAACTCTCCCAGGGTGGTGTCGGTTTTCTGGTCAAAAAGGATCTTATTAGCAGCATTGTGGAAATCAGTAGTGTGTCGAACCGGGTAGCGTACCTTGTCCTAAAACTTTCCGACAGGTACTCCCTGAAGGTCGTACAGGTATATGCGCCAACTTCGGCATACTCTGATGATGTGGTAGAAGCGATGTACGAGGACATCGCAAAGGCCCTCAACAACACCTCGAAGGCCCACTACAATGTTGTTATGGGAGACTTTAATGCAAAAGTGGGAGTACAAGATAGCGGTGAATCGAAAGTCGGACCTTACGGCTTGGGCTGCAGAAATCACAGGGGGCAAATGCTGGTAAACTTTCTCGAAGCTCAGGGGCTCTTTTTGATGAATTCTTTCTTTGAAAAGAAGCTCCAGAGGAGGTGGACCTGGCGAAGCCCCGATAACGTGACAAGGAACGAGATAGACTTTATCATTTCGAATAAAAGGCACATATTTAGAGATGTCTCAGTGATCAACAGGTTTAATACCGGTAGTGATCACCGCTTGGTTAGAGGCACTCTAGATATCGACTTCAAAGCCGAAAGATCGCGAATGATGAGGTCTACTCTCCGACCTACCATGCTCCAAGCTGCTCAAGGCTCCGAAAAGTTCCAAATGGAGCTTCAAAATCAATTCACCGCGTTGGAAACCGTAAGCAGTATTGATGAGAAAACCGACACGCTGGTCAAAATACTGCAAAACACATCCCGCAAGTGTTTTCCGCCACAGAAAAGAGACAGCGCACCAAAACTCTCTGCTGAGACACTCGAGCTCATGAGGAAACGACGAGAACTACCATCGTTTTTGTCAGATAAGGCCTTAAACCGAACAATAAAAACGCTGACGCGACGCGATCTCCGATGCTCCAATACCCGCGCCATCAAGGCTGCGATTGAGCAAAATCGGGGATCGAAAGTGTTCGCTCGCAAGTTTGGGAGGCCGCGTCTGACAAAACTTAAAACCGAAAATGGTAAGGTCGTTACCTCTAAGCCTGAGATCGTCGGAGAAGTAGAGAGGTTTTATGGGCAGTTGTTCTCTTCAAGATCGGACAAACCTGTGGGAATCAGTATTGATGACCAGCGCGCCCCTCTTACGCGCCATTATTCCGAGGAGCTCCCGGTCGTTGACCAAGGCGAGATTAGGGCGGCTCTAGAACAGCTTAAAAACAACAAAGCTCCGGGAGATGACGGAATCACAACAGAGTTGCTTAAGGCAGGCGGGACTCCGGTCCTGAAAGAGCTAGCAAGCCTCTTTAATTCCGTCATCCAACATGGCAAGACCCCGGAAACGTGGAGCGGGAGTGAGGTGGTACTGTTCTTCAAGAAAGGTGATAAAACCCTCTTGAAAAACTACAGACCAATCTCCCTCCTGAGTCACGTGTATAAGCTGTTCTCAAGAGTCGTCACGAACCGTCTCGCCAGACGACTTGACGAGTTCCAGCCCCCAGAGCAAGCCGGCTTTCGATCAGGCTACAGCACCGTAGACCACATCCATACTGTTCGGCAGATTGTGCAGAAGACCGAAGAGTACAATCAGCCGCTGTGTATGGCTTTTGTGGATTACGAGAAAGCCTTTGACTCCATCGAAACCTGGGCAGTGCTCGACTCATTGCAGAGATGTCATATCGATTGGAGATATATCGAGGTACTGAGGTGTCTGTACAACGCCGCTACAATGACTGTCCACATCCAGGACTGTAAGACGAAGGCGATCCAACTGCGCAGAGGGGTGAGACAGGGGGATGTAATATCCCCGAAACTGTTCACCAACGCGTTGGAAGACGTCTTCAAGACGCTGGATTGGACTGGATATGGAGTCAATGTAAACGGCGAGTACATCTCACACCTTCGATTTGCCGATGATATCGTCATCATAGCAGAGTCGCTGGAACAACTAACCGAAATGCTGCGTAGCCTTAGCGATTCTTCCCGGCGTGTCGGTCTCGGTATGAACTTGGACAAGACCAAGGTCATGTTCAATAGGCATGTCGTGCCGGGGCCGATATACGTCGAAGGGAAACCTCTCGAAGTTGTCAGTGAATATACCTACCTAGGACAGGTCATTCAAGTCGGTAGGAACAACTTCGAGAAGGAAGCCGATCGAAGAATTCGCTTGGGATGGGCAGCATTTGGCAACCTTCGTCAAGTCCTCACGTCGTCTATACCGCAATGTTTGAAGACGAAAGTCTTCAATCAATGCGTCTTACCTGCCATGACATACGGTGCCGAAACGTGGACACTAACTGCGGGACTAGTCCACAAATTCAAAGTCGCTCAGCGTGCTATGGAGCGAGCTATGCTCGGAGTATCTTTGAAGGATAAGATCAGAAATGAGATTATCCGGAAAAGAACCGGAGTAACCGACATAGCTTGCAAAATTAGCAGGCTGAAGTGGCAGTGGGCTGGTCACGTATGTCGTAGGACCGATGGCCGTTGGAGCAGACGAGTCCTAGAGTGGAGACCGCGAATCGGCAAACGCAGCGTAGGGCGCCCTCCAGCTAGGTGGACCGATGACCTCATGAAGGTGGCGGGTACCAACTGGATGCGGAAGGCGGAGGACCGGGAGCTGTGGCGCACCTTGGGAGAGGCCTATGTTCAGCAGTGGACAACGATTGGCTGTTGATTGATTGATTGATTGATTGATATATATATGTATAACAAGACTTGTCCTGGCTGACTCATCAACGCAGAGCCTAAACAACAAGAGTTAAAAACTTGAAATATTGACAGTTGGTGCATTTTATAACGAAAACATACACTAAAATAGTTTTTGGAATTCCCTAATGGTGTGATATAAGGGATGAATCGTTGTATGGAAACCCATCATTTTCAAGGTTAGAAGCATGAGTTTTCCAAAATTCACCACCTGAGAGGGTGAAATAGGCATTTAAATTTTATAAGGGCAGTTCGTCATTTTGATATAAGAAGCGTGAAATTTTATATGTAACAAGCTTTTGGTTAGAAATAATCAACTATTTAATTCCAGGCTTTTGAGAATTTACGCAGGAAGGGGTGAAATAGGGGTTGAGAGTTTGCATGTGGAGTCCTTGATTTTTGAAGTAAGAAGTATGAAATTTTATATACTCTATATAGCTTCTGGTTACAATTGAATAAATAATCAGTTTTCACTGTGATTTTAAAATGACTGCCTCTTTTGAAGTTAATATGGTTATTTGCGAGTTACCAAAACCAAAACAACATTAATTGTATCATAAATACGAAAGGTCGTGTGAGTCTTGATTATACTTTGTTACTTCTTCAAGCTGTGATAAACACAGATAAAATGTAAGATAATGAGTATATTTTGGCCTTTTTAATTATGTCGCGGGTAAAGCGGAAAGTGAACCGCTACTATACAAACAACATTATCTGAAAAAAAAAATGCTTTATTACACTGTTACGTTCTTACTAATGGGTGGTTGCGTAGTTGCAAGACGGAACTTTCTCAAGTCTTTGTCGACAACTTGAAGTGCTCGGTATGTGTTACAACATATTGGACACTCGACGCAGGACGAAGTTGCACCGTGTTGTTACAGCAGAAGAACGCTTGCAGCTGACGCGCCAGACTGTTTCGGGCGGTCGTTAAACAAACCTTGCCTATAGCTATAGACGCTGTCGCGGACTCTACATGCTCACTATATACAATAGTATGTTGCGGAAAATTTGGTTAATTGAAAATTATTATTAAGAATTATGAATAGTTATTATTAAATGCCGAAATTCAACGTCATGTTACTTCTGGTAAATTAAATTATCACTTTCAATTAATAGCATGCAAGACAAACCTCAGCGGTTTTTTGTATATTTTTTATGAGTGATAAATTATATTTTTTTTTGTGTGATTGTGTTTAATAAAAAAAAAACAATAGTTACCTATATGATATGATATGATTTTTAGATTAATTTATTTATGTAACTGTATATAATTTTGATGAACGACGATCTTATTCTTAAAAAAGTGATACCGCGCGCTCCATCTATCTGTTGTTGTTTTGTGTCTGCGTATAACCAACTTACATTGAATATAGACAGTTACTGCCACGTGAGACGTGTAGAGTACACGATGTGTTGTCTTTATACAAACACAAAATAATATTTTTTTCATCTACGTTGGCTACGTAGCCACGAGAGCTAACTCGAATTATTAATACTTGTTTATAATAGTCGCCATGACAATAATCCCGTGTCAACTGTCAGTAATGTCATGCGATCTATAACTCTGACGAGTTTTAATAGTTACAGAAACTGAAATTAGAATATACTTTTACATATTTTTTATATGCATTTTAAAGTTTGTAAAAAGTAAACAATTATAAAAAAGTATTATTTAAGTCATGTTGTTGTAGAAATAGTAATTGAAACATTTATTGGAACGAAGTTATTTTACGCGGCTTACAGTAGAGTGAAATGGCGGTGGCCCAAGGTCACGTCATATAACGAAATAGCGTTCATACTGTGCCTACGAAATGCTACAAACAAAATGCGATGCGTTCAACATTAAGAGGTCGCTATAAAGGAGGTTAAAGTTATTTTCGGTGTGACAAAAGGACAGTAAAATAATCAATTGAAATCTACATTTTAACACGATTTGAGTCGAAAAATATGGCACAGGAATTCGTTCCCGACGGGCGGGGGTCCCCCAACCGCATAATATATTTATTTATGTATTTGGAAACATTTGCTTACAAATATACATACATGCTTATACACTTATTATTTTACATTATACACATATGCTTATAAATATTAGAAAACAACAATTTAGTAAATCTAACATGCATGTCAATTACGAGTGTACAGAGCACTTCCAGATTAAATCTAATCAAATTCAAATTAAAAGTTTGATTTCATTATTTTATTGTTTTTTCATTGATATGTACATAAAGTTTGCGAGGCAAAACTGGATCTTCTATAAAATAACAAGCTCTCTTTTTAAAATTGCTATGACGTAGTAAACGGCATGGCATTTAAATACATAGGTAGGCGGAAGAGCATATTGGCCACCGGATGAGAAGTGGTCAGTGGTCACCAACGTTTGCACTATTACGTTATGTCAGTCACTAAGATGTTATGTCTCTTGTGTCTGTAATTACACTGGCTCACTCATTCTTCAAACCGGAAGACAACAATAGCAAGTACTGCTGTTTTGCGGTAGAATATCTAATGAGTGGGTGGTATCTACCCGACGAGCTTGCACAGAGCTCTACCACCGAGTAAAACCAGTTCAGATGCATTTCCGACTGGATATAGCACCTTGACTATAGCGAGCAATTTATTCGTTGATTTGAGTAATTACAGATTAAATACATGAGTCTTGGTACTTTCCTAAATTTTATTAATTTAAATGTTAATAAAGTGAAAAGTTTTAAAAAAATCTATTGTTTCAGTTATAATCAGAATACTGAATAGACTCCTTTATTTGTTCCGCGCTTGGTCATCATCGCGCACTTGAAAGAATTACTCTATGTCTCATCTCATTATTTGTAAACCTGTGTACTAATATTCTGAAAACAGTAATCAAACAGCGAAGCGCCGTCGCCGACGATCACACGGCGAGCACTCAGCGGGGCTCGCATTAATCACGTGGCCAACTCTGGTAGCGCGCGAGGTCAACCTCCGGCGCACTTCGTTCCGATGAGAGGATGACTAATCTGATTGATGTGTAATTTATTATGATAGTACAAAGAAATGCTTTTCCTACAGTCGGTAGGGCGGGCGGCTCGTGCGCGCGCAGCCTCGGCGGCGAGTACAGCGCGCCGCACAGCCCGCGCGCCCTGAGCGGCCGCGTCTCGCAGCAGTAGTCCCGCGGCGACGACGGGCGCCGGCACGCAGCATGTGCGCGACCAAACTTTCGGAATACGACTCCTGCACGAAAGTGAACTGTGTGCGAAGTGATCGCGTAGAACGAGTTGTTGAGTAATTAATGTACTGAAGGAAAAGTTTGTAAAATTTTACGTATCAAAATATAAACTTTTATTGCATAAGACATGTTTTAGAAAATATTAACTCGAAGATTTATTTCTGTGGATGTAACGACGAGTGGGAATTAAGAGACGGACAGTCTCGTGTCGTCTGCTGCGCGGCTGACGTTGCTGTAAGTTTCAGTTTTAACTGTTTCGCTAAAAATACCTATTTACACTTAGATTAAGTATTAATTTTGTAGAAATATTTTTTATCAAAGCAAAACCTGGTGATTTATTTTATTGGTAAAAAAGTCTATATGTAAGGTACATTTAGATCTTTTTACAATTTATATCGTAAGAAACGTCAAAAACGAATTTTAAAAGAAAATGAAATAAAAGTACTCAGTCTGATAATATTGTTACGACACGCTTTCAATGTTAAGCAGTCACCAGTACAGTACACTACGAGTACAACGACGTGTCGATTGTCGAGATATAGTTTGTATAATATGTAAGAGAGTAATGTAAGAAAGAAAGAATTGCGTCAGATTTTTATTGATATGACGGTTGTTAATGATTAATGAATACGGAAGGCTATTTATTTACTTTTGAAATACATAATGATGGATCAAAAGCTTTTAAAAAGTATATGTACTTACGATATAAGTCTCAAGCGAGCGGTCAGGCGGTTAGGCGGCGGGCGGACGGCGGGCGGACGGCGGGTGGGTGGCCAATAAATAAGTTATCAAACCGTAATGGAGTGCGACAGGTAGGTCAGATATCGTCGGCCTGCGGAGAATCGCTCCGCTTTTATTAGGGTCCGGTCTCTAGCCAGCCCAGTTCGTCCGACTCGAGTTGTAAAGCTTCTTCGTGTCAGCACTTCGGGATATCGGTTACGTCTTTATTGTAAAGTTGACGGGGTCTTACCTGTCAATATTTACGAAAGGAATATTTTATAGAATTTCAGCTATACCTAATGTTATATTGACCATATTATATTATCTTGTTAGGGTTGGAAAAGACACACCTTTGTAGAAAGGGATTACCCATGAAGAGATTTTAGTTTTTCTTATACATCGATATACCTACTGCGGTAGCTCACTCGTTAGCTGTCGTCGCTAATATACAAAAAAATATAATTTCCAAGTACATCAGTTATGTTCCGTTATTAAAAAAGGAAATTGTTGAAGTTTCTGAAACAACACGGTACTTTCTCTGGCTTGGCGTCGACTTCCGGGCGCTTTGTAACATTCTATTGGTTGATTTTCGCTTTTTGATGCATTTTTCTATTATTAACTGGACGAGGGCAATTAATTCTGCAGCCACCGTGCAATATAAGCGTGTTGACAAATTTTAGCATATTAGATGTCGTTAGAGATAATATGATACGTGATATGTCGTAATACAGGCACTGCGTTGATATTTTGTATTGACGACTTTTACTGCAATGGTTCGAAATAACGCGACGCGGCGTACATGTCGACATCAGCATTTGAAAGAGTCAAAAATTCACAACCGTACATCACATTTCTATGATAGACGTCGTGATGCGACCGATGGCATTTATAGGAGACCATAGGCTAAAAACTGTCGAAATCATCGTTGAAGCCGCCGCCTGCCTTGGACCAATATCTGAATCCGCCCACAAAAATAATTATTCTTGTAATTGTACAGCATTCAGTTTAATATTTATAGTATTCATATTTTTCAATAAGTTGTCTTTAGATTCCAGGACTTAATAAAATACAATGTGTGCAGGAACATTGAACGACATAATATTATGTACCCGTATATGTAACGACATTCCGCCGACCATGGCGCCCTCTAGTGGTAGTAGACTGCATAGCTCGCTCGCGGGCTACTTCACGTTTTCAATTTAAACTTTATTACGGAGTTTACTACTAGCTTAAAATAAAAACATGCATTGTTTCACGGTGTATGGTTTTCATTTAGTCGCCGAAACCGAACAAACAAACAAGCAGTAATATGGGTCCGCACACACAACACACACGTTACACGATCCAGACGGTTGACTCTGTATACGATTGTGCAGTTTCGGTACTGGAGGTTGTTGGAAGTCATTTTAGTTAAATGTTTCTTTATACAAGCTGAGAACGATTTGGTTTCGTATTGTAACGGAAGTGTGGAATGGGAACGACGCCGTGTAAAGCGAGGCTATTCGGAAATTTCTATTGAGAATTTAATTTAAGTCGGGCTGGATTTGTTAGGTCACGGCTTATACCTAAGTTGAAGCTGTTCTATATACAAACGCGATGAAAATGAAATGGGAACATTTAATGAAAAATACATAGAAAATATATTTCTTCAAATATTATATTCTTGTTAGGTTCGTTATTACAAAAAGACATCATCTAGTCTTTATGAATTAACTATTAGCTTACAATGCATCGACGCGTATGTTAAGGCCTGCTGGGCGTCGGCTCCTCTCGACGAACTCCATTTTGTGTTCGTTGGAATACAGAATTTCATCCGAAAGAAGGGTTTCTGACGATTTTAATGCATCAACAAAACTCGGTGGTAGGGCTTAGGTACCACTCGCTCGCCAGGTATTCTACCGTAAAATAGCAGTACTAGCTGAGATGCTACAGCGTGTCCTCGTGAGCTACTTGTAATGACATCTGTAACTAAACCGTTGCTGCGGGCGCCGGGCACACTAACACATAGTCAACATTTTTATTTAAAAGTCCAAAGAACATATTTTGTAATAATATATTTTTTATAAATGAAATCATTCCGTGTGGTGTCGTGTTCCGAGCGGAACGTAAACTTCCATTTGTAATTAACATCATACTGTTCTATAATCCGATCGTAAAATGTAATCGTTGTTCGTGGGATATCGGATTATCCTTTCGGCAAATTAAAACCGCGAAGGCTTTTATTGACCGTGACTTCATTGTATGAAACGTTTAATATTTTTTGATAATTATATAAATTTATTTAAAAGTTACTTCAATAAAGTATGGATTTTGATTGGATCGCAGATAAACTAAAAGCGTGTTTAATTATATTGTTGTAGTCTGTAGTAACGCTTACTTGAAAAAGATCGGATACTAAGAAATCTAATAAGGATGATAGACGTCGACTGAAGCTTAGTCTACTTTAACCCGTACACTTCGTAGCTACATTTTATTAAGGGCTGCTTTTATATTTCCTGGAAGGGCAGATGACTACTTCACCTGATGGTAAGTGGTAGTAGTCCAAACGCGGAGACGGTTAGTACACTCGGGAAGAAGATATCGTAAGATGAGATGTCACTGTAATTATATTATTATTTATTTATGAAATATATCTTTCCAAACTGTGAAGTGTAAACGATATTCTACTGACAGTGTTCCGTACAGTATTTTGAGATAAATAAATAATTATTCTATTTATCTTGATTGAACTAGGACTATCGTTTACTTTACCCCATTTCTGTGAACGTTTCGTGTTTATTGAATCTATTCCGACTAAAAATACTGTCTACTAGGAATGTCTGCTTCCTATTAATGTTTTCGAGATCTAAATCCCGTACTTTACATGATTTCGGTGACCGGAGTGGACACACTTCCAACTTCGACAGAAAGTCTCAACAACATTATATTGGCCCCTCCTGGGATTTGAACCCATGACAACCACGTCTGCCTTACATATAGCCACTAGACCTACGAGCCAGTCAAGAAGAGAAACGTATTATACATTCGCTATTACCAATTTTATAAATAAATTATATACTGCAGTAATGCAGTAAATAAATAAATAGAGCTAATAGTAATGTCTACAGAATATATATATTCTTTTGACGTTTATGAGATTTATAAATGATTTGTTGTTGCAAAGAAAGCGACCGGTTAGATAAATTAGAAGTTTTTGCATCCTTACAAATAAACACTAAAAATATATCTCTTTAATGAAAGTATAATACGCGTCGCTTGTTCCACATCCACAGGCTGACTCGTCCTCACGCCCGACCGCGATACCGATAGAGATCGCGATAGTGCCCGCATTCTTATAGCACTAATTCTTATAATAACGTATCTTGGGAGACCGTTAAGGTGCGTCCTGTTGAAAGGAACTTCATGCTCCCTCCACTTTATCCCTTCGATGATACTTCTATAAGATGCGAGTATGCCATAATACCAATAACTATCGTGCTGTACAGTATTACGAAAGTGTTTATGCGTTCTCATAACTCCTCGATTACGCTTTCATTTGACCATAATGTATAGTAGTTACATGAGTACTGTCGGGCGGGTGTAACGAGCGGTGAGGCGCGCGGCCCGACCGACGTAACTCACGCGAATTTATCGCCACGCGGATAAAGGTATCCATCGAATACCTCGGAGGGCAGTCTCACCGCCATAACCATTCGTTACGATAGGTCTCGGCCTCACCTCGGCCGCTGTCGCTCATACTTTAATATTTACTTCGGTCGTTCCGTCACGTTTGGTTACGTCATTTAAATTTAAAAGGGCCCTCGTAAGATTACCAGAGAGGAAATAAATCGAATTCATTCAACAAACAGACCGTTGACTGCTTTATTCGCCGATAAAAATCGTTTCGTAAATGACTTCGAAATCACTCGAAGGTTCTCCGGACTCTTTGCCCCTCGAGTTTTATTTGAAGAAAATTAAGTCAATGCAAATCAATTTGAGCAGATGTACAAAAGAAGGCTGGCGTATTGAATAAGCCCAAATCTTTTGAAAGGGATGCTCTTTTAGGATTTTTGTGGTGGCATTTTCTATAGAATTAAGACGATACTTAGTAAAGTAAAATGTTTTATATTCATGAATTAATGTTATTTAAGCATATTTAATTATTATATTGTAACGTCAAACCGAGATGGCCCAGGGGCTACAAGGCGTGAATCTTAACCGATGATCGTGAGTTCAAACCCGGACAGGCATTCATTTGAGTTCATAATTAATCTCGTTCTTGACGGTGAAGGAAAACATCGTGAGGAAACCTGCATGTGTAAAATTTCACTCAAATTCTGCCTCTTGTGTTTTCCACCAAACCGCATTGGAGCAGCGTGGTGGAAGAAGCACCAAAACCTCCCCAAAAAGGAGAAGAGGCCTTAGCTCAGCAGTGGGACATTCACAGGCTATTACTTTACTTTACTTTTTACTTTAACGTCAAACAGTAAGGAAACCTAAATTTATGTTTTTAGGGTCGTGTATATATTTTTTTCCTTGTAATTATTGATACACTATTTATTATAATTAATGATAGACACTCGACCCATCTTAGACACATATAATAATAATTATACTATACATCAAGATGCTATTAATACTGATCTCTCTGTCTGCAATCATACCGGAACTGATGCACTTGAAATTATCCGCGTGAGTTTAACTCGACCTGAAACAATAAATCAATCTTTTGTTCAAATTTCGTCTGCTTTAACACTTCCGAATACGTTTTTTGTTTTTTCATAATCTGAACTGACGACATCGCCGCGTGAGAGTACTCGCTGGACCGCCGCATCTTCGACGACTGACTGGTTATTTGTGTTTAGTTTAGCATGGAGCATAACAAGAGCATTTAATTACCGTATTGCTTTACAATATACTGTCAATCCCAATAAATTTGACGAATGATGACTAAGAAGTATTGAAACGAATATTAAATAAACAAAAATTTAAACAAAACAAAAACCGACTTCAAGGGAAAAACAAATTAATATGCACTAAAAAGTAAAAAAATAATTGCGTATTCTTAACTTACTTTTCTACTCATCAATATGTAGGTACGATTTTGTTGCGGGTTAATAATGTAGTTTTAATTATTATTATTTTTGGAGTCGATGTCAGCCAAGGAAACTTCCAAATTAAACTTAAATTAACTTACAATTATAAGCGTACATTTCAATGAGTTAACCATTCGTGAGGGTGTTGGGGCTTAATTTCTGGCAACACATGGAGCGTTAGATCATACCTATCCTATCAATATTAAAATTAAACTGCTGTTATTGACTATTTCTGTCCTTTTCATTAGTCGCGTAAGCAGCGGGCCCGCGAATACATGACCTGAATAGTAAGCGCCAAGTATCACGACGTAAGGCCTTACCTTTAAATAAAGACATTTGTGTACGGCGCCCGAATTCCGCACGGACACCAGACTAGATGCAATTAATTCGGTGTAAGTACGCGCACCGAGCGCCGGTGCGCGCCGCCGTCACCAACAATCACGCACTCGTTCACTCCACATGCCACCCCCCCCCCACCGTCCCTCCGTCCGTCGGCAAACAAGTGCCACCTTTGTGTGCTGACGCCGCTAGTTTAAACAATGTCGAGTGAATCTCGCCGCCTGTTTGTCTATCGACACTTGCCTTGTTTACCTTAATAAGCCCAGAGCTCGTCAAGTGCTCTCTATTCCGTTCTGTTTCAATACTTTATAAACTATTTACATTAATAAGACTTTCAGTTTCTGCAAAGTTCTTTGAAAGTTGAGAAATTATACTGCAAATATTTCCTGAGCGCATAATTTGTATATTTATTAGTTTGCATAATTTGATGTAATGCAAAGACGCACCCAACAGGCTCGACATAAAATAATATCAGGCATATCGGTCTGTGAATGTTTAATATTATTAGTTGTTATTTAGTAATTATTAATAGTTTTTAAATACTTATTGAATCATAATGATATAGTTCGAAATGTGTTCGTAGTTAATGTTCCGTGCTCAGTGCATAAGATACACGGGCTTTACTTAGTTTCATAAAGCTATATAAACAGAAAACGATAAAGGAATTTGTTTCTTGTCAAGCAATCTTCGCAAAATGTCTGTATGTGGCTATATCATCGGAAACTGGAGTGGTAGTTGTACACAATAGCCCTAATGACTGAGTCGCCATGAGTCGCCGTGCATTTACCGGGCTATAGATGTGCCCTCGTCATTATGTTGACGTCATTACGCCGAAGCGTTTCCGTCGCGAGAGCCTTTCTTTGTGACCACTTCCCCCTCCCGCGACCCTGCCTGCATCTGTCGCCTCGCACTGATTGATAGCCGCCTCGTCACACCCTCGATGCCGAGTCAATATCTATAGAAATTTAATACCGCGAGCTTAAGAGGAAAATCGCCGTAGCGGTTTTTGTGAGAAGCGAAGATTGTCACTCATAGCCGAACATATTGCGAAATGATAAGCCTATCCGGTCCTATCGAGTGTCCGGGAATGGCTTAGATCGAAAATTTCGTGGCACGCCGTAGTCGCGGCGACGACACGCGTGCGAAGCGAGGCGGGCCCCGCTGGCTCTGATGTCAGTCAAGTGGACATTGCAAACGTTTCATTATAACTTTATATCTCAACTCAAATCAATTTTTAATTGTAGTGTTTATAACCTCTTAAATATCAGTTTTTTGGCAATTTTGAAGTCCGAGGAGAAGAAAGAGAGCGGCAGTACAAAACTTCTACACGTGAACTATTTCGTCGACTGTTTATAAAGTAAAGTGAAAAGTTAATGTGGTTTTTGTTATGACGTTATCACGTTAAACTATCGTGCGTAAACCGACTTTACAGACAACCATTTTTTTTGTGAAACTGAACGTTATGTCAGAATGTCGAGCGTTAATCAAATTAGTGTTCGCAATTGAAATGGTTGTAGTTACGACTGACTGCGGAATGAGCGTGTATCGTATTACCACAATGCCTTAACGCTGCCAACTCTCTCAGACATTCACATATTTAATGTAACTTCGAGAGCTCTTTTAAGCCTGTGAGCTTAAAATACCCTTGAGAACATTTTGCATGCAAATTAGTTTTTTAAACCATTACATGGAAAATGTTCGTAAATAGTTTAAATGTGATTAGAAACGAACCAACGCCAACCATCATTTTTTTATAAACAGCTCTCAAGCAGGTTTGGGTTGTCATATTGTTACGGAACAAGTTAAATTAAAGCTATCAGTGACAGTCTCCCGCTGAAAACTACAAACACAGCTGTGACGAAGTGTGCAAACACACTTCACTGAACGAAATGTAAAGGTGACAAACGATTCTGTTTTGATTTCATTGGGCAGTTATAAGTGAATGCAATTTTTAAAAAAAAATCTATCAGGACAACTTTAATGTAAGACCGACTATATGTTTAGTAACATTTCATGTTATTTAGACACCCGCTACATCAACAATATTTGTTGATATGTGACAGTTAGGTAAATATTCAAGAAATATATTACTTATACGTTTTATTTGTTTTTAAAAACATGTTATAAGATTTCTTCCAGCTAATTATAAAATTATATTAAATAGTTGAGGCGAATGTTTATAGCATTATAGTACCTAAAATCTATATAATATAAAAGAGGATCTTTGTAAATGTATGACATCGATAAACTCAGAAACTATTTGACCGATCATTATGAAAATTGTATTTTCCCACGGAGAAGGTTTATATGCTATGCCCATCGATGTAACTCGTCACCAGGCGGCGTTGTAAAGTATCGACTTCCGCCCCGTTCAACCGATTGTCATAAAACTTCAAATATATCATTTGTTATTGTAAATAATAAGAACGCAATTCAGAGTTTTTCAAAATTCACCACCTAGTAGGGTGACATAGGGGTTGAAAGTTTATATGGAGAGTTGGTCATTTTTTATCTAAGAAGCATGAAATTTCATATACAAGCTTTTGTTTAGAAATAAATAAATATTCAATTCAAGATTTTTGAAAATTTACCCTCCAAGAGGGTGAAATAGAGGTTGAAAGTTTGCATGATGACTCCGTCATTTTTGAAGTAAGAAGCATGAAATTTTATATACATGCTTCTGTTTAGAAATAAAAAAATACGTATTTCATGGGTTTTTAAAAAAACATTTTTGAAAATTTAACCCCAAACGGGAGAAATGGGTCGGAAACTTTAGTATAAAAAAATCGCAGGCAAAGCCGCGGGTGAATCACTAGTAATTATATAAATATACAATACAAATTTATTTAACACTAATACTATTTTTAAAATATATTTTTTCGTCACCGAGCTGTCAACAGAATTTCCCGAGTCAGGTGCGGAACGGCGCGCCCGTGAATAATGTATACTTTGATTCGGCAGTTTTTGTTCACTCGTCGCTCGTAGACGAAACGTTACGGAGCTCCTGCGGATCCCGTGTATATATATACTATATATGTACCTACTATATACCTAATAGATAAATTTAAAAGGTGCTAGACCGATTTTAAAAGTGTTGTCTCCAGACACACAATTTCAAGAGATGTTAACCAACTGCGTAGGAGATGTTATAGTCCACTAGTGCGCAAAAGCAGGTGCACTCTATTCCCTTACTACCATAACCCGATGGGACGGCAATCCGACACGGTAGATGAATTATAATCACAAACAAGCCAAGATTGGCCAATGGTTAGAACGCATGAATCTTAACCGATGATCGTGGGTTCAAACCCGGGCAAGCACAACTAAATTTTCTTATATATATTGTGTTATACCGTTGTGGCTAATGAACATCAACGACACGACACGACGCGACACGATAACCTCACGTTCTTAGAAACTGTTAAAATAGATTCACTTTTGATAAGATTTAGTGTTAAACGTCTGACGAAACGTCACAGGAAACTTAAATTTTGTAATGATTGATCTCCGAGGTGTCGGAGATGTATCAATTAGGTACTGTCGGCGTTTCGACGTACTCGTCCGATTGTTCGGAGCATAATTAATGATGGTGAACAATGCGCGCGGCGACATAACTAATCATTCAACCGCCACCACCGCCAAATTCGTCCATTGAGCATTTTACGTCACTTTATTCGAGAAATCGATTTAGCTAATGGAGCCTTTGAAAACTCGATGTTCTTTTCTCCCGCTAATGAATCAACTAATCTAAGACTCAATGAATTTAACGTTTATTATTCAACGGCTTATAACATGTAATACTTGTTTAGGGTGATATCGTTTCCAACGCGTCATTCCATTATGGTATCGAGTGTAACTAATATTTACGAGTAATACCTAACACAATTAGAATTCACATCTCAATCGACGTATGTCGAGCGTCCATATTGAGAAGCTATTTGACTCGTTGGCGTCGTTGAAGAGGGAGTGACTTCGAAACTTGCTCCTCAATTGCCTCACGAGCTCTCAGACTCGGCCGTATTGAGCGTTGAATTAATATCTTCTACTTCCGAAGTGCATCTCTGTGCTCCGCGCTGGAATCTTCGATTTGGAAATGTTGATCTTACCTACTGTAAGTGATTACTAACGGAATACGGAATACGGATGGCATCGGTGCTAACCATACTACAGATTTGTGGTACAATTAAATGTTTCTAATTTGTGAATTTAAACACACATGTTTGTGTATTTAAGTAGAATATTCAAATATATGGTTTTATTACCATAATTAAAATTAATATATATGTTTAATATTTATAAGAAGGAAGATATTATCAGACTTATATAATAGTCAGCAACATTGTAACAAAAATACGGAAAAACATTTTATGATTAAAATGTTATCGAAAATAGTTAATACTTTGGTCAGATTGTTGATTTTTGATTGACGTTTAAAACGTTTTGTCATTTGCAGCGCAGTCACTCTCAGCGGCGGTCGCGTCGGTTGGCGATCTTTTATACATTCATTCATTTATTCCGGTCCACTTCGTACATAATCTTGACTACGTCATAACTGCCTGTTTTCCAGCGCACTTTCTTCGTTTGTTTTTCTTTCTTGAAACGAAATATTTTTTCCTGATTGCTCAATTGTCTTTTTCGGTTTCATTTATAACAAAGACTCGAAATTTCCTTAAAATTTATGCGTTTTTATTGAATTGATTTGCCTCAATTATAAGAACATAAATATTTTTGAAAAAATATTCTGTTTTATTATTATGAAAGGAAACTATAACAAACATGCATCGATTAGTTGCGATCGATAAAATCTTCGATAACTTTCCAAGCATTAGCAACTGTTCTAAGTCTAGTTCTAGTTCTAAGTCAAGTTTAGCGTCTGTTGGTGTTTATTGTCCTCGAAAGTGTTAAGACTGATTCAATGAAGTGACCGGCACTTCTACAAGAGACAACAAAACACTAGGAACTGTTATAGCAAAATGTCTAAAATCAATATTTAACAGCACTTGAAACGTCAGACTAGGGGTTTAATTTTACTCTAAAGTTACCTCCGGTTCCGAATAGGGATAGAACGGAGAAGAATCGACAATAAACTCAGTAGTTACTGCTTCTTGTGAATATTAATATGAATCATCATATTATACATCATTTTTAGAATAATGATATATTTTGCAAACATCAAGTTAATAGAAACCATGAATAAAAGAAAACTAAAGCGTAAATTGATATAATACAAGTGTATTATTGAAAAAAATATTTACGATCGATTCTGACGAATTCTTATTATTCGAGCCGCGCAGCCACTCTTCACGATGAATAACGTAACACGGGCGGCAGCGAACACGTGAACACAAACATAGCGACATCTATGGGAGTTAACTACCCACAATGGTGACCTCAAGCGAATACGATCATTTTAAATAGCATTTTTGTTACTTAGGCCTTATTACCCTCGCCTAAATTAAGCTTTATAATTATATAAAAATAACTATGTCTGTGAATTCGTTCAATTTGTTCGATTCGTTTCGAATTGAATTCGTTCGATTTGAATGCTTGTTTACAGGGCCGGACTTGAACTTAAGGCACCGGAAAAAAATCCGCCCAAATACTGGAATTTTACTTAAACTTATAGTTTATATATTTTATTTTCAAAACTAAAATAACTAATTTATTGCAGAAACTTTATTATATGTTATATATTCTAAAAACATGAATAAATATTTGTTTTTTTTCTAACCATTATAAATTTGGCAATATAATATTACATCAATTTTTTCACAGGCAAACACGTCTGACTTTTTGGATTGCGAATTGGTCGTTAATCTTCGCAATCTAAACGTTGAAGTAAGTCGGATTCGATGCATACAATAGCTAAGCTATTGAGTCTATTAGCAGTCATTGGAGAAAGTAAGGAGTTTTTTGTCAAATCCGCTCAATTTTTCCTTTTTTTCATCCATCGGCCATGTTTGTCAATTAATTGTATATTTATGCTCAACATCAATAAAATTTTATGCGGGTTAATATCATAAATCTAACATTTGGCATGTTTACTAAACATGCCAAATGTGAAAGCAAACTTCAACAAAGGAACCTATATACGTTTGTAAAACAGACTGTAGGTGGCAGCATGCGCTGTTTCAAGCTTATTAAATTCAAAAATTATAAGAGTTTTTGTTTAAATTAAAATTAATTGATGTAATCGATAAATAATAACATTTTTTTTAAATTCATTGATTGATTAAAGTTTATGTTTTAAAAAATGCAAAAAATTGTTCCGATTTTTTTTTAATTTTTCAAAAAAGAATACTAATATAAATTCTTTACTTCCAGAAAATAAAAAAAAACGATTATTATTTTAAATCTCCAAGGAAATAAATTGATTAAATCGTTTTTATTATTAATTTTTACTAAACGTGCCAAAATTATAATTTACAAATAATGGATAAATTGAATATCTTGAATTAACCAAAAATCATTAATTAACAGATTTCATTAATTATATTGAGCAATCTTAATAAGGCCAAAAAAAATTTTTTTTCACTTTCAAAATTTTGCCGCCCTAAAAAATTTGCCGCCCTGGGCACTTGCTCCGCCTGCCCCTAGCGTAAATCCACCGCTGCTTGTTTCACTGGACTTAAGTATCTCTTACATCTTTGATACTGTAGACGAGTTCTTTGTGCTTATTTTAGATTATATTTATGTACGAAATGCAGTTCATTTCTTGGTATTATGATTTTTCCCGCGCACACTCTGCACCGGGTCTTATCGGTTAGTTTGTATTTCAACTTAACATTCGCTATAAAATCCCCTCGCTACAAAACAGAGGCTGGCTCGGACCAGAGCGAGGCAGAAACGAGACCTCAATATTTGACTTACTATACTTATGTTATGCTCCACTCGCCTTACATCACATTAACGTTATGAGAAACTTGAAACTGTAATATTCCGAGTATTTCCATTTACTTTACTGCTATATTTATATTCATAGAGATTAATGTATTGGAGCAGACGTCTTGTATAAAGAATAGACTTAAGGTTTTTATCCGTACACAGAAGGAGAAAGTAGGGTCCTTAAATATTATTTACGCTATTTTTAAGATGTTGTTTTAGTTATAAGTAATGATAGTATTAACGAAAGATATATTAAAGTAATACCAATAGAACGGCATCAAGAAATACAGAGTAACTCGTTAGTGTGCGTGGTGGAGTGTCGGCGGTGCGGCGCGGCGGGTGATGGCGGGTTATTTCCCGCGGGCCTGCGACTGACAACGCATTAACGCGCGTAATCAATGCCCAGCATCGCGCGCTCCGCGACGGCCAATCTCGTACCCTTCCATTACATCAAAGGATATCATTATAACGATAATATCACGCGACAAATTATGTTTTATTTACTACGCGACGCGGCGGGTAAATTGTATAATCGCTAGTATTTCGAATGTAAATGTGCCTTTCGGTATTACATTCAAGATATTCGTAGTAAGTGTCGAGATTTGGTCGAATTGAAAGGGTTTTATTAAATATTTAATTAATTATTTATCGTCCATTGTTCTGCCCGAGACACAGATTGGTAATGATCGTTGTGTTTCAACCAATAAACAATTGTATCGAATGAAAGTTCCTCTACAGAGCCAGCTTCTTAATTATATTAGAGATCTAAATAGATGAGACGAGCCTAATGTGTCTGGCGTTGACATTTAAATATAACATATTGTAAATATTTAAAACGTTCCTAAGTCAACACGATACTATATTTTTTGAGGAAGTTATTTTAAAATGGTGATAAAATAATATACCTACTTACATATATTCAGTTTCGCATCGAACGACCTCGCCTCCAAGCTGCGCCGCACCACCGATGCCTTATTTTTTCTTTTGCTTTCATTCGAAGATCTTTTAATATATCTACGACTACTTATCCAAACCGGAAAAATTGAAACGAACATTTATATTGAAGATATTTTTTAAAAATGAAACATTATTTTTATGAGAAATATATAAAAATAAGTATTTTGTTTGTGACTACATAAATGTAAACTATAAACATATTACATACTTCCAGGATAATGTACATGATAAGGTGTTCATATAATACATAAGGGGTGGTGAAAACCACCAGTTACTTGTTTACTTGTGTAACCAATTTCAAGACGTCAAACGAGTAAAAGTATTTCCGATGGTAACTTTTTGTTTGAAGATACTAACCACTTTATACGCTGCTAATACGCAACCAACTACGAATGTCTCAATTGTGCTTGTAATTACACTGGCTCACTCACCACTTGTACAGCAGCAGCACTCTAGTAGTAGAATAATTAAGGTTTGCGCTCAACATACGTGGCCGCACGAGAGCGCGCGTTCCTACACCTTTATGTTAATAGTTAATTAAGTTGATATACAACTTATCTTACAAAGTGTGTTTTAATAACACAGTTAAGATTAAATCCACCTAAAACAAAAACAAAATGCAATTGCGATACTAATAAAACTAACGTTTGCTCCAATCTTACCCCGCTAACAATTTGAATTACTGACAGCTATGTTCGCCGAGTGTAACGTTAATATTATGATAAGCTTACAGTAATTAAAAGGGGGCCGCAATGTAAGCTTATCCATATTCAGAGTACAGCTCGTTGTGTAAGCGCATTTCACGTAATATTGTTTAATACGGGCTCAATATCGCATTACCAACATTATGTAGACGTTGTCCATTATTCTTGCCAAATTTAACACATCTTTCAATTAAGATTGCTGACAATAAAATGGAACAGCAGAAAGTTGTATATTTCTTTTTTTAGAGCCGAGATAGGCCAGCCCAGCCCAGTAGTCGGGACCGGGGATGTTGCGAATATTCGCATCCGCATCCGCAAATGCGGAGCATCCGCATAAATTTGGACATCCGCATCCGCATCCGCATCCGCAATAATCGATGCGGATTTTCACGCGGATGCGGATGTCATACAAGTTGCGAAATATAAATTCTATCTATAAATTGTTCTCTCCCAAGAGAACAATTTCACCTATTTAGATCCTCGCTATAAGCACAAATTATTTACACGGGTGGCTGAGGAAAAGATTAAAGACGACATTTTGATGGTAATGACAAATACTGAGAATGACGATTCCGGTTCTCTTAATGCCAATTCCGAAGGGGCCAAAAGAATGAGAATGACTTATTTCACGGAAAGTAACATGGAACAACTAGGACCAGGGCCATCAAGTTTTGTCAGAAAGCCATGCTTAAAAAACGAGCTTGCTATGATATTTGATTCGTCAAGTGAAGATGACAGTCAAGAAGTACCAGAAAATGATAGCACTCAAGAAGGAATTACATTTTTACCGCGCTAAAAAAAGAGTCAATGTGGATGAAAATCCTCTTAAGTGGTGGAGTGTTCATCGAGAGGAATTTAAGATGTTATCACCGATAGCACGAAGATTTTTATCCAATCCACCAGACATTGTTTACTCGGTGGTAGAGCTTTGTGCAAGCTCGTCTGGGTAGGTACCACCCACTCATCAGATATTCTACCGCAAAAGAGCAGTACTTGATACTGTTGTGTTCCGGTTTGAAGGGTGAGTGAGCCAGTATAATTACAGGCACAGGGACATAATATCTTAGTTCCCAAGGTTGGTGGCGCATTGGTGATGTGAGCGATGGTTAACATCTCTTACATCGCCAATGTCTATGGGCATTGGTGACTACTTACCATCAGGTAGCCCATATGCTCGTCCGCCTTCCTATGCAATAAAAAAAAAAAGCGAACAATTATTTAGTAGCGCGGGTTTAATTTCCGAACCTCTGGAACCTCTTGAAACAGAAAAGGCAGCAATATTACTCTTTATTAAGTATAATGCTCCTATTTTTAACTTCACTTACTAATATGAAAATTACTAAGTGAAGGACTTAAATAAAAATTGGAGCATTATACTTAATACTAATTTTCATTAATAAAAATGTTAATAATTACTTCAACATTGTTTTAATACTTCATTAATATACAATATTTATATAAGTTCTTAAACATCCGCATCCGCATCCGCATCCGCGGATGTGAGCCTTCAAAGATCCGCATCCGCATCCGCATCCGCGGATGTGAAAAAATCGGCATCCGCAACATCCCTGAGTCGGGACACGTGAGTCTTAACCGATGATTTGAGGTTCAAACTCAAGCTCAACTCGAGAAACCTGCCGACAACCTGGAACAGTGGATAGAATCTGCAAATTACTCGGCGGAGAGGAGGAATATACTTTTTTACTATGTAGGAATTCGACTAAGAAAATTAAATAATTAAATATATGCGCCTTTCTACTACATGGGGACTCGATCTCACTGTCATGACTACGACTGACTAAGTATAACATTATGATTTCAAATGGAATATTCGCTTTATTAACAGATCGATCGATCGTTAAGTCTCACGAATTTAGAAATAACTTGCAAGTGACAATACAAAGTCATTGTCCCATATTTACCCATCACTCACTTTTAACGTCCGTTCATTGTTCAGCGGTGAGGTTTCTGATTCTATGTGAAATTGCATTTCCTGGAATGTGATAGGCGTGCTATAAAATATAATTACCTGTTCGGTTTTATAATCAAACAGCTGATAAAACACACTAGTACATAATTGATATTACGATAGAACCTTCGCCTTGTTATCGCACTTTCCCAATCATCATCATAAATCACAAATTCGTCTACTCGTCCTGTTTTACCTTCCCTTAAATGTTCAATACTTTGTTTATAAATAGGTATACGTATAAGGCGTTAAACAGATGAGGGGCAAAGTGAAGGCTGCAACAAAGCGCAGCGGGTGTTCAGTCTGGGTCAGCGAGCACTTTAGGGTAAGCTCTAATTTCGGAATTTGAATTCTGTGGTAATTTCTGTAAAATAAAAGTTTTTAAGTTGATATTATTCAGTGATATAAGTTCCCTACAGTTACCATTGCGGATCTTATTTTTTTATTGTATAGGTTGGCGGAGGAGCATATGGGAGAGACCTGATGGTAAGTGGTCACCAACGTATCACCAACGTATCACCAACGTATGCAGGGGACAATAGCTTTGTAAGAAATGTTAACCATCGCTTACATCGTCAATGCGCCTCCTACCTTGGGAACTAAGATGTTATGTCCCTTTTGCCTGTAATTACACTGGCTCTCTCACCCTTCGAACCGGAACACAACAAAACCAAGTACTGCTGTTTTGCTGCAGAATATCATTGATGAGTGGGTGGTACCTACCCAGACGAGCTTGCACAAATCTCTACCAGCGAGTACATCTCGGAAATTAGATTAACCTTCAGTCAGTTCATCATCAGTTTCTGTTAACAATAATATTGGTAACAGAAACAGATTAGTTCCGGTCTTTGTTGGCATTATTTTGTTCTCATTCAGTAACGGGGCCTGAAAACAAGCTAATAATATTAGTTTTAGCGTAATGGTCGAGGCAGCAGTGGACCAAGCTATATTACGGCTATATTAGGGCTATACATCACGGTTAAGCCTATTTGCGTGTTTACGAAACGCCGACCGCGGCCTAGATAACACTATTCGGTTATAAATTACGACAGATGATATAATTTAGCGATAAATTACCGCAGAGCTCGTTTGTAAAGCGCGCGAGATGAGGTCCGTCCGAACTGAATATAACGCGCCCACGAAGGCTGAAGGGTAATGATCGGTGGACTCCAGTTCGCTGTACATCAGTCGAAACGCGCTTATATAATATCAGATATTTTAGGTATTGTATTATAATTTGAAATTACATAAAATACTCCAATAAAATAAAGTTCGAATAATCGAAATGTTGAGGAAAGATTAACGCATCAAACTCGAAGTGTAAACCCGGCGGGTGAAGTTAGTTTGGCTTCGTTCTAAGTTGTTTATCGACTCATCCTTAATAACTTTCATGTCGAAATTAAACTGCATCCGAATTCATAACTCATTCATGATTTTATTTTGAGCAAACATTATCTTTTGAATTTTAAACTCATAAAGTTCAGTGTAAACAACACACTCGTACGGGCTCCTGCATATTTTAATATGTTCGTAGCGCTATAATAAGCGGTAAGGTGGATTAGACAACTCGCTTTTTGCTCCCGATGCTATTTAAGACGGCTGTAGACCATACGAACTGGGTTTGATTTCTAAGTCAAATCTATGTTGGTAATCACTCTCCTATATGTGTGAACATTCCACACCGATGAGTAATTCTATTAAGAATCTTGTCCAGCACGATCACGATCACGACTCAAAGTTCTAAAATTACGTAAAACATATAAAGTTAATATGTTATTTATTTAGCTGAACCAGAGAACACATGCCTCTGTAGTTAAGGACATTTTTTTTAACTACGCACAGTGCATGTGAAGCTATTTATAATAATATTTACCAATCTGAATTAAAAATAAATAAAAATAGTATTTTTTTTTTGGGCTTTTATCAAGTCTAAGAATGTTACAGGCAGTAAACCTGACAACGTGTTTCTTAAAAAATAAAAATTTTAATAAAACTAAAACCGACTTCAAAGTTAAAACAAAATCAATATGCAATAATAAATAAAAATTTTAACAAAACAAAAACCGACTTCATAGGAAAAACAAATTAATATGCACTAAAACGTAAAAAAATAATTGCGTATTCTTCTATAATTTGATAATTAACTTACTATTTTCTACTCAACAATATGTAGGTACGAATGTGTTGTGTGGTTGATAATTTATTTACAATTATTGTTACTTTTGGTGTCGATGTCAGCCAAGATGGGTTTCTAACTACATACATAGTTAGTTATAGGTGAGATGTGCTTATGTCGCACGCGCAACTTAACGAGGCGAATAAAAGTCAATTTGTAATGTGTATGTTTTTGTTTGTTTTTAAAAGATTCCCGTATTATTATTGCTAGGTATATTATACTGTTTCCTTAGCTGACATCGACTCCAAAAATAACAATAATTGTAAATAAATTATCAACCACACAACACATTCGTACCTACATATTGTTGAGTAGAAAATAGTAAGTTAATTATCAAATTATAGAAGTCCAGTCGAAAGTTATGAGGTAACAACACCAAAAAAAAAAAAAAACATACAGACGAATTGATAACCTCCTCCTTTTTTTGAAGTCGGTTAAAAAGTAAAAAAATAATTGCGTATTATTCTATAATTTGATAATTAACTTACTATTTTCTACTCATGAATATGTAGGTACAATTGTGTTGTGTGGTTGATAATGTAGTTACAATTATTGTTATGTTTGGAGTCGATGTCAGCCAAGGAAACACGTCAAAAATCATCGAAATCGTTTAAATAGATATCGAGTTATTCGTCCATTTGTCACACACATATTTATGCAAATTTACGACTTTTATGGTTTTGTCATGGTTGCCAGTGTCAAAACTGGACCAAAAACAAATGGGACCCCATGAGAAGCAACTCCTTTCAAATAAAAAAAAAATCATCAAAATCGATTCACCCAGTCGAAAGTTATGAGGTTACAAACACAAAAAAAAACATACAGACGAATTGATAACCTCCTTCTTTTTTTGAAGTCGGTTAAAAATGAATCTTGCTGTGATTCTAGTAAAATATGTACGCTTTTTAACGACTACTTCAAATCTGTTTATTCTATGCCTTCAAGTAGTGCTGATTCTGTTGGATCTCAAGACAATGTATCTTCAATGAATAATGTTACGCTCAGTTTTATTGACATGAGCGTTGTTATTGTTAGGAAATATCTTAAACAGCTTAATATAAATAAAGGTTCAGGACCTGTGACCTGTGACCTCGATGGTTTACCTCTTCCTTATCCACTTCTATTATTATTTACAAAATCTTTACGTTCAGGTGTTATGACTGATACTTGGAAGCGATCCTTCGTGGTGCCTGTCTTCAAATCTGGCGACAGGCATAACGTTGAAAACTATAGACCTATTTCGAAATTTTCTACTGTTGCCAAGTTGTTTGAAAAGATTGTATTTGACAGTATTTATCCTAGTCTCAGGCCATTTTTCATAAGCCAGCAGCATGGGTTCCTACATAAGAGATCAATGGAGAGTAATTTGTGTGAGTTTGTTCATCACATTTCGACTGGAATGGATCAGGGATACCAGGTAGATGTCGTGTATACCGACTATTCGAAGGCCTTTGACAAGATTCCGCATGCATTATTAATAAAAAAAGTAGAAAGAGTCGGTATACATGGCGATCTACTTCGATGGCTTAAATCCTATCTGGAAAATCGTAGCCAAGCAGTGACAGTAAAAGGTCATGTTTCTTCTTTTATACCTATTTCTTCAGGTGTACCTCAGGGCTCGCACCTTGGTCCACTTCTTTTTAATGTATTTATTAATGATATAAGTGAAGTTTTTGATAACTCGGATATTCTTCTCTATGCTGATGATATGAAGATTTTTAGATATGTTAAGAATTGCTCTGATTGCTCCCTCCTTCAGAACGATTTAAATAAACTTTGTAAGTACAGCTTAGAGAACTCATTGTATCTTAATATTAAAAAATGTTGCGTTATATCTTTTTCTCGTAAAGCCAATATTGTAACATTTAATTACCAACTTACTAATGAGGCATTGACAGGAGTTACCGAGGTGCGAGATTTAGGTATTTACATCGATAGCAAATTAACTTTTAAGTCACGTATTAACTTGATTACAGCAAAAGCATTTCGAATGCTTGGCTTTATTTTAAGAGTGGGGAGAGATTTCAAGAATATTAGCACAATTATTCTTCTTTATAATACTTTCGTAAGATCTGTCTTGGAATACTGCTCAACAGTATGGAATCGGATTTATAAATCTCATGTTGCTCGGTTGGAGTGAATTAATCTTAAATTTATTAAGTGCTTGAATCGTAAAGCTCGACAGCAGTGCCAAGATATCCCATCTTTAGAAAATCGTCGATTGGAGAGAGATCAAATATTTTTATTTAATTTGATAAACAATTTTATTGATTCTCATTTTCTGCTTAGTTGTATTATGTATAGATGTCCCAATGTAAATACACGTTGTAAATACCTTTTTGTGCTACCAAGAACTAATAGCAAATATGCACAGAATTAATATTCTAAGAGCCTGCAGAATGCATAACAAAAATTTCCTTTGTATTGATTTCGCTATCTGCACTAGGCAAAGCTTTAGGAATGAGATAAAAGCTATAATTAATAATTTATAATAAATTATAGTAATGATGAAATATAAAATAAATGAAAATAATGAGAATTAATTATCTTTTATATATAGAATTCGAAATTGTATAGTATTCAAATTATTGTCATTTTTATCCATTGTTATATAATTTTAGGTTTTTGTTGTATTATTATTTTGTTTTGTAATTTAAATATTTTTCCTTTTTTTTAGTTTATTAATGTGTGATTTTTTGCTCTATTAATGTAGTGATTATATTTGGAAACTTGATTGGTGTATGTATGTGTTATATTTGTTAATTGTATGTTTTAATTTTACTGTTTGTTTCCTCTTTAAATAAATAAATAAATAAATAAAATAAATATGTTCAAAAGTATGCGACAAAGTAATATACTATAACATAACCCGGGTTAGTCCTGAAACTATAAACTAACATAACATGTAAGGTTCATATCATATCAATGGTTGCTTGACTCTAGAAAATACCAACGAACAAAATTTACCTCTTTATGTTAGTAGTCAAGTGTGATAACTTTGATGTAAAGATTTTTCTTTGTTATTGTTATTAAGTATTACAAGAAATCTTTAGAAAATACTTCTTTCAAAGAAATAATGTTGCAGAGCGTTTGTAACTACATAATCTGTTTCCAGTGAATATAAGGTCGCGTCTCGCAAACTTGTTCGTCCCGATCACTTGTGTATCCCGCCTCGATCTCCGTGCGAGGTGTAGAGCCGTAATGATGTAAAGTATATTATATACTATACACTGATAAAAACTTGAATTTTTAGTTTTCCAAATTATAATTAAATAATTACTTGTTAAATTAATTACTTTATCATATGTAGTCACGTTAGATATATAGTCACGTTATTCTTTAACGTTCACTTGCACATGAACAGTATTACTTCATTTTCAGGGCTATTAAAACTTTCATCAGCTCAGCTTGATGGTAACGAATTATAGTATTCAATTCAAAATGACACATATTATGTATGCATGTACTTTACAAAATATGCTTATGTATTGAAGTGATTTATTAAAAGCGTGTTAAAAATACACCCAAACGCTTTGTCGCTAACTCAAAAGGACCGCGCAACGAGCCCCGCGTCGTGGTTTTCATGATAATGAATGGTGACGCGTTCAGGTAACTAATTAACAAATGCCATGGCGCATTGTGAACTGTGATTTTGCTTAATGAACGAAGTATTCTTTGAGCCTAACGTATTATCTATGGTATGCACTGTATGTATGTATGCACTTAAAATCCTCAAATTTTGTAAACTGCAGGTATCGAATACAGAAGGATTTTTTTTATTTTAACTGTATCATAGATCACCTTCTCGTAACAGAAAATTCAAATTTGCCTAGGTTAGAAATAATAACAGTAAACAAAATAACAGTAACTTATAAAATAATGGGACGCGACTTTAAAAAGTAAGCTCCTAATATTTGCCGGCTCTCCACAGTTGCCGGGAGTCCACATTCCGGCTACTTACTTTTAGTTGACAATTCGAAAGTGCTTGTAAGTTGACTTTTACTTTAACAAAGTATACTCTGAATTTAAACTTGAATTTGGAAGCAACTTAACCGAAAGTATCTTTGCTCTCCGCGCTCCGGTACAATAACGTCTTCGTTCTCATTGATTCGATAACAAAGAAAAACTTATATTATAGTATATCGTCTCTGTATTTGTTCCGCACAATCACTACATATTATAAAACAAAGTCCCCCGCGGTTCCTGTGTGTCTGTATGAACGCGATAAACTAAAAAACTACTGAAGGGATTTTCATACGGTTTTCACCAATGGATAAAGTGATTCAACAGGAAGGTCTAATGTATAAATCATTAATATTTTTTGTAAATTTGTTGAAATATGACGATAATTGATGAAGAAGTCGGAAAAAGAACGAGCCGATTGGGAGCTTTCATCGAAAACGCTGTAAAAACCCTTTGACTTATAACAAAATAATGTATTGCAAAATTGTTTCCCTTTCATAGATCTACAGAAAAGTCCGTGATGGCATATGTCTTTCTTTTAAGGATAGCTAACAATACCCATTTTAATGTTTAAAAAATGGTTACATAATAATGTTATATTTGGAAAGCTAAAAAACGGATATGATAATAATCCTTATCAAATTAAATACGTTATTTACTTCAAGCATTTCATTTATATTATAATTGCCCTTTACAACACCCAATTTAAATTAATATCTTAGGAGTAATCGTTATTTTAAAACTGTCGCTCACTAAATAAATTCAAGCGGTCCCACACTGATTATACTAACGCGTGATGCAACCGCCTGCGCCCCCCCGCGTCCTGCCAGCGCCCACTGTGGCAAAAAGCTTATACAATACCACGACAGAAATTTTGTTTAGGAATATTTACTCTGATACTCGGGCAAAGCCGGGGCGGGTCGGTAGTATTTATGTTAATTATTATATTGAATGTAAAGTACCTAATGTATAATTATATAATACGTACGTAAGTAACGAAATATAACTGTCTTACTGGAAAACAAAGGAAGGTCATACATCTTGACGATGATTTTTATTTACATTTGGAATTAAATACTTATAAACGTGTATTTTGTTTGTCGCACTTTAATATAGTGACACGTTTAAAGAACAGGGACGTATACTGGATATTATTATTCCAATTGAATGAGCGGAAAGAATTATACGTAATTAAGTCACTGGAACAAGCCGAGATGAAGATAACAGACGTTGATGAAAATTTCAATGAAATATTTAGTGATTTATTTCGTTACGAGGTACACTTAATGTTTCTCGTATTTAGGTTTTTCCTTATTGCAAATCTCCATAATGCCATAATATCATTCCGCGGGAAGTACTTCAAGGGAGAGGGAATCAACAAATTACATTAGTACGTGAGCACACGGCACTGAGACAGCGTCTGGACTTCTTCTGTGTCTTTTATTTATCGAAGCACGTTTTTGACATTTTTATAATTGAATGAACAAAAACGAACGAGTGAGCGGATGGTGAGCCTATTAAATTATCATTATCAAACAGGCGACCAAAAAAATCACGTTGTCTCAGTCTTTCACTATAGGCACGGATTTTCAACAAAACAGTATTAAATCTAAGACTCGGACTCGGTGGTCCTGGGTTCAATTCCCAGGTCGGGCCGATAAATAGTTATTGGGGTTTTCTGTCAGAAAATTCTCAGTATCAGCCCGGAGTCTGGAAGTTGGAAGTGTGTACACTCCCGTGCCTCGGAAAGCACGTTAATCCGCTGGTCCTGCGCCTGAACTCTTTCCGGTCGTGTCGGATTGCCGTCCCATCGGATTATGAGAGCTAAGGAAAAGAGAGTGCACCTGTGTTTGCGCACACACTTCTGCACTGTAATATCTCCTGCGCAGTTGGCTAATCTCTCTTGAGATTGGCCGCCGTGGCCGAAATCGGTCTGGAGGACCTTATGACGTTAGTCATCTCATTATTTGTTTTATTTTATACTTAAACAAAAACCTAAAGTCATCATCCGTGACCTGCGCACTTCACATCGGAAAGTAGTCGTAAACTGTAAAAGTAATCATGTTCGTGTTTCATAATACAAGTAACATGACGCAGTATCCGTATATTATATTGTGTATTAAACATTGTTACCTTTTTTCATTATATTGAATCGTCATTATTAGTTGTTCTAACGCGATAGTGAGCTGGATCAACTTGTAATGAACTATACTAACACAAACATCGCCGTGTTGTTGTTGTGTTGGAGCGCCTACGAGGGTTACACTAGCAGGCTTATAGTTCTTACCAGGTAAAGTTCCGAGTGTAATTATTTGAATCTCGATTGATATGATTAAAAGTGTACTGAGTGACCCTCGCCGACGACATACCCTCGATAGAGTTATCGAAGCCGCGGGCGCGAACTGAGAGTTATGATTTATTCGCGCCGACACTGCCGACGCGCGTCGCGACTCTCGCAAATGCTTTTAAAGGTCGAAGTCACTTAACCGTTAATTGAGTTTCCCTTGTTACCTTCGTAATGTTCTCCGAACGGTTATCGGTATCAAAGCGGGATGAAAAGAGATTTTTTTATTTGAAAGCTTCTATATTAAATCTTAGATGTTAGAAATATTCGTGAACAGACGTTATGTTCAATTTATTTTAAATTGTTAAGCAATTTAAGTGTTAAAAAATAACTGTATCAGTATTAAGAATCATATTGTTAAGAAATATACACATATAACATGCTTTTGAAAAAATCAATACAATTGTACTTATTTATTATTACTTAATATTATTTTATTTCTAGTGCGGAATCAAAAACTGGAGTTGTAATTTAAAATCATCAATAATGATTTTAGTTTGCCATGTAACAATGAGTACGTTTAATTGCTAAAGCGTCCACGCGTCCATGCTCCCGATAATAATAATGTAGCAATTTCAGTGGGACAATGTACCGCTGTCACATGCACTCGACGACGTGCAGGTGGGTCAGACCGCAAGCTGACTTAATTAATGTCATTACGGGCCACAGCCTTTGAGCCTCGTCCGCAAAATGGTACCTTGTACGTCACAATGGCGCGCCGTGTCGAGTCTCTAATGTATGAACCGCGACTGATTCGACTCATTACGCGTACTTCGGTAAACATCAGTCGTTGTGTCCACGTTGTTATAAAATAACTTAATTGTTAATATCATAGTTAAACAATCGTAATGTTGGATATTTATTGAATACATAATATTTTAAATTGGCAATTTATATACTTAAAGTTATTGCTTATATTATGGACAAATGTGTCATATTATTTCATGTATTATTTATTTAATGTTCTACCTTAATGTAATCATATACATATATATGTATATCTCGTTAACATGTTATATACTATTGAAGTGATTTTGTTTGAAACAAGTTCTCACAACATACAACTCTCCACGAGTGGTGCTTCTCCGGAGCGCTCTGAGCAAAAACTATAGCGAGGTTCAATGGGCTGATGAGATCGCAGCGGCCTTGAGAGATCAATAACGATGAGCGCTGTGCATGTGTTATGCCAGCTGAGGGTTTGTACCGTGTGCGTGTATCCGGGCCTTGTACACAATATCTAAATGTGTGGTGTTTATTGTTATTTCTCTCTTACGACAAACTCTACTTCTGCACATTACACAAATAATCAAAAACTATATATGAAATATATATTTTTCAGAAGGGATTTAAGCCGATTGTTCGAGGCGTTACAGTCAGGATCCGTAATTATTGCGTCAGACGTTTCAAACAACTGGCAGGTTAATTACCGAACAGTTGAAATCACGAGTATATTTACAATGTTAGCGCTAAAATTTAATAGGAAACAGAAACGGTGAGCTTGGACTATTTGACTTTGAACTAAGAAACGATATCAGTTACCACTGACTTATATCGAATCTTTTACTCGTGAGTATTTTACTCATAAAGGCTTTTACTCGATTAGTGAATAGTCTATACTACTACTACTACGACATGCCACGTTTGTTAAAGTTTTATTAACTAAATAAACTTTATGTATAAATTGTTCGCACCCTACGCCCGATTAATACATCCGGCTAAAAATATATATCATGATTTTTTTTATTTTAAAGGTTGCCTGAAATAAGTCAGTGTATTGCTTACTATAATATCATGTAATACTTGTTTTTTACGCCTTGTAAGGTACAGAACAAATGATTATACAATATTCATAAATATTAATACTTAGTTTTATCTCTCAGTCCCACGACCGGCACTTATGTCAGTCGGGCCTTAGGATTTAATTTTTCCATTCAATACGAAGCAAGCGAATTCGGCCGATAGTTTCATAAAAAAAGTACGTGTCGCTTGACCACACGAGTAAAATGAAAATGGAAAACTTCGTCGAGGCGGGGGTAGTATTCAAAACCTTTTTGTGGAGTAATTCTGTTCTATTTTCGCAGCGCTATTTGTGGACTTTAACTTCTTTTGCAGAGAGCCTACGGTTTCGAGCGCTCCTTTTAAGTTTGCTCTATTTTCTTTTTTTACAAAACCATCAAATAAATTAGGTAAATAGTTAAGTCCATGCGTTAAAAGCCTACCCAGTGTCTATTAAATGTAAAGCATTACAGTTTTAATGGCTATAGCAATAAGGCTTATATTAGTATGAAGCGTGAATGTGGCTGACATACATCGTCGCTTCATTACCACTAACGAGTGAATGCGTTATCGTTAGCTCCTTCCTGCTGATCTCGAATGAGATTTTCCACGAATATACTTTTTATATTGACAATCTTTTGTGTTTGTGAAGTGCATTTTAGGAAACGAGTCTTGAATCCGAATGTCATTTGTGGCTTAAATTATTATGGATTTCGTGTTTTTGGGAATAAGTTAAATACATACATGTCAAGGATAATAATCTTTTTTTTATAGTTTAGGTTGGTGGACGAGCCTATGGGCCACCTGATGGTAAGTGGTCAGCAACTCCCATAGGCAATGGCATTGTGAGAAATGTTAACCATCGCTTACATCGCCTATGCCAAACCAACCTTGGGAACTAAGATATTATGTCCCTTGAGCCTGTAATTACACTGGCTCAGTTACCCTTTAAATATGAACAAAACAATACTAAGGACTGTAAAATATTTTATGAGTGGGTGGTAACTACCCTGACGAACTTGCACATAACCCTACCACCAGTCACACAGCCCTACCATCTCATCGGCATAAGAATATTTTTGCGAATTTTTTTTAGCGGCAAACAGCAATACTTTATGATATCGTCTGTAATATTAGATGTACGCCATATATGTTTTATTTATCACAAAGTTTCGTACAAAAGCAAAAAGTGCACACTCGGTCATACGAATGAGAATATAATTTCCTGTTTCGTTCAAGGCTTTTATCTCGAGTCCTATTATAACTTATCCTACAACATTTTGCTCTCAGCTTAGCATTTACTGTAAGTGCCAGCGCGTGTGTTCTAAATGCTTTTTAATATTTTAAGTATGAATATGAATAATGGTAGTATTGTTCAAAACGATTTGTATTCATATAAATGGCGAGGAGCGTTCCCGGAGCCTCGAACGGTGTATAATTGTGTTGTTCGTGTCAGCGCAGTAAGAACTCGGTAGATATATCATATTGTTATTATTATTTGATGCTTATGATGTAATCATATATTTGATGATAAATCGTGAATTTCGATGACTATCATTACACTACATGAAGTTAATTGAGTTTATTGTCTTTTAACATTAAATGAGCAACTCTCCTATATATAGATATATGTATACATATTATGCACGTAATATAGTATAGTACATATCTATATATTTTACATAACTCCTAAACAGCCACCAATGATTTATCTCAAATTTTATACTTACATAGTACGTACGTAGCACATATTGTAAAAATAAAAGTTTATGTTTCGCGGCTCAAAGGGAGTCGGAATCAGTTCCAATGAACCGACTACTGCATTGTTTGTTCCGTTGCGATTGCTGACTGTCATCAGAGGATTCTAACATTTCACAGTTACAAATGCCATCGTCCTATTTTAGCGTTGATAATGTTGATCTAAAGAACATACATCAACATAATATGTGCATACACAGACCATGAGTCAATATGCGTCACAACTCTCCAACACAAATCATTCACACAATTATGGAATGCTTGTGGAGGCTAAAACTACAGGTTGTAGTTATTGTAATCTCTTTTTATTGTATAGGAAGGTGGACGAGCATATGGGCCACCTGATGGTAAGTGGTCACCGACGCCCATAGACAATGGCATTGTAAGAAATGTTAACCATCGCAAACATCGCCAATGCCCTACCAACCTTGGGAACTAAGATGTTATGTCCCTTGTGCCTGTAATTACACTGGCCCACACACCCATCAAACTGAAACACAACAATACCAAGTATTGCTGTTTTGCGGCAGAATGTCTGATTAGTGGGTGGTACCTACCCCGACGAGCTTGCACAAAGCCCCACCATCAAATATGTAATAAATGTTAACTTCAAGCTTTATAACCGCCTTTAGAACTGCATCTCCTTAGTTCGGGTTTAAGTTACAGAGTTTATCGGTCAGTTATATTTCGGTAACACGATAGTTTGGAAGTCGGCAGTGCTGCATTTCCGGGCCTCGACGGGCACGTCTTTGGCTTGATCTCTCTCCGGTCGAATAAGATTACCGTCTTATAGGATTAGAGTGAGTAGGTACAAGGTGCACTTCAGTCGGAGCATACATTGGTGCGCTATAACATATCTTGTCCCTTTGTTGTTATTGGTATTGTTGTTGCGATTGGCTGCCTCGCCCGTTCGGACTTATTAATAAAGCTTATGACTAGCTCATATCGAAAAACATTTGCAATCATTCATCTGTGCGAGACAGATAGTGTTAACAAACTTTTTTATAAAGTTTAGGTAGACGGAGTAAAATAAAATCACTACATATTATAAAACAAAGTCCCCCGCGTCGGTCTGTATGAACGCGATAAGCTAAAAAACTACTGAACCGATTTTCATACGGTTTTCACCAATGGATAAAGTGATTCAATAGGTTTACGTGTATAATTCATTAATGTTTTCTGTAAAGTTTTTGAATAAGACGATAATTGTTGAAGAAGTCAGAAAAACCGAACCGATTGGGAGCTTTCATCGAAAACGCTGTAAAATCCCTTTGAATTATAACAAAATAATGTATGGCAAAATTGTTTCCCTTTCATAGATCTACAGAAAAGTCCGTGATGGCATATGTCTATCTTTTAAGGATAGCTAACAAAACCCATTTTAATGTTTAAAAAATGGTTACATAATAATGTGATAATTGGAAAGCTATAAAAACGGATATGATATTAATCCTTATCAAATTAAATACGTTATTTACTTTAAGCATTTCATGTATATTATAATTGCCCTTTCCAGCACCCACTTTCAATGAATATGGAGTTCGTAATTTGTACAATGAATATCGTAATTTTAAAACTATCGCGCACTAAATAAATTAAAGCGGTCAAGCGCACGCGCGATGCAACCGTCTGCGCTCCCCCGCGTCTCGCTGTCTTATTTAGAAATACTTACTCTGCCACTCGGGCGAAGCCGGGGCGGGTCGCTAGTAAAACATAATAAACAAAATGTAAAACAGCTTACAATTCATGAAATATTGTTTCACAAAACAATTATAAACTATTTGGTTATAAATACGTAACAACGTTGTTGTCGGTATTCGCTGAACGACTTAAGTCAAGTTTAGTCGACCTCATACATTTGATAAAACTGTTTACATTACATTACGCTGACTCATCTTACAGAAAACAATTTCGTTACTATCTATTATACGTTTATTTAGAAATTATTTTTTTAATAAATAGTGCAGTATTTATAAAAGTTAATTAATGATCGATTAAAGTAACACTTGCTTCAAGTACATACATACGACATCAAATTTATATTTGAAATAGTTTTGTCTCGTCTCGCTACAGCAACACGGGCCGGCTCAAATAATACGGATAGTCAGTATTTTTTCACTCGGTGTTAACAACACCGAGTGAAAAGTTTGTTAGCAAATTATTCACGAATTGATCCATTTAATTGATTTAAAATATTTAACATTAAAACCTTAACTAAATACAAATAAATATTAAAAAAATATAATATACAAGTCGTGACCGCGTGGAATGGTGGCAATGAATGAATGTCCCATAAATTCACTAGTTTTCTACTAAATTATGTTCTATTACTGCTGAAATTAAAAAAAAATAAAGCAATAATATTTTAATTAACAAATATATTTTACAAGACCTGTAACAGAGTACCGTGCAAAACTATATTAGTTATGCATATGCATGTCGGACGGCGGTTTAAGGGATTTTTTTAAACTGCATAAATTTAAATAATACCTATTATGTCAATCTGACTTCGTTTCCGACTCCGCAAAGTCAATACATCCTCCCCGGGCACAGTACACGATGCGATAACGAGATCCCATAGGAATTATTACATTTGTCATCCGAGTAAACGGTAATAAAAGAAGCATATTATTCAAGAAAAAAATTACTTTGGATAATAAAAATTATTTGGCATATTTATAAAGGACATGCAACTTTATAAATTGAATTCCATATAAAATTAAATATTAAAGCTTTCTTGATATTTGATCGAGTTTGGTAGTTCGTCGAACTACTTGCCTGCATTTTGTTTTTGTTTCTCTTCATTCGTGTTGTGTGCCAGTTGTCTTACTTATGTAATTGATCTCATTGTGATTCTGGACTCTTAAACTGGTCTGGATGATGTTCGGCCAGCGTAATTAAACTCGTAAAACGACGATTCACAATTTTAAATCCTATTACAATAAAGTTAATTTCAATTTGTTTTAAAATGAAAGTAATTTAATTAATTTCGTCCGTAATTGTACGTATTCAATCTAAATGTAAATGTAAACACAATATGCGAATTACTCGTAATCACAATCTAATTTTAGTTTTATTTCACAAATCCTAAATCCCTGGCTCCTGCGACAAGCGGTTACAATATACGCTCAAGTTTATAACAATATTAATTCTACATTCGTTTATGTAACTTTAACCTAATCACCAATCATATAAGTTAGTATTTCCCTTGGCAGGGACGAGTGACACCTCTGAATGTTTTGCGAGAAGCCTTTCCAAACAAGCAACTTTGTGTAAGTTCGCCGTCTCTCTTGACATCACGTCAAAACTTACACAGTTTACATTTGCACGTAATTAGTGAGTAGCAGACGCGAGATAAAATTAACGCTCGCCAACTTCTAGTTGTTTATTTGTATGAGTTATAATTGAGTTCAGTTCTTGTTGGTATTAAGTGTACATTAAAAACGCCGATGTGTGCTCAAGTAATAATTAATAAAATTACCGTTTTTTTTAGCAAAGCGGTACTCGCTTGTCAGGGTGTTTACTTAGTTGCCCAAGTTAGCTTTGAATTAAAAGTCTTTGGTATTGCAAGAGATGAATACATACTTAACTAACTTAATATATGCTTTGAGGTACAATTTGAAAATAAATAAATAATACTGGTACATGCACTCGGTATTGTTCTATATATTAAAGTTTTGTGGAGCTTTTCATACAAACTTAAAGTATAAAGTGTTATTATTTTTTGAAAAATAATACTTATATTTTCTGAATGTGGTATTTTTATGGCTGTAGCACGTAGCATGTCTACGAATGTAGCACAGACGCTACGAGATTATAATAGTTGTAGCAGACGTGATACAGTTTTGCCAAATTTAAATTTACTGTAATCTGTAAGATTTAGTTTGAAATGTTTTTCTATAAAATTAGAAAAATGGTTAAGAAATGTTACCTTATTCTATAATATTTTTGTATTGTTTATCAGAAATCCAAACTAGAATCTTGGTGAGTCATATAATACTAAGTAGGCTCTGTTTCTTATCTTATTATCTATTATGTGGTTAGGGCCTCGCTTCAAGAAACCTTTCTCTAGTACGTAATAGCGGAGATACTTGCCTATGTTTCTTTTTCGTGTAAAAGCTATCTCCTAAACAGCTTTCGATGTCATCGGGAAATTGCCCGAGGCGACCCTCGCACGCACATCTCACGCCGACAAGATATGTCAGTTAACACATACTCGTGAACATCACATGTACGCACTGGTAGACACATAACACACATGTGCCGGGTTAGCTCACACAGCCACGCGAGTCACGACGCGCTAACACGCCTACGACGCTTTATGGAGATGAATGCTGACTTGCAACAACTGCTAAGAGACGGAAGGGACGTTTTGGGACGAGAAGAATATATTTAATTTGTTTATAGAGTCTTATTACACTATGCCAACATCTTGTGAGCCTAAGTTAAAGTTAAAGTTCATATTTTGCAGATTTCTTTAACATTAGAAAAGAACACACAATACTAAGTAAGTGTAAGTAAACACGCAATAGTTGTAAGTAATTTGTATAATAGTTGTACATAATTTGTACAACTATGCAATTCTTGACAATCAAGTTCTCATACATTTTGTATAAACAAAATTTGATGCTATTGTCTTATTTTTATATGTAACAGTGGGACTGAATTGAATAGACATTAATTGCATGAGACGAGGACTACCCGATATATGTAAGGATATATCAAGATTCAAGATACAATGAATCAAAATGAACAATTATATAAAGTAAATTCATAGTTCATAGTTATTTTAAAAAGTGATACATTTTTTTAAATCTATAAAATTGTTTGTTGAATTGGCAAAGATAACTCAAACTTTTTCGGCTAAAATAGAAAAAACCGAGTGATAGAGATCGTTAACGACTGTTGTAATATATGTTACTATTTGACCGCGTCATATTTTTTTAATATCTCCTAAACTAAGGATCTATATTTCAAAATGTTACAACGATGACAACAAACAAAACAAACTCGAACTTTATAATAAGACTATAATTGTATAAATAAACGAATTAAACATATTAATTTACAATTTTATTAATTATTTTATTTTCAATTTGATCGGTCCAGGATGTGTCCACCGCAAAACAGCAAAAGGTCTAATTGATGAGAGAGAAATTATAAGAGCAAAGAGCATAACATCTACGCCCGTGGCGTGAACGGTGATATATATTTTTAAAATTCAAGTGGTCGTGGAGAATAGTAAACACTTTCAATCTGTTTTTGCTTTATATGCCTTCCAGAAAAAAAATCAAAAAATATATTTTTTATCATCAAATGTTTTTGAGAATTACTCCCATTTATAGACTTGCAAGAAATCCTCTGAATAAATTTAAGATAAAATATTCTAGAAAGCTGCGATGTCATGCAAAACTCAGGCCACAATCGTCAAAAATATGAATATATTTGCAAAAGCTATATGAATAACATTTTCAGAGAATTGTATACAGAACGTGGAAGAGCGGCCGGTATTTTGCACAGCCAACAATACTTCGCATAGCTCGGTGGAAATATTTTATTAACGTGCATAACAAACTACAAAATGTGCAGGCATTCTTCACTACATTAAAATATTTCCCATTTTACACCACAGCGTACCAACGTAATAATAATATAATTTGCAGGCAAACATTCACGAAACTTCTTCGCATCGCTCGAAGAAATCAAAAACTGATTATGATATAATATACGCGGTTACGTCGCTCTGAAGTGGCGATATTTTTTTTACCTGTAGTAATAATACATATCGTACAATCGATACGAAATGTTCACCCGTGGAAGAGCTTGTGAAGCAAGACTAAATCACAGATTGTCGATTATGTTGCGGGTATTCAATAGTGGAGCGGGTCGTACGTACGGTAACGAATAGCTGAGTCCGCGCCGGGTACACCTGCCGACTAATCGTTTCCCCCCCATAAAGCTTGCTTAATGCGAGTCGGACGTATGCGCCAATGCGATAACAGGAGAAAAATTATCGTTCGGAATGGATAAGTTGTTGGCTCGGAACGAAAACTTTCTTCGTAAAAAGATACCGTGAGCTCTTATATTTTGTGAAAATAAAATTATCTAATTTTAAAATATTAATGAAAGTTACGGATAATATTATGTTTTTTCTATTATATAAACTACGTCATTATTGTCTGTTATCTAAAATGTAAGTGATTACTTAAATATGTTTTTATTCACTTTAATACTATGTTCGTTGAGTTCAAAATATGATCAAATCCACGAGATTACGCCTCACAAAACTGTGGGCAATTATAACACCAAAAACTTCATACATATTCGACAAAACCGGTCGACATTATTCGAGTTTAATACAGATTTAACGAGCAAGTAACGCGTGGCGGCGCCGCTTCCGTGGAAATGTCTGCTTTGCAATTCTACGACGCTCGTCGGTTATTCGTTCGGGTGGCGGCGGTCGCTCGTCGCTCGTCGCTCGTCGCTCGTCGCTCGTCGCTCGTCGCTCGCGTCGTATCGCGCTAAACGTTACTTTTTACGTAACGTTAAGTCATTTGTCGGATTTGAACTAATTTTCATGTGTAACGTCTGTGATGACAACACAAAAGATTCTATAAATACCTGAAATATTATTATCAAAAATTGTTAGAATGTTGTGCAATAGTGGCATGAATTACAAGACCTTGTTAGTTAAAAAATAGCGAACTATTAGTGAAAATATTATTATTTTAGTATAAATATACTTTTACTTACAGCTAGAATTATTCTATAATGTCTGTAAAGCCTGTTAAGCCTACACTAACAATACTTTAGGTGTTGTTGTTATAAATTAATATTTGAAATAAAATGAAAGAAATACGTCATTTTATGTGATTTATAAGATCTGACATTTGCATCATAACGCTGAATCTTATTAATAAGTTTCGGGATTAATACGACAGTCAGTCGTGTCTAAAATTTTTAATTAAACTTCAAATTTATCACATACTCGTATTATTGCCATTTGTAAAATTGTTGCTAGCAAAAAAATAAATTTATCATTACGTAGTAGTAAAGCTTTTGGCACAAAGTTCTTTTACGCGACTTACAATAAATTGAAATGTCAGTGGCCCAAGTTCATATCACATAACGTATTAGCGTTCATACATCGTTCCTACCAAATGCTACGAAATGCGATGCGTTGGGTGTTAAAATTCGGGTGTCAAACGATAGAAATTTGTAATAAAAAACAAAGGATGCCGATTCTGTTAAACATAAAACAATATTTCTTAAAACACTACTTTCTTCTTCTTAAAAAAAGAAGCCGAAATGATTGAAAATAGTTTCAGAATATCGGTCGCAGTAAACAATATTATGTTGTAACGGAAATCCTTTAATTTAATTTATTCAAATAATGTTAATAAGAACAAATACTTTTCCATTAATTTTATGAAATATAGATTTATGTGAAGCCAGTCTCCGCATCATCACGTCTCCTGTACATGTTGCGGCGTAATGAGATCCCAAGTTTAGATAAGTCATTGAAACTTGCCCCTGTAGAATAGTTCCGACCTGCCGATATGTCTTGTAAATGCTTCCAAGTCGACTTTCAAGTCAGGTTTTCTGAATACTCTTCGAATGAAAACTCCGTTTACTGAGATTACTTGGACTGGAATATGAATCTTTCAGCGCAGTATTCATTAAGGAAGTTGTAGTTTTTAATTGATATTTAAAAACTTTTGCAGTCAACTTGTAAAACAGAAGGAGGTTATATATTTGATTATTTTTATGCGTAAATTATTTATTATCTCTTTTATATTGGTCATGTTGGTATAAATATTTGAAACAAATGTATTTATTATGGCAGAATGTGGATGGAAATTCAAGAGGTTTGTCATTGTTTCTGTTCTCAATTGACCTTTTATATTATTACTCAATTATACAAATATGAACAGTTTATCGCAATGTCACAATGAATGAAAAGCAAATAATATACGTTAAGCACCTCACAGCTCGCACAGTACTTACATAAAAACAAACGTAAGAATATTCATATAAATTTAATGTTATTCGAACAAAACGTTAACAAAATCGCTAATATGTTCAAGCGAGTTTCATCTTCGTGTTTATGCTTCGTCTATTAACAGCCGGTCTTGATGTCGTCACCAAATACATTGTCTCCTATAAGCGAAACGGCCACGCGAGCCAGCTGTCGCCGGCCGGCTCTTGTGTGTACGCGTGTATAGGAATGTGAACAAGTGCGTTGCTGTGAAACCCTCATGACGACAATTGTTTCCAGTAGGACGATTTTCACTGACCGAATCCGAACAACCACAGGACACGCGAAGCGAGAGTAGTTCGTTATTTACAAAACACTATAAATTTATGAATCAAGTAAGGTGTCTCGGGATATTACAACGGACTGACGCGGGAGGATGTTCTCCTAAACACCTTAATACGCACCGCAAGCCTTAAAATGAACGCCCGGATTAACTTTGTAAATTCTTTTTACTCAACGCGTATCCTGAAATAATTGATTATAATAAGAGTACAATAACATTATATAAAACCCGAATGATAAACATTAATGAGTGTTCCGTTATTTATTATAAAAGCATGACAGTTACGTATTACGTACGTAGACGTATTGATAGTATTTTATGTAGTTACGTCAAAATTGTGAGGCGATATTACATTACAACAAGTATAAAATAGAAAATTAAAGCGTGTACATGCGCAGAGATTTAATAAAAGTATTGTAATAATATGTTATTATATGTGTGTTCACTCACATGTGGCGGTAGAGTATTGTGCAAGCTCGTCGAGCTACCAGAGGTACTTTAGAACGCTGTGATAGCGTGATTGGTTTGATGTATAAGTAAGTTAGTATGATAACAGACAGGAATGAGATAACATTGTACTTAAAACTGACCATGGTTGATGGGCCAGTACGCTGTAAGGGTTAAATCATATTTCCAATTAGTGGTGGTGACTACGTCACACTACCTTCCTGATATTAATGTTAAATCGTGGTTTAAACGTAAATATTCAAGTGGTTATTGTGTTGTTAATTCTATACAATTGTTTATGCAAAAATGTTCTTCCTTCATTGTAATACCATTGAAACTTATTTAAAAACGTAATAAATTCAAAGCGTACTTCTCATAAAACTTGGAAACGTTATTCGTTAAATAATTTTCCTCTTCCATAAAAATTCATTCGCTCCTTATTATTATTGGTATAATATAGAGTTGGTTTCTTTTTTGGAGGCTGATTAGTATTCAATTGGCGCAGAGAGAAAGTTAGGCGTAACAAACTGTCCGAATTTCAGGTGGACCGAGTCCACCTGTCGGTTAATCGTTGCCTCCCTCCCTCCTCCTCGTTTCTCCTCATCCTCCTGTCTTCCTTACCTCGAAGTGATAAAAACGCCATTAGCCGAGCAAGGCCTCGCCCCGCAGGTAGAGGGAGCCGTTTCACTTCGATGTAATCTGATAAGTTTAACAGATTAACGAGTTATTAATCGCTTTAGTTCTTCTAGTATAAGAGGGCATTCGAGAGTAACTCGATCAGGTTTCGTGAGCCCGCGCCCGAGATCGACTCGGTTTAGTCTTACTGTCCAAAATTAGTTCAGATAACATTGACTCTTGTTGTTAGAGTAACATAGCGCATCTATATTATGTTTGATTCGATTCTCTAGTTCTAGATAGCTTATAAAGCCACTCTTTCTCTCTTATTCGATTAACTCATTCTGGTTATCGGCATCATATTATCATGTTTTATCGAATAAAGAAATTCGGTAATATTATAACTTTAATACTTAGTTTATAATTATATTCAGAACATTCAAATATAATGATAAATAAAGTATACAAATAATAAAATAAAACAAAGCAATAAGACGCTATAAAGTCGCAAATGAATACGGCGAGACATTCTCCCTAGAACTTAAACAAGTAATCGAAGCTCAGAAGCTCGAAGAATTGTTGGCCAACGAATTTAGATTTGAGATCTGAGATGATCCGAGTCTGCTGACTGCTACCAATTAAGATACCAACGATATTGAATTTCTAGTTGAAGTCTGATGAGTCTTGAGAAATTTCTAGCTCATGTAATTCAGTTATTTAACTAATATTTCAAAGCAATGTTGATTTCAAAACAGCTACGAATTAAAATTGCTCAAACGACTCGAATAAAATTTTGCGTAAAAGTCGATCGTATCGTGAAATAGGATAAAAGGTACGTTTTGTGTAATAATCATTTATCGGCAACGGCTATTGGCCTCGAGGGTAATACCTACCGACTCGTTACACATCTTCCGGCTTGCCCGTTACGGTCATATATATACAGGGTTATTTGTAACGACCCAGCAACCTCGCAGGACTAGATAGCTAACACCATAAGCAACAAATTTTGTTATATCGATATAGCGCTATCTATTAAGACAATAAAAACCGATAAAAGTCCAGGTTCAGATGACATGACAAATGACTTTATTATCACTGATAAAGACCACTTAGTACGACCAATTACTAATCTTGAACGGAAAAAAATGCTATTTTAAATTGACAGTTTACATTTTCGCGCGAAAATGTATTGTTGTAATTTTTTAATGAATTTGTGATCTATTCTACATGGAATTCTTTAAACTGAAAACAAAAATAAAATAATTGCATCTTCCATTTCCATTATTTGAAATTTTGTTAGTTGATTAGAATTACAGTACTTATATCCTATATAAGTAATATTAGGTATTCAACTTCGGTGTAAGCACCGCCACTTGCGGTAAAAGCCTCCTCCAATTCCTTCCACATCTCTCTCTGCTTTGGTAAACCAAAGTAACTGCTGGACCGAAGTTTTCCAGCTACTTTGACGATGTCAACAATCCATCTTTTTAGGGGCCAACCTCTCTTTTGTTTTTTGTCTCTAGGTGTTCAGTTGGTCACCACTTGAGTCCATCTATTATAATCCAGTCTTTATAAATGTCCTGCCCATTTCCACTTGGTGGTAGAGCTTTGTGCAAGCTCGTCTGGGTAGGTACCACCCACTCATCAGATATTCTACCGCAAAACAGCAGTACTTGGTACTGTTGTGTTCCGGTTTGAAGGGTGAGTGAGCCAGTGTAATTACAGGCACAGGGACATAATATCTTAGTTCCCAAGGTTGGTGGCGCATTGGCGATGTGAGCGATGGTTAACATCTCTTACAACGCCAATGTCTATGGGCATTGGTGACCACTTACCATCAGGTGGCCCATATGCTCGTCCGTCTTCCTATGCTATAAAAAAAAAAAAAAAAACTTAAGTTTTAATATTTGATGGATGACATCTTTTGCTTTGGTAATTTTCCTTATTTTCTTATTAATTACTCTCTCTCTTAATTTTATATTCGTATATATATATAAAGCTCCGTTCTATGGCGCGTTGGCAGATCCTAATATTTCTGTTTTATTTTTTTCAGTGGCCATGTCTGGCAGTTGTTCATTGCTTTGGTTTTTTAATCTCGCTGGTAGAGTCCCTTTGAATATCTCCTTCATAGCCCAGTATTTGTTCAATGTGCTTTGTATGCTTCTGCATATCTCTTTGCTGGTGCATTATTTGAACGATATCAAATGGCCAAAGTAAATGAAGTCCTCTACATATTCTAAAGGAACTGATCCAATCGGAATTGAGATCTTGTTTCTGTTGGTCATAAGTTTTATTTTTTCCTGATCTATCTCGAGACCCACCACAGAGCTATGATATCTGAGTGATTGCAGTATGTGTTGTAATTGCATAGGATCCTCCGATAACACAACTAGGTCGTCTGCAAATCTAAGGTGACTTAGATATTTGCCATCAATCTTGATACCCATTTGCTCCCACTCGGTTTTTCGGCATATAATTTCCAGTACTACGATGAAAAGTTTGGCAAGAGCCCCCTGTTTTACTCCTCGGTCTATCTGAAAGGATGCGCCTACTGTGGCTAGGCTCGTGTTCTACTGTTGTTGTATATTACCTTAATGAGATCTTTGTAGTCCTTATTTAATTCTTGTTCGTTCAATGCTTGCCATATGGAGTCATGATAAATGGTGTCGAATGCTTTGGAATAATCAACGAAGGTAACATATAGAGGTTTATCATATTCTGTATATTTTTCAATGACTTGTTTCAGCGCGTGGATGTGGTCGATGGTAGAATAGGTTTTCCTGAATCCCGCATGCTCTACTGATTGGTTCTCATCGACTAACGCTGGGATTCTCCGAAGCACTGTCGAACTAAATACTTTATAGAGACGATTATGAATTATAGACCCATAAGCTAAATGGGCATAAAGCTCTGGATCTGTAATTCGTAAATAATCTTGTGTCTTCTTTCTTGTATATAAGTACTATTTCTGAGCAAGATCACTCGTCCGGAATATTTTTGTTTTTATGAGGTTGAACAGATTAGTAATTGGTCGTACTAAGTGGTCTTTATCAGTGATAATAAAGTCATTTGTCATGCCATCTGAACCTGGACTTTTATCGGTTTTTATTGTCTTAATAGATAGCGCTATATCGATATAACAAAATTTGTTGCTTATGGTGTTAGCTATCTAGTCCTGCGAGGTTGCTGGGTCGTTACAAATAACCCTGTATATATACGGACGAAAACGGACCTAAGGTTCCGATGACGTCATTCCTGTCGCTGTCTGTCACTGGTCGTACTTGTTCTTCGTTGGCTTTCATACTTTTGCATATTTTATCAACTTTCGAGATATTTTTATGCAAACATTTAAAACGGACTATCCATCAACATCAGGTGATCATAACAATACCACTGATATTCCGAAAAAAAGCCGCATTGACTCATGTTTTGTGCCAATGTGTCCATCTACTTCAACAAATAAATAAAGACTGGACCTTCTGACCCAAAACAGAAAAAAGTGGTTGCAAGCTGCAAAGAGAAATGGCAATTATTCTCCAAATCCATTACTCGACGCTGTGAAGATCACTTTGACGTAAGTCGGCGAATATACTTGTTACATGCTTAGTTAATCTTATTTCAATAACAAGTCAGTGTTTGGAAGAAGTAAAAGCTTTTTACGTTTTACAATTCATTTTAAGGTGAAATCAAACGGTGCAGGTGTTTTCGTTCATTTTTTTTCTTTCATTTCGTTCACTATCTCAAAGTGAAACAAAAGTAACAAATTAATTCATTAGTGAACCGATCCAAGACTGATATAATGGCATTCGGCTCAGAAATTATTATTAACTCGAGTGAACGTTCTTTAAAGCGAATGTGCTGATATTACCTTAAGGTTTCACTTTTAAACGATAAAATAAATATGAAATATTACTGGGAAACGAGAAAGTATGAATAAGTTTATAAAATGTTTCCTTCTTTACGACATGCAATATGTCGCGTCCTGTGTACTGTACGAGTACTTTGAATGGGTCATAAAACGGAACAAACGAAACGAAATGTAAGCACGAGCGCTGGCACACTTTATGCGTCGTTTCGTATTGTCGGTGGACAGTGCAATAAACTAGCAGCGCTGGGGCTGGCGTCACTCGAGGACAGCTCCGCGAAGATGTTGAGACAAAGCGTTCGAGATAGAATAACGATATCTTTCGTGCGGCCGAGGACTCGCAAACAATGCAGTCGTGGAGACAACGCTCGCCTCCTTTTGTTCAACTCCCTTTTATTTTTTCCTCAGACAATCTATCCTTATATTTTACGGTAGCGAATATTTTGATAACATTTAATATGCTATTTTATTTAATTTTCAACTCTACGGAGACGTTATAATATCTTGCAAAGTGAACAATAGCTTGTTACGTCTAAATACCTCGTTGAGTGTTTGATTCGTTAACGAGGGTGACAATGCATAATATTTTACAATTTTTATAATTTTCCTGCACGATGATCATCCTGCACTTCAATAGCAACTCCGTTGAAAATTAAAATCTTTGTATGTTATAATATTAAAATAAATATTGTTTATAATAACATTGTACGATTTCTATTTTTATTATAATATCCCGTAAATATACCGTAATAAGATACTCAAGTAAATTATATAACTCCTCGAACTTGTATGTTATGTAAATAGAGAGCAATACACGGGAAGCAGTTGCTCAGTAGCCAGTTCAGCAAAACTTGTTGCAGGAGTTTCTCAAAGCGCTATTACACGTCGTGTTCGCTCGCGAGTGCCTGACGACGACGACTTCGTGTTCAAATATCCCGTGTTCAGAAACATTCGCCTTTGACTGCACTTTAATGGCCACTATCCATTACTTCCACGCTAACTCGGTGCCTCACATCCATTCCACTTCCATTATAGTTTAGAAGGACGGACTCAAATTGAACGTGCGCAGCGTGTACGTGTACAGAGTGCACTACAATACCTTTAGACATTATTGTTTTATGAAACATTTGAGTATTTATTTATTTTGAGGCCGCGGTGTTACAGTTACCACAGTGTATGACAGGGACCACTACCTGTACTTAATGTATATTTATAATCCATCTCGTGTTCATCGTAGAGAAGCCTGCATGTGACGAACAGTCCGCACTGGACAGTTGTTGTTGGGGTGTGTATGTAAGTTGGTATACACTCGTGATCTTCTTTTTAAGAGCAGACCTTCGCCCATCCGTGGGAAGTTTGCGGCCCGTTTGTTACTTTAATATATTTTAAATACTTCAGTACATAATAATAATTACTATATGTTTTTTTGTTCTTACTATATGGCCAGTCTAACGATTTTTCTATTTAACTCGTGATTAAAATACAATTAAAAACGGGCGTAGTCAATCAAGATAGGTTGTATAGTTCAGTCAGGGGCCGCGGTAAGGAGGATTGTAATATTTAAGCACAATGCAAACCACTTCCGCGGATAATTTATAAGAAATTTGAAACACGAGCGCGGTACAACTCGAGGGCTGAGGAAACACTCCTCAGTTGTACAAGTGCGCGGCCGTCGTTATTGTAAAATCTCATTTCTCCGAATACTTTCGAAAATGTACTTAATATTGAAGATTTATTATATAATACAATTAATTAGTTCTATCAGAATATTTTGCATCTACGCTGTATCAAAAAATAAAAGCATATTCAGTCGGACTAATTTTATCGGTCTAAAGTCTGAGTAAGTACCACCCACTCACCCGCACTCACGTGATCCCGTGCTGTCCCCGAAAAAACTGAGTGAGTGCCGCTGGGTTATAGCGGGTACCCAGGGGAGTCTCACATACCCCACTGTGCTTATGAAAAACGATTGACAGTAAATTTAGAGACACGTCGGTACGCGCACATTCTTAAGGATTCTACATAATCCGTTTAGAAAACGATGTAGCAGATAATAATTCAATATTAATTTGTATACAATAAGCAAAGCTTTAGTATATTGTACATGAACAGATCAATTATAAGATACAATGTTTATATTCCTTTCGTACCTTCTTGTCTATTCCTTATCTATTGAAGTGAATTAGAACACTCAATTTAGTCTCACTCGGTCGTAAAATTAAGACAAGATGGTTCACTTATTGGTATTCTAGTTGGTAAAAATGTAAGAGAAAGCGTGACACGCTTCCGAAGGAAACCTTTTCATCTTTGATTATTTGCCCGAAGGCGCCGCCTTTCAACTGTACGTCACTGAATAGACGCGCTGAAAGCTGAAACATGTGAACAACTACTGTTTTCAGCACCGAGTGTACATTAACATTCTGCAGCGAACACGGCCTCGAATACTTCATCAATATTAAATTACGTGTCTACAACTCTGTGTTATTTTCGTCGCGTCCGTTACTATCTCGTAAGTTTAAAATAGTGACCCAATTTCCGGCATGTGAGGTTGTCATTTGAGAACGAGGACATGTTTGCCATTTTTAACCGACTTCAAAAAAAGGAGGAGGTTATCAATTCGTCTGTATGTTTTTTTTTTTTTTTTTTTTTTTTATGTTTGTTACCTCATAACTTTCGACTGGGTGAATCGATTTTGATGATTTTTTTTTTATTTGAAAGGGGTTGCTTCCCATGGGGTCCCATTTTTTTTAGTCCCGGTTTGACAATGGAATCCATGAGAAAACCATATAAGTCGTAAATTTGCATGAGGTATGTGCGCGACAAATGGACGAATAACTCAATATCACGCCAACCGATTTCGATGATTTTTTTTTTATTAGAAAGAGTATACTTCAAGGGTTGTTTGATGATAGTTTGGTTAGATTCTGATAATAGGATCCATGACAATGTAACGGAAATCTTCAATTCTTAGTAGCAAATTAACGATACACGGCCGAATCTTTTATAGGCTATCTAGATTTATCATTCACCTACCATAACATCGTTATGATCAAGTAATTATAGTACTATTGTAAAAAACACTTCTTTATATACCGTCAATAGTTTTCGCAGCGCACGCGAAATAATAACTTTTATAGGCAACAGTTTGATACGTTGGGTTCCATTGCTCCATTTTAAGTAGGGATCTATAAGTTTTTGAAAATATAATAAAACCTATATTACTCGGTAAAGACGTAGCTTTCTAAGGGTGAAAGAATTTTTAAAATCGGTCGAGTAGTTTTTGATTTAAATCGTAATAAAAAATCAAACAAAAATCAAATCTTTCCTCTTTATAATATGAGTTATGCATGTAAGCATTAGTATATATGTATATGTTTGTAATTGAAACATATTTGAACATCTCCTAAAAGTTGAGACCAATTTTGAAAATTATACATATATATGTCGGAGAAATTAGGTCCAGTAGAATTTTTAAAAGTACAAAACCGATGACCTCGTCGGTATCGGTTCTGATATTTTACGTATTGATAATAATTACTCAAATTATAACTCATAGAAGATGACACTTTAGCGAAGACAATATTTTACTAATTATAACTATAACAATATTTAACATTCTAAATTACAACTGATAAACACAAACTAAATAATTTAACATTCTAAAATAAAACTGATAAACATAAACTAAATAATTTAACATTTTAAATTACAACTGATAAACTTAAATAATTTTAACATTTTAAATTACAACCGATAAACAATAAATAACTAATAATTTAACACAACACAAACAACTAAATAATTTAACATTCTAAAATACAACTGATAAACATAAACTAAATAATTTAACATTATAATAATTTCAATTACAACTGATAAACAACTAAACAACAAAATAACTAATAATTTAACACAACACAAACAACTAAATAATTTAACATTTTAAATTACGACTGATAAAAACAAACTAAATAATTTAACATTTCATTTATCAATTTAACAATATTGAGCTCCACCTTATGGTCTAACACCTCTGAGCTCACAATGGAGACTGAATCCAAAACCCACATCAAACCAGTGCAGGACGTTATCTTAGGCGCCATCTTGTAGCGATTCTATTGGTCAGAAACTGACCAATAGTAATGCACTTGTTTAGATGTTTACAATCTGTTTATTCACATTTAAGAAATAAGTTAATAGTAAATCATTATTATAATTAAATAAATTCTAAGAAATCATAAAAGTATTTATGATTTTCTTTACACAGCTATAGAAGCAAGATATTGAAATCTATAGCTAGTACTTACTTTATTAATGTAGTCAAATTAACACTGATATTCACAATCAAAGCGAAACAAAATAATGAAAATTAACACAGTGCGTTTTCTTTTAAATAAAAATATAGGAAATAGATCTTAACAATGTTTTTAGATAAAGACCAGATCGCCTCCACGGCGACACGGCCATACTGATGGACGATGCGTGCTCTGCATCGCCCTGCATCCTGCTCCCTTCTGTAAAAAGGAAATCAATATTTTTAAGCTAGGCACTTCCACAGTACACCCAAGCCTTTCGTTGTCAGAAAACATGTCAACTTGTATTTTTAGACTGGCGATTGCTACTCCATATGGTAATAGTAAAATTAGCCATAAATAATAAGTTCTATAATACTGCTCATTTCACATGAGCAACTGTAGGGTGGGTGGAAGGTGGGTGGAAGGTGGGTGGAAGGTGGGTAGAAGGTGGGTGGGAGGTGGGTAGAAGGTGGGTAGAAGGTGGGAGGAAGGTGGGTGGAAAGTGGGTGGAAGGTTGATGCTGCATAGAACAGGGGCTCTAAAGGGTGATGGGACAGGTTGATGCTGTGCTCTGGGCGGTGTATCTGTAACGAAACCATTTTATTTCAGTCTAGCTAGGTACTTCCACAGTAGCCTAAATATTCATTATAATTTTTCATTCATAATAGTAATAAGTTAGTAATTTAGTATTAATTCATTTGTTATTCAAACTATAAATGCATGGGTTATCGACTCAATATACCAGCATTACAAAAACCAGTACATACGAAATGTACTTGATAATTATAATGCTTGGCTTTTGAAGTTTGGTTATGGGTCGCCGAAACGAAGCATAACATCTTTTTGATATGGCTTTGGGGCATCACTCGAACACGCACAACATTTTACTGATCTTTTTGATTTGTCATAGGACGTCTCCACCCGCCTACAACATAATCTTAGTAATATTTGCCCTGCAGTAGGGTTGTTCTCGAACACGCACAACATCTTACTGATCTTTTTGATTTGTCATAGGACGTGTCCACCCGCCTACAACATAATCTTAGTAATATTTGCCCTGCAGTAGGGTTGTTCTCGAACACGCACAACATCTTACTGATCTTTTTGATTTGTCATAGGACGTCTCCACCCGCCTACAACATAATCTTAGTAATATTTGCCCTGCAGTAGGGTTGTTTTTTTTTTTGTAATGGTTGTGGGTCGGATCCGCACGCCAAATGCATCTTTTAAAACATAACTATTTGTTAAACACCACCACCATGTGTTAAATAGCTTTAACAAGCATGATATATCAGTAACTTCTTATAAATGGCTAATTGGACGGATCCATACGCCAATAGCATCATTTATTTATAGTTTCTCTTTTTTTTTTTTTTTACTATTTGGACATTTCATATGCCAATAGCATCTTACTTATTGCTAAAAAAAAAAACCCCATTAAGGAAAGTTCTCACCGGATATTACGTTCAGGTTAAGTCCGAAGTCATTTAAGAACTATTCTCGGTTCTCGGGTAATTGTAACGCAGGCAAAAGTTGCGAGGCCTCGCTGCTAGCAGGAAGCCCAGCCTGCTGATCTTGCGGCAATATGACCGCAACTTTGAAACCTTATGAAGTCGCCCAGGATGACCAACAACCTTCTTCACCAGGTAGTGATCATTATTGAGCACACTGTACACGGCATGCGCTGCGCAGTGCACACTCGACGACAGAATCCTTGAACCCGGTGTTTTGACTTGAGTTGCAACGGCGTTAACAATAATATTGTCCGGATCTGAAACATATTGAGCGAAAGAAAGGACCGTCTGTTAATTAACAAATACAAATGAATGATTATCAAATGTTGAAGGGCGCTCCCGGTTTGCATTAACTCTCTGCCAGTGCAATCTGCACAGACGTCCTTGTTAGGCGTCCTAATGTCTAATGGTTTTGCCCTCGCACGACTTTAGATTGATCGGTAGGACACGGATAAATGCATTTGATGACGAAAACACAAGAATAACTTGCAACGCCTAAAATTATCAACTAGGATCCTATCGCTGCAGTTATTTCAGTTGGATCACCATGATCACATTAAATATCTCTTCAGTTGATACCCCTGAGATACCAAGCCAGGGAGTATCACCTGTTACGGCAACATGTATAACATGTGCCTGTCTATTCCTACTCCTACGCGCTTTTGGCACTACCATCAGCATCACGCGCCACACGAGTCACACGCGCCACACGCGCACTCTTAACATATAACCACGCCTACGCGCTTGTGACACTCGGTCACCAGCACCACCGTGGCCCAGTCCGTTAGATTGAAGAGATCGGCGACGGCGCAGGTTTATGCGAAGCACTGAAGCACTACGTCTGGCAGGCTGGGGACTGCCAACTGGAAATGGTCAGCCCGCAGCACCAGTACGAGCGGTGAACAGATTATTGGTTTGAACACGAAGCTTTACTCCGCTTGGCTGTTTCTGACCTTGACATAGTCTTGATAGATCATATCGCACCAATGATACGATCGATCGCATCCACATCGTGGGTCGTGGTAGCACTTGCGGTACGCCCTGACGAAAGCAATGTCGTAGAGTCTTGATGCTACACTAGTCACAATCACTACACGCGGACGCGGCGGCGGCCCGCGTGGAGGTGTACGGAGCGACGACGACGTTAATATCAACAACGTTAATAGCTTTCTGAAAAGAGTCACGTTCACACGACTGGTATCAGGCTTTTTTTTTTTGCTGTTGTTGCTAATTTAAAATTAAATAAAAACGCAAAGCAGGATAGTTAAATAAAAAAAAAAAAAAAAATATTATCGAAATGTAGGTAAGTTGTCAAATTACTAAGGAACATGAAGTACAACACACAGAAAGACACAGTGTATATTGCTTTTAAACAAATTAGAACGAACTCACCAGATCTTTTTCATCGTACAATACGTTACCACAATAACAAATTGGATCAGAACACATGAGGTTCCGATCCCACTTCTGATGTCGGAGAAATTAGGTCCAGTAGAATTTTTAAAAGTACAAAACCGATGACCTCGTCGGTATCGGTTCTGATATTTTACGTATTGATAATAATTACTCAAATTATAACTCATAGAAGATGACACTTTAGCGAAGACAATATTTTACTAATTATAACTATAACAATATTTAACATTCTAAATTACAACTGATAAACACAAACTAAATAATTTAACATTCTAAAATAAAACTGATAAACATAAACTAAATAATTTAACATTTTAAATTACAACTGATAAACTTAAATAATTTTAACATTTTAAATTACAACCGATAAACAATAAATAACTAATAATTTAACACAACACAAACAACTAAATAATTTAACATTCTAAAATACAACTGATAAACATAAACTAAATAATTTAACATTATAATAATTTCAATTACAACTGATAAACAACTAAACAACAAAATAACTAATAATTTAACACAACACAAACAACTAAATAATTTAACATTTTAAATTACGACTGATAAAAACAAACTAAATAATTTAACATTTCATTTATCAATTTAACAATATTGAGCTCCACCTTATGGTCTAACACCTCTGAGCTCACAATGGAGACTGAATCCAAAACCCACATCAAACAAGTGCAGGACGTTATCTTAGGCGCCATCTTGTAGCGATTCTATTGGTCAGAAACTGACCAATAGTAATGCACTTGTTTAGATGTTTACAATCTGTTTATTCACATTTAAGAAATAAGTTAATAGTAAATCATTATTATAATTAAATAAATTCTAAGAAATCATAAAAGTATTTATGATTTTCTTTACACAGCTATAGAAGCAAGATATTGAAATCTATAGCTAGTACTTACTTTATTAATGTAGTCAAATTAACACTGATATTCACAATCAAAGCGAAACAAAATAATGAAAATTAACACAGTGCGTTTTCTTTTAAATAAAAATATAGGAAATAGATGTTAACAATGTTTTTAGATAAAGACCAGATCGCCTCCACGGCGACATATATATATATAGAACCGTATAAGTACTCTTATATACATGTTATATTTATGTATATTTATATATTGATTACTAGTGTTTTTCCCGCGGTTTCATCCGCGTAGTTCCTGTTCCCGTGGGAATATGGGGACTAATGTAGCCTATATTACTCCCTGATAATGTAGCTTTCCATTGGTGAAAGAATTTTTTAAATCGGCTTAGTGGTTTAGGCGTGAAAGCGTCACAAACAAGCTTACTTTCGCATTTATAATATTAGTTAGGATAATATAGATACTTCCCCTTTTTTAATATACAGACATTCTGTCATATTTTATGGTGAAGAATGGCATAACACAACATCTATAAACATACAGTTTATTTAATTATTACTAGAAATAACTATTTGGTTATGTTATGGCTGCCCAACTAAATTACCCCACCAACTAAATCTATTTAATCAAAACATGTTAATTTATATTCATACATTTAACCATATTAACTAATATTTATTAATTAAGTACCAAAATGCATTTTTCTTTATGTTTCACTGTTTTAGATTAATATATTTAAATAATAATATAAATGGCGCTGTCTCATATGAGCTGCACGTTTAGTAGGTCTACCCATATTCTACAAATTAGTGAGTGTACTTCAGATTCACTAAAAATCGAAAAATAAATAAAAATTTTAACAAAACAAAAACCGACTTCATAAAAAACAAATTAATATGCACTAAAAAGTAAAAAAAAAATTGCGTATTCTTCTATAATTTGATAATTAACTTACTATTTTCTACTCATCAATATGTAGGTACGAATGTGTTGTGTGGTTGATAATTTATTTACAATTATTGTTATTTTTGGAGTCGATGTCAGCTAAGAAAACACTATAATATACCTAGCAATAATAATACGGGAATCTTTTAAAAACATACACATTACAAATTGACTTTTATTCGCTTCGTTAAGTTGCGCGTGCGACACAAGCACATCTCACCTACAACTATGTATGTAGTTATAAGCCCACCTTGGCTGACATCGACTCCAAAAGTAACAATAATTGTAAATAAATTATCAACCACACAACACATTCGTACCTACATATTGATGAGTAGAAAATAGTAAGTTAATTATCAAATTATAGAAGAATACGCAATTTTTTTTTTACTTTTTAGTGCATATTAATTTGTTTTTTATGAAGTCGGTTTTTGTTTTGTTAAAATTTTTTTTGTTATTTTTTTAATCAAATCAAAGTGGGAAGCAATAAAATCGATTCATTATCAAACGTTTCTGAACCGAGAGAAATGTCTGATCACTACCATCACTACGTATTATAAAACAAAGTCCCGCGCGGTGTATGTCTGTCTGTATGAATGCAATAATCTAAAAAACTACTGAACGGATTTTCATACGGTTTTCATAAATGGAAAAACTGATTCAAGAGGAAGGTTTACGTGTATAATTCATTAATGGTATCTGTAATTTTTTTGATATATGACGATAGTTGTTGAAGAAGTTGTAAAAAATGAGCTGACTGGTGGGTGTTTTCATCGGAAACGCTGTAAAATCCCATTGAAACATAACAAAATAATGTACGGTGAAATTCTTCAAAGATCTGTAGAAAAGTCCACGATGGCATATGTCTATCTTTTAAACTTTACTATTACTACTACGTTATTTACTTCAAGTATTTCATGTATATTATAATTGCGCTTTATACCACCTAATTTAAATCAATATCTTCGGAATGATCGTAAAATTAAACCGATCATACTGACGCGTGATGCAACCGCCCACGCACCCTCACGATCCCGCTGTCGCCCACTGTTGCTAAAAGCTGATACAATACTACGGCAGATTTTTTATTTAGGAATATTTACTGTGCTACCCGAGCGAAACAGGGGCGTGTCGCTAGTCTATATATATAAAAGAGGATGTTTGTATTTGTATGACATCGATAAACTCAGAAACTATTCGATGATCATTATGAAAATTGGTATGTATATGTATTTTTCTGCGGAGAAGGTTTATATGCTATGCTATATATATCGCCACCAGGCGGCGCTGTAAAGTAACGACTTTCGCCTCGTTCAACCGATTGTCATAAAACTTCAAATATATCATTTGTTATTGTAAATAAAAATAAAGCAATAATATAAAAAAGGCTTATAATTATTATTTTAAAATATATTTATTTACAAAAAAAATTGATTCAACGCAGAGCCTAAACCACCGGGGTTACAGGCTTGAAATTTTGACAGTTCATGCATTTTATAATGAAAACGCGTACTAAGAAAGGATTTTTGGAAATTCCACCCCTAAAAGGTTGAAATAAGGAATGAACCGTTGTATGGAAATGCGTCATTTTCAGAGTTATCAGCATGATATTCCGTATACAAGCTTTTGGTTAGATATAAATAAGAACGCAAATCAGTTTTCCAAAATTCACCACCTAAGAGGGTGAAATAGGGGTTGAAATTTTATATGGAGAGTTCGTCAATTTTAACTAAGAATCATAAAATTTTATATACATGCCTATGGTTGGAAATAATAAAAATACGTATTTCAGGTTTTTCGAAAACCTACCCACAAGAGGGTGAAATAGGGTTTGAAAGTTTGTAGCGCGGGTCCGTCATTTTTTATGTAAGAAGCTTGATATTTTATATACAGGCCTGTGGTTGAAAATAAATATTTATAAGTAAAAAAAAGATATGATCTGCTTGATACTTACTGTTTTTACAGCTAAAAAAGACCATAATTAACCTGTTTTATTATTTCTTATTTTATCGCGGGCAAAGCCTCGGGTGAGCCGCTAGTTATATTATATAAATTCAACAGCATGTAGTAATTGGATTAGGCTGGTCAAAATAAATGTTGCATGGTGGGTAGGCAGGACAATAGGTTAATTAAATTGTGCGAGTAAGTTTTATTTATCGGCACGAGCGATTTGACATTACGGATATTTTCGTGATTGCTAAACACATAAACTAACATCGTGTTTGCCTGGTTTCTAATTTTCATTAAAAACCAATCTTTATGAAGTAGCTACTTTCATTACACGTCACACACATCTAAGTGCGATAGCTTATCAGGTATCGATAATTTCGGAGACGAAATCTACCCACTTTATAGATTTAGTGAAGATTCGGCCATACGTTAACTTCACACAAGTTTACTTCTTAATACATATTCATGTAGTTACGAGTTCTGTCAAGTTTGCCGGGAGGGGGAGGGTCGTCCCCACAACTTCGTTACAAGCAATCGTTCATACTCCACTGCCCACTAATTCCTCTTAATTGCTTTTCCTAGTTCGATCGCCCAAAGCTTGCTCGCTCCAATAAGATTGTCAACCTCTTTGAAATCAAATAGAAATTTTATAAATTTATTATTAAATCCAGTGAAAGAGTTTAACAAAAATTAAAGTAAAATAATATCCTATAAAAATGCCCTACTGCTGCGCCAAAGGGTTGAAGGCCCTTATTTCATCACCGATCATTAGACGAATTATAAACACAATTTTAACTCATAATGTTGTCTTTGCCTTGTCCAGTACAAATAGTCATGGATATTCTCAAACTAATTATTATTTTAACATTTATCGAATATCCATAGAGACAGTGCCCTTGCCCTAGTTTATATTACTTAATTTTTGAATACTCACATTTATTGAAATAAAAGAACAACTAAAACAATTACTATAAACAGTATATCGCTGAAAGATCAAAATCGCTCCTCCCGGCTCCACCTTGTCACGTGCGTGTGCGTATCATTTTGATTGAGTAATTCTGTATTTCTACTGTAGTTTTTAAAGTCTATATTTCGGTACTCCTTTCATTAATATTTGGAGCTCTATAAATATGTTCGTCTTAGCTGCCCCATGTGGGGCACGTGCATTATTAACATGTTTGTCACAGCTGCTTACAACGTGAACTAGTACTCGTGCAAGTACAATGATGCGGAACAACGGCGATTTATAATGTAACTTTCGATTTGCTCCTGAATACGTGTATCGCTTATGAAGTCGAGAACACGCTCCTCGGAGACATAACTTTTTGCATCAACGGTTTCCAATTCGAGTTTGTTTTTGTTTTATAGATATTATTTTAGGATTTTTGGGGAGTTGGCTTTTGTTTTTACACGAGAGAATTGCGATCAAGCTTGTTTCAAATATTTACTTGACGTTTTAATTTATATAAAATAACACTGTTTGTATTTTATTTTGATAAGACAACGAAATGTTTTTTAATTTCCATTTTATTAATATCCACCAATATGGTATATATTGAAGGCAAATTAAAATATCAGATATGCGAAATAATGGAACAGCTATATAGTTTTAGTTGCGTAATTATAGTTCAACAACGTAATAAACGCGATGATCTCGAGGTGTATGCAGTGGCTCCTTGTTCGATCGCTCAAACTGCTCTATCTTCAAATTCAAATGTCAACTCATGGTCAATTGATATTTATAAATTATTTCTAAATTCCACGCTGACCTCAGAAATATTAATAAAACTAAAGTAGTATATAGTAGTAACAGCCTGTGAATGTCCCACTGCTGAGCTTAGGCCTCTTCTCCTTTTTTGAAAAACTTAAAAATTATTCAGAATTAACAGAGAAGTAATCACTGAATTATTTTCATTGTTACAGATGATCTCCAAGCAGTTCGCACTTCCAGCGAGTAACGATTATTATTTAATCTAGAATGTTGAGAATGAAGAAGCGAATACACCACAAGAAGTACAAAGTGCGGTAAACTATGAGCCAATGATCAACATGGTCGAGGACGGCAGCCGGAACTCGTCCAAGCGTGCTCTGCGAAAAAACGAACCGTCCATTATCGACGAGCCCAACTGCTGTTTTATCTCACGCCGAGACGACTCGAGGCTGTTTTGCTGCAGATGCGCTCACAAGAGGCGCGCTTCACCGCTCACGTGTTTAGCGATATGCTTCCTGGTTCTAACCTACAACTTGCTCGGAGGGTTTCTATTTCTTGCTATAGAAGGCAACTCGACACCAGAAGAGACATCAGTCGCAGCATCAAAACCGAATTTAAGTCAGTCGCAGAGTGGCGACCTGCGTTCGAGAACCGTCGAACGTCTCTGGTCTATAACAGAAGACCTAAACATACTTTATAAAGAAAATTGGACGAAGCTAGCCGCCAAAGAGTTAATGGACTTCCAAAGGGTTCTAATAAAATCGATGCAGACTGGAGACACGCCTAGTATCTCGACGCACTACGATGCCATCGACTATCGCTGGACTTTTGCTGGCAGTTTTCTCTATGCACTGACTTTGATCACAACAATCGGTGAGTATTCCAAGTAAAAATTTGTTAGGTAATAGTAATTTATTTTATGTTTACTCTGTTGAACAAAATTTCAATACACAGCAAATGTGTAAATCCGCACAATAATTCATTTACTTTCGGTTCTTGCACACAGTAATATTAATCAATAAACAAATAACTTTTTAACACAAAACTTTTACTGTGCCGCAATCATTATAAAACATTACTGTTTTAGTAATACATTGTCACGTAACGAACACGAAAAGTATATTATTAATAATAGTAATAATTTTGACAATAATAATAAAATGTACTTTTATTTCAGGACATGGAAGCGTAACTCCAAAATCATCAATAGGCAAGGTAGTGGCAATACTGTACGCATGTGTGGGCATACCCCTAATAATGCTATACCTGTCCACTGTCGGCGAGGCGCTAGCGAGGAGTTTCCGCGCTCTCTACTCAAAACTTTGCCCAGCACGCCTTAAAAGCGGTGACTTTCATTCAAAAGCAGATTGCCTGAGCCGGTACTCTCTGCCTGGCGTCGAGTGCAAGCAATTTGTCGATTGTGATAAAAAAGAAAAACTTTACGATCGTCAAAAGCGAACGCCATTTCAAGCCGCTTTAAATCTGGACAGTTTAAATGGGGGTTATCATTGGATGTGCCGGGACCACACGCGCGTGCCAATCGTGCTGAGTTTACTTTTAGTCATTCTATATATAGCTCTAGGTACGTTCTTATTTCATACGACTGAAAAGTGGAACTTAATAGATGGATGCTATTTTTCCTTCTCAAGTCTCGCGACGATAGGTTTTGGACATTTAAGGCCCGGGGCGTACGCCAGCACCGTGTCAGCGAAGGCGGAGGACATCGCCATAGGCGTGTGTTGTATATATATTCTAGTGGGTATAGTAGTGGTAGCTATGTGTTTTAATCTTATTCAAGAGGACATGAGCTCGGTTCTCCGCGGCCTCACCGCCCTCTGTACAGGAAACTCTAAAGCTCGTGCAGTGCATAGTGTAGAAAAATGCGATGAAAATATTTCCATGGCTGTGGTATCCTGACACAGGGAGACGGCCGAAGTGCCGTCTATAAACTGCCACGAGAAGCGGGCGCAAGTTAGCTTCAAGATTGATAGCTCAAACCCGACTAAGTTCAATAGCTTACCGCGAAGAAAATCATCGGCATACGGTGAGGAGAGTTTCCAAAGGAACACCCCGGCTCGCCGCTCCGCCGGTCACGCGGAAAGATGCGTGGAGTATTTCGTGCCGCGCAGTTTGAGCGAGTTTAATCTGAGCTGCACGGGCGTAGGTGCGAGCGAGCTGGTGGCGGTCGGCGTCAACGCGCTGGGAGACCGCGCGCGCGCTCGTCGCGATAAGATGGTAACTTTCGAGGACGAGAACGCCGGCGTGTTGGCCGAGGGTCGCGCGCTCGCCGATGATGTGTTTATGTGACGTCATGGCGCCGACGAACTAACCATAGGTCTGTTGATTTGGACAAAATTTGTTATATTATAATAAACTTAAAGTTTTACAATTAACATTATTTTTATTTTTTTACATAAATCCCAAAGTAAGGTTTCATAATTACACAAATATAAAGTATAATAATAATAATATTCTGGGACATTATTAACACAGGGCCATCTGATACCAAACTAAGCAGAGCTTGTAATATGAAAACCAGACACCTGATATAATTACATATGCAACTTTCCTTATAAATACGTACTTATATAGACATTTACATGCACACAGATGTCTGTCCTCGGTGGAATCGAACCCACGGCCTGCCGCGCGCAAGGCAAGCATCGTACCAACCACGCCAACCGGCTCGTAATACAAGTATAAAATAAATAAGTAAATATTTACAATACTTATATCGCAAACCGAAATAAATTCATAACTGTACAAAATTCTCGTATAAATATTGAACACAGCGCAGGTACCAGAGACACGGGCAAATGCTCAAGATGATTATACACATCCGAGTAGATTAGTGTGCTGTCAAATTACATTACTTACATATGAGTACTACGTGGGTAAGGATCAAAGACTGCGCTACACAAACGGAAATACAACCTAATTTACAGAGACGATGTTAATCAGCTTGCGGTGGGCGGAGGACGACTAACAGGAGACTCGAGATGTGCTTCGACTGAGTGTAGCGCTGCAGCTGCTTGAGGATAAATTACTTATTAATTATTATTATCTGTTGTGGAATGGGATATGATTGGTTGAGACAATTATCTTGTGTTCAATTAAAATTATTCGTCTAATTATTACTATAACAAGTATACTTTATTCTCATTGTTCAACTTTCCATAATATACTAAGTTTGATTATGATATTTATTCAATAATTCCGCTGTCAAATCATAATTACAAATCCTATGCCCATGATAATGTAAACTTGCAATTTGATAGAAGCTTTGAGAAGAGTTTTCAATATCAAATCCCGCATATGTCCTGCTGAGCAGAGGTCTCCTCTCCTGCATAACGGTGTTGCGAGGCTTTCTTACGATGTTTTCGTAAATCGATTATATCGCAACTCTGTAAACCGTCGAGGATCTATATTATAAGACAGAATGAAAATATAAAATTTTTATGTAGTAACAAAACAATTAGAAGAGATAGAAAAAAAAGATATTCATTATTAGTATTTAATTATAATAGGAAGGCTGACAGTAAGTGGTCACCACCGCCCTCAGCCGTTGGCACTATAAGAAAGCAATACAACACCAATGCCTAAAGACTGTGCCCACTAGCCAGCCTGCCTACTGACTATAAATAAAAAATACATAAATTTATAATATAACAATTATATAATAATATAATATGCGATATACCGTAGAAAAAACGTAGAGAGATTGTGATTGTTGTCTTTAGCTAACCGATTTGATTACTGAGTTAAAGCTTTAAAGTCACTGTGAGAGAAAAGTTCGTAGCTCGAGTGAAATGGATCGACAAATCGATACAAAAGTGGGTTAAATCTTGCGAGAGGAGTCACCTTCAATGGAATCGTTACCGGAGTGAATATCTGAGATCTGTTATTGATAAACATAAACATATTTCATGTTCTCTTCGAAATAAATCTCCACGAGTTCGTACAATACGAGTGAGGGCCGCACGTCTCGTCTGTACCTTCTCGATGTCATTATTTTAGATATAATGTTAAAGTTCACGATAAATAAATGATAGTGAATGTTTTGTTTTAAACAACTTGCGTATGAAGAGAACTTCGTTTTCGAATGTGATGTCATGTAATTCCTGTTTATGTTTTATAAATTTTGTATACCTTTTTATTTGTCTCTGAATACAAATTATCAATAAAGGCAACCTATTATTTATTTTCTCATTTTAGTATTAGACATACTAAAAAATCTTACAATTAAATTATAAACATTTTTTTTGACAATACAGTCTATTGTTTAGAAAATTGTATTCGTTTTAGTACATGGAACGTCATCGTTAATTATAATATTACTCTTTAACGAGAAGGATAACAACATACTAAAGTAATGTATAATTACCATTATACTACGTCAGCTGCTTGTCTTGAAAACTGACTTGTCACACATCCTGTGCCTGTCGTCACATCGTCTCAATCATTAATCACGGAATAAGACACCAGCGACATAAAGCAATATAAACGCCTTTGTGTGGCGTCATATGAACTAGTCTGTGGATTAAACCCACTCGAACCCAACTTCAAAGAAGTCAGAATTTTGTAATATAAGACAATCGAACTTATAGCACGTTTAAAAATCTTTATATTCAGTATGACAACGTGTAGTCGCTCACTTGTGGATACAACGAGGCTTAAAAATATATAAATACACCATTTGATCCTAAAAAGTCGCTGGCTGAGATAACGATAACCATCAGTTGAGAACCACCGCTGCACGACGACTTACATAGCTCACGATCAGTATGTATACTAGCTGTAGCTACGCTGAGCTGGGTCCACGCAACATTAACGTGAAATTTAAATTGTAATGGTTGTGTACATTTTAATTGTACGCTGTATATGGCAGTAAAAATAGTTTCACTCTTTATTTCAAAGAAAAGCAGAGCTATTTGTTTTATTCGAAATAGCTTACATAATTATATAAATAAACGAAAATTTCAATGAGTTTTGTGATGCGGTTCGCTCGATAGACCATTATTGATAACTTTGTTGGAGGCGTGGGCGTCACTTGGCCGAATTCATATGTTTGTGGCCGATCAGCATGACACGTACACGCATTGGCATCGGGACGATTTAAAATGGATTAGATAGTTAATATTATACAATGTACTCACATACAGACAAATGTATTTATTTATATTGTAAAAAGTAGCAAAGTAATTAAATAAAAAAGACAGTCAAATAAAAGCTGATTTTACATCCTCTTTTCCATCCGCTTTAATTTCACATCCAAAATTTCAATAACAACTTCGCCGACATTTAAAACGCATTTTTTTCATGAATCACTAAAAAAATGATTATTCAAGATCTCTAGCGATGATAATATATATTCTGCTAATGATATTAAAATAGGGTGTAGTAATGTGGGCTGAGAAAATTGTACACGTTATATAATCGAAAGTTAAATTTCAGTATTATTATACTCATTGATGTCAGCTTTATCGTTAGGTTTGTTTTATTGGCGATTGTACGGGGCTCTTAGTTGAGAGAAAACATTAGACGGCATTACATTTATTTAGAACAAAGTAGATTACACAGAAAACACACGTAATGTTCGCCCCGTCGTGTTCCTACTTTGCTAATAAATCTTACTGAAGGCGTTTTCTTATATGTTTTGTAAAATATCTTGTAAATTACACTTATTGTTTAAAAGAGTACTATTATTATGGAGCTGACCTGAATTATTCTGGTCCGTAAAAGACAATATGAAAGCCCGAAAAATAGCTCGCGCTATTTAAGTCAACGTTCAGGTTTTTTAAAGTAAATAAAATTATTAATCTCAGGAACTACTGGTTCGAATTTAAAAATTATTTTTGTTTTGTATAAGCCTTATATCGAGGAAGGCTCTAGGCTGATTTTTATTCATTATATTTTTATTAATTATACGCGGATGAAACCGCGGCGCACATCTAGTCTATTATAAAATGTATATAACTCTAACGTGATAACCGTCATCATTAACGATAGATAATAACGATAATATTTAAGCGATCTATGTTTAATGTTGTTAATTAAAGTCTTCAAAGTTTGTGAGAGAAATATCTTCCAATTTCGTCGTATTCAGAGAGTCATGATTAATCAAAAGGAGGCAACTAGGCTCCGTCAGTAGAACTTATCTTTCCTACATTTTCAAAACTATGTACCGTGATATGCAGTCGTGAGCGGAAATCCTCGACAAATCCAATCTCTTTTTATTGACCCGACCGGGGCTGGAACATTTGACTTTGGGATCCTCAGCCGCTATAGCCAGACGTTAGATCAACAAGGTAGTCAACATCATGTGCATAGACAAAGTCTTCATAATTATACAAGTTTGAATAAACTTATTGTACCCTACGTTTACTTGGTGGTAGAGCTTTTGCAAGCTCGTCTGGGTAGGTATCACCCACTCATCAGATATTCTACCGCAAACAGCAGTTCTTGGTATAGTTGTGTTCCGGTTTGAAAGGTGAGTAAGTCAGTGTAATTACAGGCACAGGGGACATAACATATTAGTTCCCAAGGTTGGTGGGGCATTGGCGATGTAAGCGATGGTTTACATCTCCTACAATGTGAATGTCTATGGGTGTTGGTGACCACTTACCATCAGGTGGCCCAAATGCTCGTCCGCTTACCTTTGCTATAAAAAATGAATTTTATTAGATTTAGGTGACGCTACTTGATAGATAAAATAAATAAACTCCATAAATTGATATTGTATGTCGGTGAGAAATGTCGCAGACTTGAGAAGAAAAGCTTTATCGTTTAAAATGAATACCATGATATTTCTCCTTGAAATGGTCTGGAGGCGAATGTTCCAACCCAAGGCTTGTTTTGATCTAAAAGTCGCTAACCTTATAAATAAATGTTAAGATTAAAAATCTGTGAATTTGAAACTATTGTGCTACTAAATATTGATTCAAAAGCGACACTCAAAATTGTGGTTTCTCTATTTTAATTTCATAATGAGATGTATTATGAAAATAAATAAAACACACCGTACGACGCTGGTAATAGATACCATTCGTTAAAATGTCATTGTTTTTTACTGTTTATAATCTATTATAAAAAAATGTTAGCCAGCAACAACAGTAGCTATTATAAGGCAATTTCGCGAGCAGCGTGACAAAGTTGAATGTTTGCAGCGCGTGCCGCGGCGTCACGCGAGCCGGCAGTTTCAATTTAATGGCCGTAACGTTCGATGCGATATTGCTGGGTATCAATTTACTGGAATAATGAACACGTATTTCGCAATCCGCTGCCCGGCCGTGTCACGCCGGCTGACTAACGGAGCTGGCCTTTATTATCGTTAATATAAGTACGCTTTTATATTTTATTTCGAAAGTTATTTGACAACTGAACACAGAATGAAAGGTTTATTTAAATTAACAGAAATGTGTACTTATATGACATTTAATGAAAATGATAATGGACTAGTGAGTGAGCTTAGTGCCGGTAATCTTGTTATGTTTTCCATGGTAGTAGTAACAACAATAGCTTATTAACGACGGCGTACATTATTATTAAAGACCTTATACGTATAGTTGACTAATCGTATTTCATTTGAGAAAAAGAGTAATTACGAGATTATTGTCCGATCATTTCCAAATTTTCATTCAACTGAACCTTGAAAAAGTATTGATTTTGATTACTACTGCTATAATGTTGTTTTTTTTTTTATTAATAAAAATAGTTTAGAATGCATATACATATGAAAAGACAATTTAATCGAAAAGATCATGGCGGAATTATTTCAAACACGAGCATGGCCGTCTTTTCGTATGGGCACTCTGGGCAAGTGCCCTGGGCCCGACGATCGGAGGGGCCTCGAATGGCATTATGAGTGCCTGATTGTAAAATAATTAATTTGCAGTACGATTTATACCCCCTAGTTACGAAGAAAAAAATACGCCACTGATTTTGAGTTAAATGCTATCAGCTCTTGTTGTCACAGGAGCTCCGGGATCCTTATGTGCCCAGGGCCTCCTATAGGTTAAAGTTGGCCATGAACACGAGTAGCATTAGGGAAAATATTTTAACTAACTTTTTTTTTAGTAAATTGCGTGAAAAAAAACAAGAAAAATAAAATAAGAGAGCTGTCTGACGACAAATCTGTAGTTTGTCATAATTTATGGTAAATAACACTTTTACAAAGCATTAGTTAATTAATGAAATCCGTTAAGTTTAATTAGTTAAATGTTCTTGTACCGTATTGTATTCAACAAACGCTGGTAGGTATGTGTTAAGTTGTTTCAGTTCGTCGACGCAACAGTTTACCGACGCAGCACCGCATACAAATCACCGGCACTCGCAGCGCGCCCGTGTTTGCGCGCTCGTGTTGACTCTCTAACGCAAACACGCCGTTTTCATAAATCGTGCAAACTTCCACTGAGCGGTGCTGGGTTATTTGTATTCGTGAGCTGGAACACTTTTTATATATAACATAAATACATTTCTCCTTAATGTTGAGAAATTATGACAAAAAAACAATCAAAAAAATAAATATAAAATGTATATTAATATGTTATCTAAAATGTGTAATATTTTGATTTAAAAAAAATATGTATAGGTTGTAAAATTGTATTTAATATGCGAACGTTCTCGTGAAGTAAGTAAGCTTACCTCCTGCCGTACTTCGAACTCACTTCGTGTCTCACTCTCGACTTGTTGTACATATTGTGATAATGCACTATTTTGATGCGCGTGTATTTTGAACATTATAATTTATTGTTGTCAATGTCGCAAATACCTTTCTGGATATTCACGTGAGTCATGTGAGTGGTGCTACACCTGAACAGAACTGGTGCACGAGACTCAGCTTTCTACAGTATAATGATTCTACGACACAGAACGCAATACGAATTAATATTATAATTATTGTTAATTAGATTAAGACATAGTAGTCGACATTCCTCATTTAGATCGACACATAATTGTCGTGCTGATTAGATATTACCTAATTAATGTATTATAATATATTACACATATTGTCTGCTAACAAAGTGTTGATACAATTGACTACTCCTGATGTATAAACAATTTACCAATTAGTTACGAATTGCACACGATATAATATTATGAATTCCATCTTATAATCTAATTTGGAAGCAACCCGTTACAAATAGAGAGAGATCAGGTGCATAACCAACAGCTTCCTCTAATTTCTAAACTCTGGGTTTTTAAGATTTACCGGCTAGAGTCTAGACCAACGGGGCAATTAAATATACTAATAATATCATAGTCATCAATATTAATGTACTGCGGCGCTATCTAAGGACAGAGTACAAAAAAGTTATTTATAAAAATATGTGTCATCTTTTGAAGTCAAAGTCATAGTATATACACATATATAGACATATATTCTACTCATTTAAATACGAATATAAAAGATTCAGCTATTTCGTTTCGACATAAAACACACTTAAAACGATAAAGTCCTCCACTGCTCTCAACCTCTGAAGGAACAAATTATTTAAAAATGTCAAAAGGCAAGCGCAGTTAGACGTCATCTCGGCAGTAGACAGTCGGCGGTGAGACATGACAGTCGAAACAGAGCGAGTTATAGATAGACGTAGAGATAGGTGTACAAATGAATGGTTTCGTCCTCTCTCCCCTCTTCGAGTCCAGTTTCCAACTCGTTCAGTTCGAGTGTGTGTGAATTTTATGATATTTTCAATTTCGTCCGCTTTTCCTAAGTATTGAACTGTCGAGTTATAAAGGCGCGGACCCCGATAGCGGAGGCTCCGAAGTTTTATTTGCGCTGTTGTAAGAGTTTTAAGTTCTTTATACAGCCGGCAGTGGTTATTAAAAAAGTTAATCCCGATATTGCTGTACTTATATATCTAACTTCCCTTTTACGAAGCAACACGATTCTGTTATAATTTAAAAATCTTAATATATAATTCTTTGGAAAGATAGTTGGTATGTATGACTTCTAGATGTAACAGCGCGACACACTTATAAGTGTTTTATAAATGTTTGGAGCTTATTCCACCACGCCACTCCAACGCGCGTCAAAGGACACACAATATGTGGCACAGTTACATACGACACGACATTGTTCAAGTCGGTCAATATTTGTACTTATGCCATAAACTCTCCGTCACTGCAGAACACGGAGCCGTCTTAGCTTCCCATCAATTTTTTATACAAGCCAAGCACCTGTCTTTATAACAGGAAACTGTATGTATCATGATGATGTTGTGACTGCTTTGAAATTAAGATAACTTACATATAATAAATTTAGTGCGATGTAAGAAGTACTTATATCTTATGATTCTTAATAACGAAACTATAACATCATAATAACGAAAATATAACAAACAGTACATCGAAGTTGTAAACGAAGTTTCAATTAGAATAAAATTATAAATATTCTCCAATATCGTGAATGAAAACAATATGTTTGGAAAAGTCACGCTTCGTCAGACAGTAAGGTTATTTACTGACTCGATCCCGCGGGATCGGGCGGCGAGCCCCTCGGGATGGCGGCGGATCCCGGAGACGTTTCCCGAGGATATTTACGTAAGCTGTTTGTGCTTCTTTGTTATCTCTAGACGTTCCACTTGTCTTTTCGATGGACGCGCGGATCCGGTCGATTTATTCGATTCAACCGTCGCTAATGGACTGCGGGCGCGTCGAAGGGTGAGCTCAGTGAAATATCGCACGTGCTTCAGATCGCTCTGATTGTACGTCAGTTAAGGGCTTTCAGACACTTCTCTGTTTTACAAAGTCTATATAAAAACTTATTATTTAATATTTTTTGAATACGTTAACAGATGGTCAAATGGGCTACATTAGGTGGTCAGCGATAACCACCTCACTTAGACATTGCCGCTGTAAGAATTATTTACGTTTCCGTACATAGCCAATGCGCCATCGACCTTAGAAAGCCGTGATGTGCCTTCTGCCTAGAAAATAAAAATAGTACTTTTTAGCGTTAGAATATTTTATGAGTGAGTGTTAACTACCACCAAATTAAGAAATTTTTTTATCTAGCAGATTGTATATGAATAAGGTTATCATGTTTATAAAATCATTATTATACAGCTAGTTCGTGAAGTTATAGATTATCCAGCTAGGCTTCGCAGTTCCTTCCGCGTTTTCTCGCGTTTTTATATTAGACGTGGATATTCAAAAAAGTCCTAAACCTGATAACACTAACAAAACATCCACATTCGTTGCTACTTATTGCTTATTTATTACTTTTGTGTACTTCAAATTATTTATTTATTTATTAAAATATTTGATAGGCTCTACTTATTTTGATGTAATAAAGGTGATAAACGATTATTCAAAGGTATCGTTTGCACCTTAATTTATTCGCTATAATAATTATTTACATTTGTAAGTTTTATTATCTAAACAGTTGAACTGATCGAAATAAAACTTATATTTTATTGTTTTTTTTTTCATTTACAAATAATTGTATTGTTCTATATGTATATATATGTATGTATATGGTCAAATCACATTTGTATACTGCTGTAAATACTTTTTATAAACATCAGGTATCGCTAAAGATAGCGAGAGGTCTTGTCTCAATCACTTGAGAGATTAAATAAATTTGCTAATCTTCTCTATACACACTAAGTATAAAAGGGTGGAAAAAAGATCCAATTATAGTAAATTATTAGACTCAACCGCCAAGAAATCTCTCAAAGCGCGGAAGGATGCTGAAAATGTAATTGGGTCACAGCGACTGTCTAAGTACAGCGAAAACATGAAAATCCGTTCAAATCAGAAAAACTTTTCCCATTTACTGAGTATGCAAATTCGGTGCATTCAAAAAATTGGTCTCAGAGGATTTAAAAAAGGATCAAGAAAGTAAATGCAGCAGAAGCGAACTTGATGAGAGGAAACATTAAACGTACGAAGACAGGAAAGACGCCTGAAGATACAACATGTCGGGAGTGTTCAGCTCCGAGCGTGGTGACGTCAGGAACACTGCCAAAGTTGAAACATTCCTTATTCCTTAATGTGTTCGATATTCTTGGCCGACACGGCCTCGTCGATAATTTTGAACTGAAACCATGGAACCATGCATTACGACGGCGTTGACATAGACCTCCATCTGTCAGATGAAAATCGAAATGAAAATTAATTAACTTCATAACCGTGTCGGTCTTGTGAGACCTCCAATGAGAAGAATTGAGAAGACTCTGTAACTCTGGGACCAATTTTTTATTTGTTGTTTTTGTGAAATCCAACATCTTTCATTAAGCCAATAATACTCTCCTTTGTTTCCATTATCCACTCGGTGGTAGGGCTTTGCGCAAGCTCGTCAGGGTAGGTACCACCCACTCATCAGATATTCTACCGCAAAACAGAAGTATTTTGTATTGTTGTGTTCCGGTTTGAAGAGGAATGAGCCAGTGTAATTACAGGCACATGGGACATAACATCTTATTTACCAAGGCAACGCATTGGCGATATAAGCGATGGTTAACATTTCTTGCAATGCCATCGTCTATGGGCGTTGGTGACCACTTCTCATCAGGTAGCCGGGCGGCTCTTATACAATCAACCAGCAAAGCAAACTTTAACAGCTGGTAGACACAGCTAGATATATCTTGTAGTTATAAGAGCGACTGATAAATTTGATTATAAAACAAATTATTCAAATGATGGAAATCTAAACACAAAACCAAATCGGTGAACTCAATATTAGGTGTACTAAGCTGTTACTAGCAGTAAAGAAAAATATTTGTTTAAGAATCCGATATCAGAGTTCGTAGAGTTTTATTCGCACTAAATATAATTTTGTTCTCAAATTTATTTATTTAAATCACGAGAATGTTTTTTTTTCGATACAGTGCATTAGTGCGAGCCGAGCTAGTTTATAAAATGATTTTATTTATTTGCACAAAGGTAAGATTGCTTAAGTTTCTCAAAGAAGCAATTTATGTTAATAGGAATGAAACTATTTTATCTTATTCTTAATTCGTTCCAAACCGGAGCTGCGGTGTTCACTGCGACCGTTTAAGTTAAATATTAAACTATTGAAATCCATTCAAGCAGCTGATTGAAAAACGCGGAAAGCGATCTCTTTTATTATAAAAAGTATTTGCAGCGATTTGTTACGGAAAAATATCTTAATTTTAAATGCTGATCACGATTTCCAAAATGTGGAAAAACATTAGAACATATTATATTGTAATGTTGAAAGTGAAACAGAACGGAAAGAGGCGGGGGGGGGGGGGGGGGGGGTAGAACGTGGTAGGAAATTTGAGCCACAAAGAAATAATTACATTTATTCCATAACTTGTGGTCCCCGTTACCTTAACAGTCACATGTTTAGCCAAACCAGCACTACTCGCAGTACATTTTATTTTACTCTCTTGGTTGTTTTGAGTAAAGCATATTCCTTTTATTAAAGCATATGTAGGCGGACGAGAACATGGGCCACCTGATGGTAGGAGAACATGGGCCACCTGATGGTAGGTTTTCACAAACGCCCATAGAACTGAACAGATTTAAAAAAAAAATCTTTCGCCATTAGTAAGCTACATCTTGACTGAATAATATGGCTATATTTTACCTAAAATGAAACAATGTAACCCAAGGTATCAAAATGTTACCTATACAATTTATTAGATTGCGTGCGCTGAGAAAACTGTTGCTGATGTATAAAATAGTGGTTCTATACATGAATAGTACTTATGCGGGATGGTATATGCATAACTTTTATAGTTAAGCCACAATTAATAACTAAAAGTAAGTAATAACAGCCTATGAATATCCCACTGCTGGGCTAAGCCTATTTTCCTCTTTTTGTTCCCACAATAACTATTTTTGTTTAAATTATTAAGTTCTAATACGGGTGGAATCGATGCTGTTGATAATCCTTATCCATTTCAATGGTTTGATATTTATGGTTGATTAAGTACAGTCATGTTATTTCCACCTTAAATTATGTGGATCGGAGTTTTCGTTTAGAAGTTATGACGGCTATAAAAATTCTCTAAATATGAAAGTTGTCTCGGTTTGAACAAACTGCAACTGTTCTGCGTTTAGTCTATTAACAAATGCTAATTTACCTTTATTTACCGACTTATACGATTTTACCCGGTGAGTTTCTTGCGTCGGTTCTTCTCAGGTCTGGGTATTTTTTTTTCGGTGCTAGTTTTAATCATTAAACACGTGTAATTGGTTCCAATTTGTATGAACGAATGTTTATGTGTGTTTTACTTTGATATAGTTCATGAGCCGTTAGTACCCAGACGATCTAGCACCGCCACTGTCGGGGGCCACATGTACGAATTGTACCGAAACTACTTTATATATTCATTTCATTTCATTATTAATTATGTTTGATAACAATTCTTACACAAGTTATTTTTAGAAATTTTAAAACAGTTACAAATTGTGTAAATTATTTAAAATCAAACGCATACATAACTATAAAATTACACGTAGTATAAAATAAAAATACTTGATACGTAAAAGGAGTAAAATAAAAAAATAGTGTTTGTACAAAAACTAATTGTTATAATAAAAATATGGTCTAGTCACTTTATAACAACAAAATATTTTATAAATAAATTATGTTACAGTAAGGGGTTAAATTTTTAAGGGGTGAAATAAAAAATTCAAGCCGAGTAAAACAAGAGAGGTCTAAGAGGCTTAAAATAATAAATCTTTGAAACGCCGTCACCTGTCAGCCGTCAGCGGTGAAAAATTAGGGATAATTCTTACTTTCTTCACACCAGACCGCTTAAACAATTATCGGGGCGTTTCCAACTTACCTTACTCTCTCTTAACTCGCACATTATCGTTTTTTGAAAACGCTACGCTTTTTAGATTCAACTCAGAAGTGCTCGGCCCTGGTCTGCAGGTGTATCGTTTATGTCAATATGTTCATAAATGTATTAAACACCTGTTTGCATTATGCAATCAAGATGAATCTTAGTCTGCATACAATAAATATATTAGAATCGTTCTCAGAAGCCCGTGACAGAGACAGTGTGAGTTTTACTCGTAATAGTGTAAATAGATTCGTAGAGTGGTTGTATATACTTCACGATTTCTTTTTCAAAAAAATCAAAATCATGTTTTTGTAATATGAAATTAATATGTAGCTGGTAGAATACTGCAGAGCTATCCCGTCTCTATTGGTGTCGGAAAAACTAAGGAATGTTTTTTTGTTTATTGCATCCGTGTGTGTTATTAGTACGAAGCGCCACACCTACCCGCGTCGGTTCGCTATCAACTAGCAAAGGCATTTTCTAGAACGCTTGGCGACACCCGTCTTACTGATCAAAAATGTTAGATAAACCCTTTAAAGAATTTCATTTATTGATATTCTATGGCAGATGGCAGTAAAGTATTTGTTTATATCGTATTAATACCGTTTGTACATTTCTATAATAAACGGCTAAATCACTAACACAAATTCAATATTATTTAATGGAAATGGCAACAAGTCCAAATGTCTTAATAAATAGACTGGCTTGTGACGATTTGTTACAAGTTTTCTTTTCATGTAGTTGTCGATTATATACTCGGACGCATTATCCACGAGTTCATTATAAAAATATAATCAAGCGACTTGTTGTGAGCGGTTTAAAGAAAACCATCAGCGCCACAATAATTCAATAATTCAATATCGATTGTATTGAGCTGTTGAAGATGGATAGTGAGATCTAAAGCACTATACGTCTTGTTATAATCCGCTGAAACAGATTGCAACGCGCGGGAGCGACTGCACAGAAGTGACATCACACTCCGGGTCAAATATTCCTTAATATACAGTTTATATTAAAATTATTTACATTAAATACATAAATATGTACAAATAAAAGTTTCAAAGTCTTCTATACATACCACGACCACATGGAATGATGGTAAGAATGCTAGCAGCTTTTCCCATTTGAGTTGCAACTCCGATCCTCTGGGCGAAAAATGAACCCGCCTTTCTCTTCAATACGTTAATCCGCTAGTTGTATTTGTTGAGATTTGTACGTATTAATGCAACCTCGTGTTATACTTTTCGGCTATTAGGACGATGTTAACTAACTCAAACTCCAAAGATTAAAATCCGGGCCGAGCTAATTCAAACACTGCTTGGTTTTTCTGTGTATATAATAATGGTCTTCCTGACCGATTTCGGCCACGGCGGCCAATCTCAAGAGAGATTAGCCAACTGCGCAGGAGATATTACAGTGCACAAGTGTGTGCACAAACACAAGTGCACTCTCTATTCCTTTTACTCTCATAACCCGATGAGACGGCAATCCGACTCGACCGGAAAGAGTTGAGGCGCATAACCAACGGTTTTACGTGCTTTCCGAGGCACCTGGGAATTTAGCCTAGGACCACCGTTTCAGCGGCCTTACATGTAGCCACTAGACCAACGAGGCAGTATAAGTAACAGCGTGCAAAGCCGTTGGTTCTGCCCGATATTTAGGGTATCAGATTTGTATCAGGCTATGAAAGTAAGTACACCTGTGTTTTCGTTCCTCGTTGTCGATGTGGACCACAATATATTTTGCGCAGCTGGGGAGTCCTCGTTGTGATTGCCATCGTGATTGAAGTCATTATCATCATAAGAAATATAGCAGAGCCACATTATAGAAGCTTTTATTACATAATGTAATATATCACATAAATGAGACAAAATTATGTTAACAAAGGGAAGGATTTGCCGGCAAAAGCGCTATTATGACGTGGACTTATTCATTTATTATTATTAAGCGAACAATATCAGGTTTTTTCACACATTCAGTGAAGCGAGTCATTGTTGAATAAGTCTTTTCAAGCCTAATTGAGGTTTCTTTGACTATTTCGTTACGTTTTCTAGTAAACTAAGCGCGTAAATATATCACTGCAGAGCAAAAAAATTTGGAGCAGCATTGTGGAATACGCACTAGAACTTCTCCTTTATGGGAGAAGAGGCCTCAGATAACAGTGGGACATTTATGACACGCGTTTGTTTATTTCGCCGTTTAGCGGTGGGGTGATCGATCTCACCATAAGCACACCTAGATGGACATTACCTTGCCAGTATACATTTACCAGGCACTAATGAGAGCGAGAGATATAATTAAATATTTCAAGTTGCGATACAAATGCAGACATGGATTATGTTTTGGTGCTAAAAACTATTAAGTAAAGAATTTAGTAAATGTGAAACTAAATTACGTAAACCTTATAAAATCGTGTGTCGTGTCTCTTCCAGCGTGGGCCGCTCTGTGGCTGCGAGGGTCAATCGATTGATTTGCTCCAAACAGCTCTATCAGATGAATAGTTGCGGCTATTCAGCTATTTATTGGTGCTCCTAACGTTAACAATGCTTGAATAGAATAATTCATAGATTAATTGGAACACACTGTATAGTGTTTATGCGTTAGAAAGTGTTGAATTAATTAATTAATATTGCTGATACCACAAACGCAGTGAGCCGTGACGCTGACTGCTCTAATTAATAGCTGGTAGCCATTTTCAGACTAATATTATTATTATCCTAAATGATCATAAAGCAATCAACAGTGACACATTCAACTAATATCAAAATTACATTTTACAGTACAAACAATTTTACATACAGTTCAAAAAAACTTTAACTAAATAAGAATAAACATCATTCAATGGGGCTTTTGACAGCTCTCTTTTTAATATTAAATGTATACATTTATATACAATGAATCCTATTATATATCCTGTATGTTTGAATAATCTCACAATCAAAGCAAACAGTTATAAATGTAATTATGTGCAGTATAATACCAATTGCCTATTAATGTTTTATTTTGTTTTTAACGAAATATAGGTAAATAAAAAGGTTAACGCTTTTAATTTCGTTAAATTTATTAACCTAATAAAATTATTCCGATATATGAAAGCTATTTTCATTTTATTTATTTATTTATTTAATGTAACGTTTCAATGCTTTTATTGAAATATAAAGTAGAAAAAACTCAATATTAATGTATATAAAGGGCTATTATTACACATACAAACACATGCACACCGACACAGAATGCACTATACGTGCTAAGTTTATCGTGTAAGCTCATGTTCGTATTATATGTTTCTCATAGAATATTACAGAATGTAGTGCTGTGAAGGTAATCGTCAAGTGGAGGGCGTTTCATTCTCGAGGCGGTTTCATTAGTTCATTCAATTAGTGTATTCCCTCTTACGGTTATTTATTTGCACTTCAAGAGTTTTCAAAGTGATTTTAATACAATCCTAGAATACTGTTCTACGCGAAGACTGAGGGAAAGTTATAGTTAGGTAATATATTACTATATGCAGTATATTTACATTCAAGCCTTTAATTAATGCAAATAATGCGTGGAATGGTGGCAAGAATGCTAGCAGCATTCCCTCTTTGAATCGCAATTCCGATTCTCTGAGCGAAAAACGAACCAGCCCCTCTGATCATGGTCTGAACTGCTGTCATCAACCCGTGTCACCAGTAGTGGAAATAAGACGGGTGTATTACAACCGTCTTATTTTTGATGAAAGGTTTTGCGCTATGACTCCAAGGTTCAAGCGTTGTGACTGCAAACGGAACGAAAATGTAATTTGGAATATAATATTTTTACGTTTGTCCGCTTCAACGTATTCCGCGGCAACTCCAGTTTTTAACATAATTATAATACTTCATTTAACATATTCTAAAATATTTATTAAATGTTTACAAATAACATGTATTCGTTTATGTGTTGTATTGTATTGTGGCGCCGGGCAGGAAAACTTATTTGTTACCATTGTTACAGTTACGTTTCTCTGAACGTACACACATGAAAAGATCGCGCTCGTGATATCACACATGCACATTACTTACTTTACACATACACAAAAACACACATATACACACTTACACATTTACGTTTCGGTAAGACTTATGGCAACTGAGAGGGACTCCTACGTAATATTGAAAACAATCGACATCGGAGTCGACTTATATTTTCCTTTATAATTAATTTTATTGCAAGTGCTCACAACACTTAGGATAATATTATAATATGGTAAAACAAAACCAGTTGATCACATGTAACAATAATAGCACCCTTATTAAAATAGCAACAAGAGTCACCTCGTGTTCCATTTCGCCGAGGATACAAGAACAATGGCAGATCTCTTAAGAAACGAAACAAAGAGCGTTTTACATCCAAATCTCGCGTAAGCGGCTTTTCGTCAGGCGAAGCTTGTCGTACTCATTACCGTAATACTATTGTCTTAAAGTCGCATCTCATAGTCCCTGATGCTCGCGAGGTGACAACGAGACAAAGAAATATATAAAAAGAGGGTACGCAGAGGTTTTGAATGTTGTATAAATCAAGACGGCGCTGGCAGACATTATTTACGATCGCAGCCCACTAGTACAATCGGTAAGGTGTTATAACGATAGGACTTCTCGGACCTCCATACCATAATGATAAATATCAACAACGTTAAATCCCTGATGCAACTTCTGATCATTCTCCGTCGTGTCAGCCGGAATAGAGAGTACCTGTACAGTATTGGTGTGCAGGTGGCTCGTCTTTTTGAACGCCCTAGCTGAAACACAGTTAAGAAGACATTGATGGATCATGGCTATTAATAATAAATATATATTTCAAGAATATAAATAAAGTCTCTAAACTAACTTCGATACTCTAAAACGATAAAATAACCTCTTTTTACCCGTGTATTGCTCAGTGCGTTAGTGCCCAACGAGAGCTTACAATGACGCTCTCTTTTAATTTTGCAATAATAAGCAATATACCCTGTATTAACATATATAAAACCTTAATAATATAAATTGTTTTGTAAAAAAGATAAATATTGGAAGCACAATCAATATAAATTAATTATAATTTGTCCCGATTCACTTATTTAAACAACAAATTCAATAAACATTATTATATAATATTTGTGATATTCATCAGAATTTGTATTTTTGTACTAATCTTTTAATAGAACCATTCGTTTTTAAATTTTTTATGAGTTTTTTTCGTATGGTTTACGCATAAAACACATTTTACTATTACCTTTTTTATGTTTGGTTGAACCTTAGGAAATATAATACGCCAATTCATAAATTATTAAATATTATATGAGGGTTATTTCGAGTAACGAATGTTTTCTCTTCTTATTGTTATTGCGGCGCGTAGTGTTCACATCTCAGAGACTGACGTAAGTCTGATTGATCGAGTAATATTTGCCGCTAAGCTGTCTTCGATAAGATTTGATTCAAGGTTACGGATCGGGCTCATGCAAAATTAAACTCTTATAAAAGCTATTTTTCCAAGTCCTTCTTTTAAACAATATCATAGTCGGATACTTCAAATCAATATCTATATGATAAAATCGATGAAAAAGGAATAAATCTCGATGCGTGACCTACGCACGGCGTAATCCGCTGTTCCGGATTTATCGTCCAATAGTGGCTAAGAATGGCCCGTCTGTTCGTCGCATCGCGTTTCGCATAAAAAACTTCAACGATAACGTTCATTGCATTCATTGCTCCGTGACGTCACAACAAAACGAAGCCGACACAACTGTTTGTATAAATATTTATAACTACGAATGCTTGGAACTTGAATAAGTGAGCAGGCGGTCGCCGGCGCGGGCGGCGCGGGCGGCGCGGGCGGCGCGGGCGGCGCGCTCGCTCGAAACGAACGGTAAATATCGTTTTTCCGAAGTTATGAGAATAGAAGCAAATAATATGGTTTTTCAAAGCGTTATGTACGAGGTTAGAATTTTTGCAAGCTTTTATTTATCTTCACCTGTAAGTTTGTACGTGCAGGTCAATTTACAGCGCATTGTTATGCGCTTTAAAATTGAAAACAGGGCGTTTTTTAAGCTATTGTACATTTTACTTGGTGGTAGAGCTTTGTGCAGGCTCGTCTGGGTAGGTACCACCCACTCATCAGATATTCTACCACAAAACAGCAGTACTTGGTACTGTTATATTCCGGTTTGAAGGGTGAGTGAGCAAGTGTAATTACAGGCACAAGGGACATAACATCTTAGTTCCCTAGGTTGGTGGCGCATTGGCGATGTAAGCGATGGTTAACATCTCTTACAATGCCAATATCTATGGGCGTTGGTGACCACTTACCATCAGGTAGCCCATATACTCGTCTGCCTTCCTATGCAATAAAAAAAAATATTTTTTATTATTTGTTAAGTACTTACTTATTCATTGATTTTTATTTATAATTTCAAAAAAAACGAAAACGTATTTTCTTTTCTATCGATGAAATTATATCGTCTCTGCAATCACTCCCTCTTTCATAGTAATTATTTTCTTTGAAAGTAAAAGTATTATTTTATAATAATTGTTCAAATAAATTACGAAATAACGTCCGATGTAGTTAAAAATATTCAGGGTTCTTGATTACGGCGAGATAATTTTATAACAGCGTCATAGATTCTGTAAAATTTCTCCTGGCAATAAATTAAATCGGAGCCAACAAAACCTTTATAACTTCGTAAGCCACTCCTGATTTATGGGCTTGTTTATTGAAGAGCTGTTCATAATTAAATTTAAGGGAAATTTAATTTTCTGTCTCGCTCTCGCCTGTGGTCGTACCTTTTATTATACATGGCTTACATTTTCATCAAACTCAGTCAGGTTAAAACTTCTTTGTCTTTAAACGTGACTTAAAAATATCGTTATATTATTTTTAACATTATATTTTGAAGACTCAATTAATAATAATAATAATAATATCCCTTCATTCAGATCTTTCGGATCACCCGGCACATCCGATTTCCATGCAACGAACCAACATGGAAATCCCATACCTAACAAACAATTCAAACCAGCATTTGCCGCTTCGCTATCCCTCCCAGATCCGCTTGCCAGTCGGCATAGGCCTCCTCCAACCTTTTCCATTCCTTTCTATCTTGAGCCACTCTGTTCCATGTGACTCCTGCCACTTGTCTAACATCGTCGTCCCACCTTTTCTGTGGTCGACCTCTCTTCCTCTTGCCTTCCCTTGGGTACCACCATGTCACCTTTTTGCTCCATTTTTCGTGTCCTCTTGCCATGTGACCAGCCCATCGCCATTTGAGTCTTTTGATTTTGTTTATTACATCGGTAGTTTTTGTTTTGTTTCTAATGAGGACATTTTTTACTCTGTCAGACTTTCTAATATTTAGCATACTCCTTTCCATGGCATACTGGCAAGTTGCTAGTTTGTTTGAGGTCTCCTGATTTAGGGACCATGATTGACACCCGTATGTAAGGACAGGTAGTATGCAGGTATTAAACAGTTTGCTTTTTAGTTTTATATGGAGCCCTTTATCTTTCATAGCCTCTCTTAAACTCCAGTATGTCTTCCAGCCATTTGTAATTCTTCTGGCCACTTCCTTCTGCATCGGGTCCTTTTGAGTTATAAGCTGACCCAGATATATGTACTCGTCTGTATATTTGATTTCAGTGTTTCCTAGATCTATAGTATGTTTGTACCCGTTTGTCATCACTCTAGTTTTTTCCGGATTCATTACCAACCCTACTCTCTCACTTTCTTTCGCAAGATCTTTTATCATTCTGGTTAGGTCATCTGCTGTTCTTGCCAGTAGCACTATATCATCAGCAAATCTTAAATGCGACAGTAGTACACCGTCTATGTTGATTCCTAGATGTTCCCAATTAAGCCTTCGGAAGATTGATTCTAGTACTGCGGAGAATAATTTCGGAGATAGTGGGTCTCCCTGCCTGACTCCTTTTTCTACTCTGAAAAAAGCACTTTTCTTTTCCAATTGAATTCTTGCTCTGCTGCTGCTATATATGTTTCTTATTAATCTAATATATTTGAGCTCAACTCCTTGTTCTAGTAATGCCTCCCATATTTTATCATGTTGTATAGAATCGAATGCTTTGCGATAATCAATAAATGCAATGTAGTATGTTAGTTGGTATTCGTTGTATTTTTCTAAAATTTGACGCACTACGTGGATGTGGTCGATCACTGAGTAGTCTTTGCGGAATCCTGCTTGCTCTATAGGTTGGTGTTCGTCTAGAGTTCTTTCGACCCGTTTTAATAAGATCTTAGCAAAAATCTTATATACATTGGACATAAGGCTAATAGGGCGATAATTTCCGATGTCATATTTATCCCCTTTCTTATACAGTAGGATGATGTGAGACTCGGTCCATTGCTGGGGGATGGTTTCAGTATTCATGATGTCATTGAACATGTCTGTGAGGACAGGTATCAGGGTCTCTTTGCTATATCTTAAAATTTCATTGCTTATGCCATCAGGCCCGGGTGCTTTCTCACTCTTTTGTGTATCGATAGCCTTGCTGATTTCAGCCTGGAGAATACTGGGGGTGTTCGAGGTATCCGCCAGGCTGATTTCAGTTTGTGTTGTATTGTTTCGATATAGTTTTTTGTAGTATGACGTAGCTGTTTTTAATATGTTAGTTCTGTGATGGTCCAATTTTCCTCGGTCGTCTTTCATTTTTACGATCCAGGTCTTCGTGTCAGTCAATTCTTTGAGTGCTTTTTTAGTTCCACCGGTTTTCTGTATGTAATTTTCTATCGTTTGCATCCTCCGTTGTTTTCTATCCTTTCTCATGTTTTCATTGATATCTTTGCTAATTTTGGCTAATTTCTGTCTTCTATTTTGAGTACTTCTTTCGTTAATGAGTTGGTTTCTTTCTTCTAGGAGTTTTATAGTGGCTGTTGATAGTGTTCCTTTTGCACTAATTTTGGTATCTGCTTTGAGTTTAGTTTGAGTTTTGATAGTATTCTCTATATAATTGTATTTATCTTGGGTTTCTAGTTCCTTAGTGTTCTCTTTAAAGTCTCTAAGTTCAGCTTTTAGCGCTATTGCTATTTGTTCCAATTGCTGTTCGTTGAGTTTTCTATTTCCTGAGTCTAGTCTCGGTCTAGTCGCCCTTGGTTGATTTGTTTTGAGCTCAGTTCTAAGTAGCCTATGATTGGTGTGGAAGTTAAATCTTTTAATGACGGTAAAGTTTGTGAAGTAGCTGTTTCTATTGGTCATAATAAAATCAATTTCGTTTTTTGTTTTACCATCCGGCGAGATCCAGGTCCACATGCTCTTCCGGTTCTTCTTGAACATAGTATTTAGGATTGTTAGTTTATTTTCTAGTGCGAAGTTTGTGATTTTTTCTCCATTTCTACTTCTGGTCTTGTTACTATATGAGAATGGCCCTAGTATTGCGTTTTCTCCTGCATGCCTTGCTCCAATTTGGCCATTGAAGTCTCCCATGACTATAAGGTTTTTATGGGTGTGCTCTTGGATTGCTTCGTTTAAATTACGGTAGAAGTTGTTTATTGTTTCCAGACTTGATTGCTCTGTAGGTGAATATATTTGTATAATAGACCACGGTTTTTTGTATCCTGGTAGTTTCAGATTCATAATCGCTATGCGTTCTGATATTCCTATGAATTCTTCCACATATTGTTTTAAGTGTTGTTTGATAATGAATCCTACCCCATATTGGCCTTTCGTCTCCCCTATGTGATATAGTAAATAGTCTGGATGACAAGTAATACTTTCGCCCATTCTTCTTACTTCGCTCAACCCGATTATGTCCCATTTGATTTGTTTTAGTGCATGTGTCAGTTCCGTAAGATTTTCTTCTTTTCCCAAGGTGAGTACATTGATGGATCCTATGTATATTACTGATTTTCGGTGATTGTTGGCTTTAGATTTTGGAGGGTTGTGGTCGCTTTCCCCCTCGAGGACCAGTCGGCTTGGGGGAGTTCGTTGTCTTTTTGTTTCTTTATTGGCAGTTTCATTGGTTGGTTTTGGTTTCCGTTCGCCATTTCTTGATTGCTATTGGTTTTTATTAGTATTAGGTATGTTCGTAAGGGAGCTGGATCTATTTCGCATTAAATCAAAAGCATTTGTTCTGTTTGTCTTGGTTACGTTTACGGTTTGTTGTCTCTTTGGCTGAATATTACCTGAAGAGGGTGAAGCGGATATTTCCCTTTTCCTTTTCTCTTGGCTGTAGTTGTTCTCTTTCACGATTAATTTATCATATTTTATATATGCTAAATTGCCCTTTTGTCTCTCTTCAGTTAACTTTACTTGCAGCTCTTTTCTTTTTCCTAACACTTCTTTCGGGTAGTCCTCCGAAATGTAAATCGTTTTTAGGTTCTTTTTACTTTTGATAATTTCGGTCTTTTTCCAGTTGTTTATAAACGAACACAAAACCGGTCTCGGTTTGTTGCTCTCTCTCTGTCTGTTTCCTAAGCGATAAATTTTGTTGATATCCTGTTCTTCCATTTTGATACTCAAATCCTGATTGAAGGTTTCCTTAAGCTTTAGTATTAGTTCATGAGAGGATTTTTCGTTTTCTTCTAAGCCGAATACTATAATATTATTGTTTCTCTCAGCCCTCTTTAGATACTCTATTTCTTTTTCTAGTTTTTCTACTTTAGTTTTCAAGGTCTTATTTTCTTCCATAATGGGGATTAGTTTATCCTCCATCCTTTCCATAATACTCTTTGTTATAGACTCTTTCAATTCGGCATTTTGACTTTGCATCTCTAATTTCATCTTTTCAAATAATATTTGGAATTGACCTTCCATTTTATATATATATATATATTTTTTTTTTATTTTTTTTTTTTATTTTTTTTATTTTTTATTTATTTTTTTTTATCTGCGTAACACGAAACGCGATATTAGGTTGTGGTAGAAATATTTTTCTCAATATTGGCAACACTGCTTGATATGTCAGAATTGTTGACGTTTATGACAAGTGTCACTGAGTGAACAATTTGTTGATTTTCGTGTTTCGGTGTTTCCTAACCTCCAATCCAATAGGTAGTTAGTGTTTTGGTTGTAGATCCACGACGGATTTCAGTAATCGCACTTCACTATATGTTTATAATCACTTCAAGATGTCCCGATATTGACTATACGAGTACTAACAACCAGGAATTGCGTTTACTATTTTATTTCGCTTAATTTCACTCGGAGTTTATCACTAGGATGTTGACAGTTCTGATGCCGGAAACGGAACCTCACTCCAGACCAGACTCAATTAAATTACTTTAATCATTCGAATTCATTTATCCTTATAACTTTATTGGATATAAAAATATGAACAAGCGTATAATTAGCCGTAACGGCTTTCCCTCATGAAACATTCCTTCTGTTGCGATCTATTCATTTAGTACATTCGTTGGAACATATTTGACTTATCATATTTTTAATAAATTCGTCGATTACAGTGCTTTTTTTTAAAGACAAGTATATAAATAAATTTAGAAGCAACGTTATCTATACTATCTTTATTTATTACGCCTTATAACTTGAATAATATTCCGACAATCATGATTAAAAGGAGAAAAGACAACCATAATATTATATAGTAAGCGTGTTCGACCGAACTCGATACTACTATGAAATAATCGCTTATAATTATGGCTGTATATTTAATATATTTATATAATTAATTAATAACACATCAATGATTAATGTATTTTTATATATTATATGTATGTAGTGATTGGAATTTCATCTGAGACTTTCATACGATTTTTCTCCACTTACAGACGAGTATGTAAATTGAAAATTCCAAGCGTCTGTCCGGATGCGACCCTCGACCTTCGCTTAAGATCCAAGTGTTCTCTGTTTGTTTTTATCAGCTTCAACTCAATTTACTTAATAAACATCTAAATTTATAAAGCATTGTATGTATTTACATATTAAATATTAAATTAGTAACATTAGCTAAAGTAAATAAAATCGCAAGTCAAATTAATCAATTCCCTAATTAAGTTGTATTTAGCTTAATGTAATATATTATTTTAGTTTATTCTCTTTACAAATTTTTAAAAGTTCCTAAAAATTATGCGGTTTTTATATAACGAAGTAATTTCGTCGAGCCTAAAATGAAATGTGGTAATATTTTAGTTTATAATATTATAAATTACATCTAATTAAATTACTACGTTTTCTATGTACATAACGATTCCAAATGCGTCAAACAATGTTAAGTTTAATATAAGTAATAAACAAGACAAAACAAAAATGGCGTTTTATTAACCGACTTCAAAAAAAGGAGGAGGTTATCAATTCGTCTGTATGTTTTTTTTTTTTTTTTATGTTTGTTACCTCATAACTTTCGACTGGGTGAATCGATTTTGATGATTTTTTTTTATTTGAAAGGGATTGCTTCCCATGGGGTCCCATTTTTTTTAGTCCAGTTTTGACAATGGAATCCATGAGAAAACCATATAAGTCGTAAATTTGAATGAGGTATGTGCGCAACAAATGGACGAATAACTCGATATCTATTCAACGGATTTCGATGATTTTTTTTTTATTAGAAAGAGTATACTTCAAGGGTTGTTTGATGATAGTTTGGTTAGATTCTGATTATAGGATCCATGACAAAGTAACGGAAATCTTCAATTCTTAGTAGCAAATTAACGATACACGGCCGAATCTTTTATATGCTATCTAGATTTATCATTCACCTACCATAACATCGTTATGATCAAGTAATTATAGTACTATTGTAAAAAACACTTCTTTATATACCGTCAATAGTTTTCGCAGCGCACGCGAAATAATAACTTTTATAGGCAACAGTTTGATACGTTGGGTTACATTGCTCCATTTTAAGTAGGGATCTATAAGTTTTTGGAAATATAATAAAGCCTATGTTACTCGGTAAAGACGTAGCTTTCTAAGGGTGAAAGAATTTTTCAAATCGGTCGAGTAGTTTTTGATTTAAATCGTCATAAAAAATCAAACAAAAATCAAATCTTTCCTCCTTATAATATGAGTTATGCATGTAAGCATTAGTATATATGTATATGTTTGTAATTGAAACATATTTGAACATCTCCTAAAAGTTGAGACCAATTTTGAAAATTATACATATATATATATATATATATATATATATATATATAGAATCGTATAAGTACTCTTATATACATGTTATATTTATGTATATTTATATATTCATTACTAGTGTTTTTCCCGCGGTTTCACCGGCGTAGTTCCTGTTCCCGTGGGAATATGGGGACAAAATGTAGCCTATATTACTCCCTGATAATGTAGCTTTCCATTGGTGAAAGAATTTTTTAAATCGGCTTAGTGGTTTAGGCGTGAAAGCGTCACAAATAAGCTTACTTTCGCATTTATAATATTAGTTAGGATAATATAGATACTTCCCCTTTTTTTAATATACAGACATTCCGTCATATTTTATGGTGAAGAATGGTATAACACAACATCTATAAACATACAGTTTATTTAATTATTACTAGAAATAACTATTTGGTTATGTTATGGCTGCCCAACTAAATTACCCCACCAACTAAATCTATTTAATCAAAACATGTTAATTTATATTCATACATTTAACCATATTAACTAATATTTATTAATTCAGTACCAAAATGCATTTTTCTTTACGTTTCACTGTTTTAGATTAATATATTTAAATAATAATATAAATGGCGCTGTCTCATATGAGCTGCACTTTTAGTAGGTCTACCCATATTCTACAAATTAGTGAGTGTACTTCAGATTCACTAAAAATCGAAAAATAAATAAAAATTTTAACAAAACAAAAACCGACTTCATAAAAAAACAAATTAATATGCACTAAAAAGTAAAAAAATAATTGCGTATTCTTCTATAATTTGATAATTAACTTACTATTTTCTACTCATCAATATGTAGGTACGAATGTGTTGTGTGGTTGATAATTTATTTACAATTATTGTTATTTTTGGAGTCGATGTCAGCTAAGGAAACACTATAATATACCTAGCAATAATAATACGGGAATCTTTTAAAAACATACACATTACAAATTGACTTTTATTCGCTTCGTTAAGTTGCGCGTGCGACATAAGCACATCTCACCTACAGCTATGTATGTAGTTATAAGCCCACCTTGGCTGACATCGACTCCAAAAGTAACAATAATTGTAAATGTAATTATCAACCACACAACACATTCGTACCTACATATTGATGAGTAGAAAATAGTAAGTTAATTATCAAATTATAGAAGAATACGCAATTATTTTTTTACTTTTTAGTGCATATTAATTTGTTTTTTTATGAAGTCGGTTTTTGTTTTGTTAAAATTTTTATTTATACAATTTCAGTTTTATACAAGTCTTTTAAGTCTCACTTATAAAATAGAACTTTGGCATGTCGGAGTCAAACACAAAGATGTAAGCGACATTCTCTGAAGATAACGCTGATTCTGCGTTAGTCTTACATAGCCCGACGTCTCGTACGAAAATAACAACAGAATTACATTGCTCGTCGACTAACAAAAAAATATACGTGTAGCCCCATTTGTGAACACCGATAGAGCAATGTATAGCGTTCGTTGCTATTGATTAGATGAACCCGAAAGTAAAGTGCTGTTACTGAAAGTAGATTACTGGTAATACCCAGGTCATGTAATGGTGCTTGGCACGGAACAGCGCTCTCGTAAAACGATATTGACCACGGGAAATCTGTAGGAAACAACTGCTACGCGTAATACTCCATCATATACAGTAAACCGATTTAGATACAATACATAAGACATCCTCCTCGACTCACTTACATAGATCGCTACTATATAGGAAATATTAATGTAATTGTATACGTGTGTAATTGATGGAAAAAAGTAACTGAATTTAATATCAGTTCTAGTCAATAGAGTGTTCCGAATCTTTGCTCATTAATTAGTAATCTTATAAAATAACGAATCAGAAGTGATTATTATTCTACAATCCCACTTAAATAATATTTTTGATTTGAATTAGTGAATAAATTTCGATAATAATTAAATAAATATTTGTATTTTATTAACTAAAACAATAATTAAAGTAACGAATTGCATCACTTTTGTTGTATCGTAACACGAGCATTTCGATAATAATAGACGAAGAGTCATCTTGTTTGCGAGTAATATAGTTATAGTTAGTATACTTTTACATTAATGAAATCGCAAACAAAAAATAAAAAGGAGACTAAATTATAAGCAAATTGAGTAACAAAATTTATCAAACAAAGCATTCCGGTTCTCATTATGGCCAACGCCGGCTAATTACTAAGGAACATTATTTTCTATAATTCAAGTGACGGGAAGCGCTGTTTTGCTTTAAAACATTGAGTTATTAAAATACGTAGTAATAGAACTTTATACAAGCTCGTCTGGCTAGGTAAGATTAGTACGTTACTCATCGCATATTCTACCAGGGTGAGTGAGCCAGTGCACCTACAGACACAATGGACATAACATCTCAGTTCCCAAGTTTGGTGGCATATTACACAAATATGGGGGTAGGTTAGTGTGAGTGCCAATGAATATGGATAGTTATAACCATATTTACGACTGTTCATCGACGTTGTTGTTGACGAACAAGCAAACAAACAAATTAATTTACTTGATGCGTGAAATGATGGGATGCACTCCGTGTGCATCGTTGATTCGCGTATCACCGCACTAATGACGAGCCGGTTGGCGGGGTTGGTAGATACCCTGCCTTTCGCGCCGCAGGTCGTGGGTTCGATTCCCACCCAGGACAGACATTTGTGTGCATGAACATGTCTGTTTGTCCTGCGTCTGGGTGTAATTATCTATATAAGTATGTATTTACAAAAGTAGTATATGTAGTATATCAGTTGTCTGGTTTCCATAGCACAAGCTCTGCTTAGTTTGGGATCAGATGACCGTGTGTGAAAAATGTCCCAAAATATTATTATTATTATTAATGTCGGCGCGACAGATAACTGACCCTCACTTGTTTGTGCTACAGGTGCAGTGGGTTTTAGTTTCTATTATTTTTTTAATCTTATTTAACTATCTTTGTTTATTTATTTGTGGTTGGCGTTGTTATTTTAAATGGTACCTCTAAAGTATATATTTAATATTATTAATATTTACTGTTAAATCAAACCTTTATGCAATTACTATAAACATGAAATGATAAATTTTCAAATGGACGGTGGGATTGTGTACGAGACGTAATTCGAAAGTTTCTCAATAAAACGATACGTCAGCCTCGATGTCGCGTGTGACGTAAACATATATAGGAGTTTAAAGGATCGTTACTTGTGTAAGGTGGTGAACCTACACGGCGAACAACTAATTGCAAAACTATTTTAATAATTACGTGTTCTCTGTTTGTCGAACAAAATGATATTACGATTATTATTATTTTGTTTGTTATTCTACGATTATATTTGACATTTTATCCACTGCCAAATTGCTTAAATTATTTAAATTTAAAGGAATAGGTAATGCATCTTTAAAATAGTTATTGTATTTAGAAATGAAATTAGTCTATTGTGTAGTGTTACTCTGATGTTTTCTTGAGAAGGATTACACTCGTGATAAAACTCGATTCGTTTAATATCGAAAACGGGGACTTAAGAATAAAATTTAAGAGCTTATTAACGAATACCTTCAGAACATTAAGTGTTAATGCCATTCTTCGTTGCCAACTTCGTACTTGAACACGTACAGGGGTTGAAATATAGGTATCCTTATTGATTTGACAAAATTATTGATAGAAGTTTTTGGATACTGTGTACTTTTTTATTTATATATGTGAATTTATTATTTAAAGGTTGAAATGTGATAATTGGCTGCCTAAAACATATATTCTGATGAAATGTTTTTTTCTGGAATCACGCACTAAAAACAAACGTTTCAACTGAAATTTCATATTATTTTAGTTTGTAGTATCAGGATAGACGTTGCTTATATTGAATGTTAATATGTTGCATATTATTTTTGGTATATGCGGCATTAGTTAAACAGAAAATTGTCAGTCCAGGCGAACATTGCCAACTATACGCAAAAACATTGTACAAGAGATTTGTAGCTCCCCATGTCTACGAAAAAGTTAGTAAGCATCAATAAACATATTACTTATTGATTACTCACAGTAATGTTTCTTGAACGAATTCATTAAAGAAGATTAACTGATAAATAAATACAGCGTACAATGAATAAGTACATTAATGTTTCGTTACTGCAGTAATTATAACTTGTCTTTTGTATATATTTAGCAACGAAGTATATTACAGTATACGGCGGCGAAAAGGTGGCATGGTGGCATTAAAGAGCGCCATTCTGCGCCAATCTCTGAATCAAATAAATAGTAGGAAATAAGTAACGGTACATTTAGTTTAGCACTTCTAAATAGCAATAATTTTATTTAAATATAGATTAAGCTGAATATACGATACGACTGTACAAATCATGTTCGTTAGTGAAGCTAACGAATTCAAGGATATCATCTATCACACACAACAATCAGCAGCCCGACTCCTCACGACTCCTCACGACTCCTCGCCTACACCGCACCGCGTCTCAAATAGAACGGATATACTCGCACTCGTAGATTAACTACAGGGACGACGGTTTATATTGTATTTCAAAGTTGTAGTAACGAGTACATCCTCGAACATACAGAAGCCCTTAACGCAATCACGTTAAGAGTATCACTTAAACTGAAGTCAACATTCAAAAGAGATTTACGTTCGACTTCATCCTATAACTATAACAGGATAATTCAAAAGTGTATACAGAGCTAACTTGAATAAAATAAATAATATTTCATTTAGAATATTTTAATACGGACTACAATCTAAGACTACGACTTTTTATGGTTGTTAGTAGTGCCAGTACAGGCACATAGTAGTTTTCTTATGTCTCGTGTGATAGAGTTGATCCAGAGATTAGTTAATTTCTTATATTATGTATATCTGATCAATTAGATTCGACATCGATTTCAATGCAAGACGAGTTTTACTTGTTTTACGTGGTGGTGGTTAGTGATTGAATTCACTTATTAAATACTGATGTTGTATTCTGTTGTATTCAAGTATACTTGATCACAATTATATAATTTAGATATATTACAGTAAGTATATTCCGTCTACGTCGGACCATCGCCTAAAACTATACAAGGCGCAAATTCGGCCCCACATGGAGTACTGCTCTCACCTCTGGGCGGGAGCTCCCCAGTACCAGCTTTTGACCGCATCCAACGTAGAGAAGTTCGAATTGTCGACGTTTAGGCTATTACCGACCTGCTTGATCCTTTGGCTTTGCGTAGAGATATTGGGTCACTCTGCATCTTCTATCGCATATATCACGGGGAGTGTTCTGAGGAGTTGTTTGGATTAGTCCCGGCAGCTGATTTTCACCACCGGACATCGCGCCAGAACTCCAAATTCCATCCCCATCACCTCGATGTCTGGAAATCCACAACAGTGCGTTTCTTAAGGCATTTCCTGCCTCGCACAATCACTCTGTGGAACCAGCTTTCGCCGGCGACTTTTCCGAACCGATATGACATAAAAACCTTCAAGAAGAGAGCGTACTCTTTCCTCCAAGGCCGCCAACGCACCTGCAAGTACTCAGATGTTGCAGGTGTCCATGGGCGATGGTAGGCACTTTCCATCAGGTGAGCCACCTGCTCGTTTGCCCCCTCTTACATAAAAAAAACATGTGCTGAATAATGTTCTATACTTTTCTAAAGTGTATCGCATTCTTCGATAGCAATCGCAATCGTGTTTAGCAAATACTGTCGTATCGATGTGAAACGTTTCTTTATGTATGTAATTCACATGTTGTTAGCGCCTGCCATAAATGGCATAGAAACCTACTCATTTTATACGCATGTGACCACATGTGACCGTTAATTAAGCAATTAATTAACCAATAATTAAGCTGTACATCTAATTGTTCATACGTTTTCGCCATGTCATTGTACCAGACGCTTATAAATTCCCCAACTATACGCACGTCCATTAAAGAGTTCTAATTCTACAAGTATCGAGTTTTCTTTGAACTCATCTTATACAATACACATGTCAATATTAATTTTGTATTGTTTAGGTTAGAAAAGTGAAAGGTACCAAAGAAATGTAACAACTTTTACACAAACCAGTGCTCACACACGTTCCCGTATTCTGCAAAGTCACAGTTATAACTCACGCGACACGCGGTCAAGGAACGGTTGACTAACTATGCGGGTATGAACCACGTATGAATAACGTTGGCTTTCCACTGTAATATCTAGCTCAAACGAGCCGCTCTATGTTATAGTGACGTCAGAATAACTCTTAACAAGACTAAATTTCTGGCGTCCTGAGGTTACGATTGTTTCAATATTTTTACTGAAAATATTATCTCATTTTAATTTAGTTTTATTCCATAGATTTTTTTTACCTCTATATTAAATTTACAAGACATACATACAGCGACTACATACAGGCATATAATGGGTAATTACATTTACAAGACATGTCCCCAAACCGAACAGCAAGCGTATCCATGTTTTGACACATCCGACATTCATTAAAGCAACTTGTGCGCCACACGTTCCACAGAACTTGAATCTGAGCACGGCTTCCTCTACAGCGCAACCGCAATGTATGTTTGCAATAACAAAATGTATTTCGCACTACAGTGCTCCTCGAGTACGCTGAATATATTTCTCACGTGCGATTTTTGATACTCGACGAGAAATGGAATGCGATTACCATTGTTTTTCGTAATGTGTGATACATCACGTCGGAGCACTCGTGCTAGAATCACATTAGGACGTGAGTGTAAACGACGTAGAAAATAATATTGATCTATGAAGTTTACTACAAACTTTAAGTATATTTGTTTTTAAATAAAAAGACTTTTTAATATTTAACAACTTAAATAATATACTCAGAACTGTTGTCTAAAGATTATGAGATAAGTTATTAGGAGGAAAAAGCATAAATCAATTATGAAAACAAAATTACTCTACATAATTATATAGCATAAATTGGAACTTTTCAAAGTGATACTATTTATCTATTTGCAAGGCTGGCAGAAGACTTAATCTTATTTATAGAGGAGGAATCAAGGTGGCCACGCTACCATGCGTGCCAGTTATGATGAATGTCACTGCAATAAATCTTTTATCAACAGGCTTTACGTCTATCTTTATATAAAAGTTTTTATTGACTATTTTTCTGGTTATTACAAAACAGTTTAACAATGATAAAAACCAAATGAAAACAGAAAAATAAGCGGAAAATAAAATTATCAAAGTAAAGCGATTTATATACGAGTGTATATATACATTTTGCATTCTGAATGTTGTACAAGTTTATGCACCAACGGCCCAGTCAAGTACGGAAGAGGCGGAAACCTTCTACGGCACATTGGTGACAACTCTTAGAGAGATTCCGAGGAGAGAAATTACTGTCATTATGGGGGACTTTAACGCAAAAGTAGGCAACACTGCAGATGAGGACCACCTTCGTCGAATAGTTGGAAAGTATGGTATCGGTGAACGCAACGAGCGAGGCGAACGTCTACTTCAATTCTGCAATGAAGAAAGTTTCTGCCTAGCTAATACTTGCTTTCACCATCATATTAGGCGGCTATATACATGGGTCTCTCCTGGCGATAGATACCGAAACCAGATCGACTACATTTTGATAGGAGCGCGGTGGAGGTCGTCTGTAATGAACTGTACAACATACCCAGGTGCTGACTGTGGGTCTGACCACCAACTTTTAACTGCAACCATACGGGTTCGTCTTAAAAAAATAGCCAAGCCCAAAACGAACCCTAATCTGCGTAAAGTAGATTTGGCTGGCTATAGACAGGACTTCAACCAACGGTTCGCAAACATTTCTTTTGAAGGCACACCACACAGTCAATGGAGTCTCTTAAAGAAAATGATCACTCAGGTTGCCACTCAACATGTTGTTAAGAACCAGGACATGAAGGACTACATAACATCTGCGACTAGCCGCATTATCCTGGAACGACGAGAGCTGAAAGAGAAAGGAACAAGTTCAGCTGCTGACCGGGATCGGTACTCAGAGCTCAGTCGCGAAGTCCAAAGAAGGTGCCGCCAGGATTACAATGCATATATCAACAGCATGTGCATTGAGCTTGAACAACATAGCATACGAAGCGAAACCAGGGACTTGTTTCGCAAAGTAAGAGAACTGTCTGGGGCGCGAAGCATCAGAACTTGCGCCATAGAGGACGAAAGCGAGAGACTCCTGACAGACACGTCGCTGGTTCTGGAACGATGGAAGCGATATTGTGCAGCCCTATATGATACGGGAAACCCAATACCTCGGGGAGCGAAACTGTCACCCGACGAACCCAACATTCTTCGTACGGAAGTGGAGGCCGCTATCAAAGCCCTCAAGTGCGGAAAGGCACCTGGCAAAGATGGCATCCCTGCCGAACTGCTGAGGAACATGGGAGAAGTAGGAACAGCACTAATGGTGAAAATATGTAATGATGTGTGGAAAACGGGAGAATGGCCGACAGAGTGGACTGAATCAATGTTCATTCCCCTACATAAAAAAGGTTCCACTAAGACCTGTGACAACTACAGGACCATAGCATTGATTTCTCATGCAAGTAAAATCCTTCTGCACATCATTAATCAGAGGCTCAACCACTTCCTTAAAACCCAAATACCGGAAGAACAGGCTGGCTTTGTAAAGGGAAAAGGTACAAGGGAACAGCTCCTCAACATCCGCCAAATCATCGAAAAGAGCAGGGAGTTTAATTGCCCAGTCATCTTGTGTTTCATAGACTATACTAAGGCCTTTGAATGCGTGCAATGGGACAAGCTATGGACTGTGCTACGCGAGATGGGAGTTCCCGAACATCTGATTGGCTTGATTCAACGTCTATACTTTGAGAACCGCTCTTTTGTCAGAATCGGCACCGACTGTTCAAATGTGTTCGAAATCAAAAAGGGAGTGCGACAGGGCTGCATTCTATCTCCGGCACTGTTCAACATATATGGGGAGTCTATTATCCGCAATGTGCTTGAAAATTGGAGCAAAGGATTTCCAATAGGAGGAAAGCGGATATCAAATCTACGGTATGCTGACGACACTGTCCTCGTTACAACATCTGTGGAAGACATGCAAGAACTGTTTCAGAGACTCGAGATCGAAAGCAATCGCATGGGTCTCGCAGTAAATAGGAGCAAGACGAAGCTAATGGTAGTTGACCGTGACGAAAAACGGCCCAGACCAACGAACATCATCCCAGGGGTTGAGATTGTAGATCATTACATGTACTTGGGCGCGTTAGTCTACAACGATGGCAGCTGTGTACCGGAGATAAAGAGGCGTATTGGTATGGCTAAGGACGCGATGACTCGACTAAATGTCATCTGGAAGAAAAGGGGTATTACCAACACCACCAAAACCCGGCTAATACGCGCTCTAGTGTTTCCCATATTCCTGTATGGTGTAGAAACCTGGACGATACGGGCCAGAGAAAGGCAAAGGATTGATGCATTCGAGATGTGGTGCTGGAGGCGCATGCTGAGAATACCCTGGACCGCCAAGCGCACCAATGCATCGATCCTTTCACAGCTTCACGTCCAAACCCGCCTTTCCACGATCTGTCTCCAGCGTGTACTATCTTACTTTGGCCACATAATGAGAAGGGGTGATGGGAGCCTTGAAAAACTTATCGTTGTTGGAAACACGGAAGGGAAACGCGCCCGGGGACGGGCCCCAACCAGATGGAGCGATCAAGTGAGAGGCCCATCTTCAATAAAGTTTTGCTCGGTAGCCAGAGATGCGATGAACCGGCAACGGTGGAAACAAATAATCCAAGCCAGGTGTATACCATCCACATTCGTCGATGACCACGATCCTCAGCCATGAGGGAGCGACCAGAGAGAGAGTATATATACATAAATAAAGTATATTAAAACGAATTATAGAAAACGCACGCTCTACAAAATAACTGATGGGGGCGCTATTTCTTCTGAATTACTACGCTCAGTGTTTGAGTAGAAGGTTGGACCAGTTATTTGGTATTTTATAATAGTTAGTATCTGATGACTTGGTATTAGAACTAATATCAGCAACTGTAAAAAACACTGAAGAACAGCAAACATTTTTACGGATGAAGCCAAAGATCATTGAATGTTTACTTAAGGTATAAGACACGGCACGGTCGTAAACTTTAGTACGACATCACAGTACGGTGAGAACGGCGTGAAGTGTCGTCGTAACGAGAATCTTTACGCTAACAACAAACATTAGAATTCTATACGAGAGGGCTAACGAATGTACTGAAATTTCTTTAATTTTTTTTATTAATTTAATTGAATTTTTAGGCCATATAAGTGCACAATGAGTTCGTGGGAGTGTTATTATCTTTTTCATAACCTTTTTTATTTTTATTGTATAGGAAGACGGACGAGCATATGGGCCACCTGATGGTAAGTGGTCACCAACGCCCATAGACAATGGCATTGTAAGAAATGTTAACAATCGCTCACACCGCCACTGCGCCACCAACCTTGGGAGCTAAGATGTTATGTCCTTTGTGCCTGTAATTACCCTGGCTCACTCACCCTTCAAACCGGAACACAGCAATACAAAGTACTGCTGTTTTGCGTTAGAATATCTGATGAGTGGGTGGTACCTACCCAGACGAGCTTGCACAAAGCTCTACCACCAAGTAAAATTTGAAATCCTATAACCATTTGCTATGGTGGTTGTAAATTCTACAATAGTAAAATATTTAAATTGAAGCTTCATATTTTAGAAAAAGCCTGACATTGATAATCAACTAAATAAATACAGAGATAGAAACACGTGTGGAGAGTGAGCTATCAAAAGTATATTATTGTACGACTATGTTACAAGGCGAACACTAACTATTATTTAATTAGCAGCTCTAGTATTTCTAGAACAAAGATTATTCAGAACGGAGAGGGAATTCATTATTTTAGTGTTCTATGGGTGGAATAATAAGTATTATGTATAAGGACAGATGACGTCAGAGGCTGTATAGATTAAACGTTCAATGGTCGCAAATCTTATACTGAAGGTTTGAGAATAGAAACGCGTCAAGTCTCGTTGCTTAAATGAGATAAATACTAACTAGGCATACCATTATATAATACGTTGACTGTTATAGTTAATTATATTTTTTTTTTATGAAAATTCCATGTTTTCTTTTCCGCAAAGCCATACAAATGTTTGCTATACGTCTCATTTAATCTATCCCAGCATAACGCCGTAACTAAATCATGTTTATGCCTGCTGTTAGCATTAACGCTGCTTTGATTTATTTTATTACGGAACCTGGTGGCTTAAACAACCAGGTGAAAGATAGTTCCCTTCGTTCATAGACTCAATCTCAAAGACGTATTAACTACTGGTACGCCGTAGATGTCTTGCCCGCCACGGGGTCTAAGCTAGTATGACCATTGTGTCTGATATTACACAGGCAAGTTTTGCTGTTTTTACTACTACTGATACAAATTAACTAAGAGTATGTTCATGTTACGCCATACACTAAGAATATTTGAATATTCATGTCTTTTAATGTTCGAAGATATGTTATTTTTAAAGAAGGTTTTAATAAATACTTCTTAAAAGCTACTTAAAGTGAATATTTTGATAAGCCATATCAAGAGACAGAACTGATAAGTTTGTATTCGTTAGGAAGTAAAGGGTTACCAGAAAAACAGAACATCGTGTGTAAAAGTTAAAACGTGCCCGACTGCGGCACTCAACTAAGGACATCGAACTGCACCTAAACCTCCTAGCGATATCCGACCACATCCGGCCAATTACAGCACCAGCCCACACTAATTTCGCCCGTATTCCTTTACAAATGAGATTAGTTTGGTCTGCCAGCGAACGTATTCATATTAACCGGGCGTGTTGTTTCAATTCCTGCTTTAAGTGTTTTAGTTACGGTTCATTTTTAAACAGCGGTGACCAGGTTCAATATAATTAGGTAAGACAAGCTGAGAACTGGTGTTGAGCGGCTCTGCGGAGACGTGACGTATAGTTCTGTCATCAAGAGGGTTAAGGACTTCGAGTATTTCCTTTAAACGGAGATTGCTTCTCTTTTCTTAACGCATTATGTGAGATGGATTCTATTTACGTTGTTTAAATACGATGACTATTTCCAGTTATCGCTTTTTATTACCAATTGTATTTTTTATAAGAACTATTCATGTGAATTATTATATCATAATATATTAAATTATTGAAGGTATTATTGTATCACTAGCTGTGTGCCTGATGGGATTACATATCGTTAACATCTTACTTATGAGTTTTTAAACCAAGCTTTGATTGTGATTCATCATATTTGGGGTTCCGATTACCGAAAATATCAATTAATTTCATAAAATAAGTTATTAATATAATACATCGCCCACGTAGTCTAGTATTAAACAATATGCCTTATTGTTTTTAAAATGAGCTATAAATTTTCAAATTAGTAAATGTATTTTATTTAATTTAGTTATATTTGTATTTTTAATTTAATTCAGTCTCAAGATACGGATAATAACTGTGAAATTAACTAATCATGTAATAAGATGTTATGTTAATGCTGGCTGTACTCGTACCCTCGACCTCCGCGTGACACTCACAATACAAAATGTATATTGGCGGGCATCGTTTAGCAATTAATATGATGTATGAGATAGTAGATGTCAGAGTATCGATTCGCGCCCAAAATAACTTCGACCTTGACGGCGAAAGAGCAACCAATGTCAGATTATATTGTATTTACATTAAAAACATCATTTTCCGATCCGAGCAGCTTTAAATAGCTATTTAAAATAAACGATACAAAATTAACATCTTCTAATTAATAAAAACGTTTCCTTGGCCTTTTAGAATGGATCAAATTTTCACTGAAATAAAATGAGCTTAGGTAGGAAGGTACCTATTGTCCGGTCTCATTATATAATGAAGATATCTTTGGCTTGAATCTGGGCAGATTTTTTGATATTATCTACCTTAGCGAAGACGATTAAATTTCGCTTCCATTAACAGTGTTCTCGCCACGTCACTACGCTAAACGTAATTCATGATCTCATAATTGGCCCATACGCTCGTCCGCCTTCCTATGCAATAAAAAAAAAATAAAAAAAATATTGACTGAGTGTTATTCATTTCACGACTACCCACTGTACGCCCACACGATGTACAACAATAATGATAGAAGATATGATGTCCCTGCTCCGACATCAGAAGTGAGATCAAGTCGTGAAAATGATTACTGTTCGAGATAATAAATCGACAAATGCAAGCGTTGATTCGCTCATTGAAAACTCCAAATGAGAACAAGAGAGTGAGTTTACCCGAGTTAAATCCTGCGAATCGTGATTCCGACGCACGCTCATGGTTTGCAGCCGCCGATTTATGCTTTGAAGAAACTGCTATATAGAAGGTAGCCAGCCCATCATAACTGTTAGTAAGGCGATGAAAGGCGGATGCGGATGGATTCGCATGGCTATTGGTGATAGCCTAACCAGGGATTTGCATTTACAAGCGATGGTTATTTATTTTACTACCCTACGGAAGTATTGTAAGAAAATGTGTGGTAATGTATTATACGATGAAAAGGATCTGGTGAGTGTGTTCCAATTTGTTTAAAGGCGATAAACACTGTCTTATTGTGTGTCATAGCTTATAACTTTGTTCTTATCTTCACAAGTCAGCTAGTAGCTACAATGCGTTAATCTCTTTATTTAACTACCCTCCTTTTGATTATTAATTATCAGAGAACTTGTGCAATAATAGTTACGAAACATGCTTAATCAGTCGCCTAAACGTGTCTCATTCCAGAAAATCGACTAAACGCCGTTGGTGGTTTAAAATCTACACCTTCACGCGGGACGCTGCCGTGACCGCGGGTGTGTGAATATGGTGGAAATTCGATACTCCACGGCACTGTCTCCGCCATGGCGTTCCGTGAGTGCTGCCACGAACCACGAGGCGGTTGCGACCGATGGTATCGTTGCGATCATATGAGATGCGATACGGTGATATTACGGTGAGATCAAACCAATATTTTTAATCGCACTAAGTTTTAAAGTCAATGGAGTGATAAACGTTCATTGCGTTTGTCTCACATTAATTGTAATAACCTGAAGTGATAAAAGACTGTACTGGCCCTACTAGTCAGTCTTTAGCGTTGACGGTTTGTCAAGTCGCTGTTAGTGGAAAATATTCATTAGCCATTAAATATTTTACTTGGTGGTAGGGTTTTGTGCGAGCTCGACTGGGTAGGTACCACCCACTCATCAGATATTCTACCGCAAAACAGCAGTACTTGCTATTGTTGTGTTCCGGTATGAAGGGTGAGTGAGCCAGTGTAATTACAGGCACATGGGACATAACATCTTAGTTCCCAAGGTTGGTGGCACATTGGCGATGTAAGCGATGGTAACATCTCTTACAACGCCAATGTCTATGGGCGTTGGTGACCACTTACCATCAGGTGGCCCACATGCTCGTCCGTCTTCCAATGCAATAAAAAAAAAAAAAAAACTACGAGTAAAAACCTCTAGCGCCACGGCTCTCTAGCCGACTGGCAATCACATTGCCCTGCCGCATCCACCGCGTGGATCGAAATCTTGCATGTGCCCATGTGTATCACCCCGTGACTACACACCATTGTGGTCTCTCTTAGACCCCGACCTCCGCCTGAGTTAAACGCGCACCGCGCACCCACGGTCTACTTGAGTTGCCTCAAGAGATACCGACTTCTACCTTATATATTGGTTGTTAAAAATGCAGTTCTTTAAATTAAGAGAAACCCGTATCCATCAAAGTCTGGAGCGACTTGGGACACAATATCAACGGATTCGTTAGTAGTGGCTTTTTTTTTTTTTATTACATAGGAAGGCGGACGAGCATGTGGGCCACCTGATGGAAAGTGGTCACCAACGCCCATAGACATTGGCGTTGTAAGTGGGTGGTACCTTCCCAGACGAGCTCGCACAAAGCCCTACCACCAAGTAAACTTTAAAGATAATGTTGCAGTATAGTGTTAATGTGGAATAAAATGACTGGTATGTGACTCTGGCTGTTAGCATGATAAATTTTGTATCCCCGATTGTCTAGTTAGTTTTGTTTACTTTGCCTCTAAAATATAGTGTGGTCAGGAGTGACCGAGATAAGTGATACGGTGTGACAAACAATGTTTCAGAGTAACACGAGGCGGCTGGTGCTTCAGTGCTTCGGGTGCGATACAACAGCCTGCGCACAACTGGTGCCACTGGCTGAACTATCACCGGTCAACTCTCTGCAGCCTGCCGGACATGGTGCTAGTGACCGAATGTCACAAGCGTGCGGCCGTGATCATGTCAAGAGTACGCGTCTGGCGCGTTCGTTAGCGTGGCGCTGGTGGCCGAGCGTCACGAGCGCGCAGGCGTATTCACCTGTTCGAGTCTGCGTGTGGTGCGTTGCGTGTGACGCTGGTGGCCGAACGCGACAAGCGCGCAGGCGTTCTTATGCGATGCTCCTGGCTTGGTACCTCAGTTTTTGTTGTATTCGTACTAATAGTTAAAGTAGCGCAGCCCCTTGAATTTATGACTTAATGGTGTATTAAAATGTTCTCGTATGATAAAAATCGTTTTGGTAGTACGAAGGCTAAAGTGCGTAAATTTTCTGTCGGTCAATTTGTTCGGTTAGAAAACGAGATGTTCCCTGAGGGTCAAGTACCGATTGATGTTGAGGAGGAAGTTAATAGTGAGATAACACCAGTGATTGGTGACGGTATCAGGTTCACGATTCGATGGGTCGGGGACTGTACCAGAGTATCGTTGCGGTGGCTCTGGGTGGTATAGTCAGGGACTGTACCAGAGTATCGTAGCGGTAGCTCTGGGTGGTATAGTCAGGGACTGTACCAGAGTATCGTTGCGGTAGCTCTGGGTGGTATAGTCAGGGACTGTACCAGAGTATCGTAGCGGTAGCTCTGGGTGGTATAGTCGGGGGTCTAGCTTGAGAGCAAAGACCATAGAGTCACGAGGTGACTGGGCATTCCATGTGGCATGGTAGTGCAGACAGTTATAGACCGCGAATGAGATACCTGGGGGTTGAGTTAATTAAATTCAGTTGCGTGATTGAAGTGAATCATTGTTTAAACATCAATGCTATTTGACCTTAAAGCTTTTTAATGCGATGCAATTAAATGATTCTGTTACTGTTGTGTAAAGATGTACATAGTATGTAATAACGGAGCTTATTATTGTCCGTTGTAGATTGCAGTAAAGTAAACTTGCGTAGTTTTATTCCTTTTGAAAAGGAAAAGATCAAGTTTAAGTCTATAAGACAGGATTGGCCGAACGAAATCTGCTTTGTGATGTGACTGTTACAGATTAACACACGAGGACGTGTGTCACGCAGGATGGCCGTGTCGCATCCGGTCCTTCGTACAGACACTCAAGGGAACGGAAAAGCGCGCCTATGGTTGTGAACATGACTTCGGTTTGGTTCGGCAGAACTTCAGGGCGCTTTCGACAGAGTCGTGAAGGCATCGCTCGGGTCCGGGCAGATTACTTTCTGCAAGGCATCGGCTGAGTGAGGTCACGGAACTGTCTACCGTTCCTTGTTTTGTGTGTTATTAGTTGTCATTATTATTACTTGGTGTGTAAGCCTAATTGTGTAGTGTATTAAAGTGTGATGTGATTATATTGACTGAGTGTTATTCATTTCACGACTACCCACTGTACGCCCACACGATGTACAACAATAATGATAGAAGATATGTTGTCCCCGCCCCGACATACTCATATTATAAATGTATAAATAATAACGCCATTACCAATAAAAATCCGATCTAAGATCTTATGAGAGGCTTGTATAAACATTGACCTTTAAACTTTCAATATACGCACAACGAAACGTAATAGGAATTTTGACAAGTGCCCTCGACTACACTGGCGGGACATTTGATTCTATTCAATTTCAATCACATAAAAGACGAATATCTTTCTATTTACAAGGGATAATAGGTTTCGAAATGGGATTAATTCTCAAGAGTGCTTCAAATTATAAAGAAATATCTAAGAAATCCAATTGCCTAAGAAATGGTATCGCTGCTTGTGTGAAAATTGCAAATGCAGAAACGAGTTGCGAATAAAAAATAATTGAAACAAACAGCAGTGTACTTATCATTTTTTTTTATTGCATAGGAAGGCAGACGTGCGTATGGGCCACCTGATGGTAAGTGGTCTACCAACGCCCATACACATATACCAGCATACACGATACAAACGATAACTATTTTTTTACAGCCCAAAATTTAAAGTGTTAAAGGAACACAATGTGATTGTCACTTTCATCACGCCTATACAAATAAATAAAATTGAAGTGTCTATGTAATTTTTAATTTTTTTTATGGTATAGGTAAGCGGGCGAGCATATGGGCCACTTGATGATAAGTGCTCACCAACGCCCATAGACATTGGCTTTGTAAAAGATGTTAACCATCGCTTACATCGCCAATGCCAATATAATGCGATAATTGGAATGCTATAAAAACAGATATGATATTAATCCTTATCAAATTAAATACGTTATTTACTTTAAGCATTTCATGTATATTATAACTGTCCTTTACATCGCCCAAGATAAATTAATATCTCAGGAGTTGTCGTCATTTTACAACTATCGCGCACTAAATAAATTCAAGCGGTCCCACACTGATAATACTATAGCGCGATGCAACCGATGCAACCGCCTGCGCGCTCCCGCGCCGCGTCCCGCTGTCATTTTTAGGAATATTTACTCTGCTACTCGGGCGAAGCCGGGGCGGGTTGCTAGTAATATGATCAGATCGTTAAGTTGCATCCACTATAAAAAAACCACAGGAGCTGTCAACGCCCACTTAGAGCACTGATTGTTAATCAATAAAAACCTATCAAAATTAAAATATTCGTAATTCCTTAATAACCAATTTGAATAAAACTCAAAACATTATGTTACAGAATAAAATTAAATCTAAAGCTCCTACCGCTCTGAAATGTAGATTATACCGAGAAGAACTCTCGAAGTAGAAACTCAGTAGTTGCTCTGTTTCTCTTATTAAATACATAGTCAACTAAAATTACATGTGCTATGTAGAAATCAACGAAAACGTTTTTTTATAAGTGTTTCAGCTAAATTATATTTATTTAATAATAAAATTAAAAAAAAAAGATCGAGGTATTAAAAATTTCTAGACATTAAACACAATTATAAAAATACAGCGTTTTTAATAAAACGTGATTTGACCCCCACGTGACCCCCACGCACGAGTCACTTTCACGTTACCTTCTATTCTAACGAGACGGCTAAGCCAATATTTTCTCATATTTTCATTAAACAGTTTTGAGGAATCTTAATTTTTCATGGAACACTAGAATTGTACTTTATCATTTTTTTAATTAACTTATAACATTATTATTAGTCTCAGATATATAAAAAAACTAATAACGTTCCTTATAATAATGATATTTAATTTATCATATTAAATATTAGTATAAATTATAATTTATATCCAAAGGGTCGTAATATTTTCTAACAAAATGAAGTGACATCATAATATATAGTAAAACAGTTTATTTTCTATATATACTGATTATATCATTGATAATAAAAATATATAATATTCGTGTTTATATATAAGTTTCACATATAACGAATGCCGCCGTATTAAATATTAACCATTTATATTCCCTGTTCTGAAGTCTCACTGGCTCACTCTCCACACCCGGAATACAGCAATACTACGTATTGCTATTTGGCTAACCTAGATGGGTCTACCTATCTGGGATTACAGCAAAAGTATTTTACTTAAACATCCAATCAATACACTAGTGACAATTCTTATATAAATTTCAATGAACATCTGCTGAACAAAATAATTGTTCCCCGGCTTTTTATGCTACACCGATTAAATATATATGCCGGGAATGTGACACACCTTCCCGGCGTATATATTTAATTTTTATATAAATGATCTCGGGATACTTAACAGAGACCCATTTTATAGCGCACTCTATTAGTCAAGATCGTCCGCATTGCGAATGTAAAAGTTATAATAATGACGGCCTGAGGACGTCAGCATGAATCAAAACCAATTTAAGAAAGTCCCCATGAATACAAAACATCCCATCAAACTTTATTCGGACTTTTTACGTAGAGATTATATTTAAAAATTTTGATTGAATTGTCGTATGTTTTCGAAGAGATTGTATTATGTTTGGTAAACTATTAAAACTTTATACAATACTTATGTATGTGTTCGCGTCGTTTGGTCGTCGATCGTTGACAGACACATACACACATATCAACCTTATTATCTATTCTAGTTCCTTTCTGACTACATATTTTACACAGGAAACAGCGACGATGCGTTGAGGATATTGGTGAAGAGGCCTTTATGGACAACCTTATTGGCATAAACGAATACGTACCTAATAAATATCTGTAGACAGATATTTACAATAATGTAAACCAATTTATAAATAAAAATACAACGAAGGCCTGGCCAGCTCGCAGGTGGAGGTAAACAAATCAGTATCGTTTTTCTTTTGTTTAATTTAATTTATTTGTTAGTACAGTTTGTGTACTTTGTAAATGTATTTAATAATAAATAAAGAACAATCGTATAATAAAAAAGCTAAGCGAGAAATGATGGATTCCACTTGAAAGGACTCCATGAAAGGACCCAAATGAATAAAGATATTTTCTTCGAGTTATTTATAGCATTACACTAAGTAGTCCTGATAGTACGTCCCTAAAGGCTCACTTATGTATCAAGTATTCAAAGGAATCTAGTTGACCTCGTGGTTATGTCATAAGGCTGCAAGCTTCGAGGTCCTGAGTTCAAAACTATCTATTGTATGAGATGTTAGAGTACTTCTGTCAAATGTAGGAACACCTAGTCTCATGAAAAGTTATAACATATCATACACACACACACACAACACATACAACGTTATCTTTCTGAAAAATAAAAATATTTAAATTTGAAAATATTAGTCACAGTTCCACCGAATACGAACAAGGGTTGCCTTAAAACATATTTTTTCCACCGCAAAGTTACAGAAGGCACATTAAACGTGTAACATGCCTCCATAAATCTCGGAAGAGGGGAGATAGGATACAATGTATAATATTAATAGTTGACAGCGACATTGTACGCAAAAAGGTCCCGAAGGCCTTTCACGGTGCACAACGTAAAAAATAGTTTGATTTGACGTTCGGGACAGTTGACAAGTTTCGGCCAAGTAGCTTTAATGATAAGATGCGCGCTGGTCGCTGACTTTTGATGTAGTGGTAATGGTAATGTCGATGACATATTTATTATTTTAGGACATTTGGTTAATTTGTTATCGTTTGATTTGTTAATCAGACGATTTTACCTGTTTTTGAACGATATATGTTTCATACAGTTTGATATATTGTTAAGTTATGCGTACTACTGCCATAAAAACTTGGTGTAAGAAAGCACAAAAATCATTTAGACATATTATATTTAAAATTTTATGATTTCAGTGAAATAGTATATACGTCATGATATAATAAATATGAAGTGTGAGAGTTTTACGTTTCTATATTTATGTATGTAATAGTTGGCAATGTAATTTGTAATACTCCAGAAACTGAAAAATGATATTGCACATCACGTGCATGTGGCAATAAAAATTGTCGTGAAACGAATACTTATGTTTTTTTCAATTTCAAACAGAAAAGTTTAAAAGATATTAAAAAAATATAATTATGAAAATCAAGAATTCTAAAAAGTAATAACACGGACTCTTGCTCCGCATGTCTAACTCGAAGTGGACCAGTTTTTTTAATAGAGATATTCTGTCTCAAGGTGAAAACCAGTGAAAGGTCACTTGTGCGACGAAGACGGAAACAATCGCTGGTGACAGGCTTTCCAGCTTCGACCATTTCCAAGCGCTGATTAATATTCATAGTGAATAAATGCAACTAACCGAGATTGACTATCACGACAGCATAACATTAAAAATTTAACTTTTAATCAAATCTATTCATTTCTCGTGACTCATCGCGATCGATTAAAGGTTATGAGCAGTTGAATGAGAAAGTTTTCCAATTTGTCTGTAACCGCGAACACCAACTTCTGTATTCAGATGTACATACCGAAATTGTCGCCTCGCGAGTTCAATTTCAGGCAAGAATCACTAACTGTTAATCATCATCATTATTATGAATACGAGTATAGTATAATAGAGAAGCGCTCACATTTTGCCTTATAATTAACCTTTTTTAGTGCAGGTCTTTGGCACATTACATTATGAATTCTAGAATTAATATATTTTTCGCATAAAATTTTCCTCGTAAACAGAGTAACTTTATTAATTTATAAAAAACATTGAATCGAGATGGTTCAGTTGCAGTTGCAGTATGTGATCCTTAAATGAAGATTGTGGATTCTAACTTGCACAAATTAAACCTCCCGTGTAAAATTTATACAAGAAGTTAATCCTATGCCAATTGGTGATCACTGGGCAAGCTGTCTCTTCGCTTCCAGATAAAGCCCTCAGATATAATATTATATAGGCTCAATAAGATGGCGAATACAATAGAGTTACATTATTTCGTGGAAGCGTTGCGCCCTAAAATGCGCAGAGTTTAGCGCATTTAAATATACTTATTTGTTCACGGTTTCCCTCATATTCTAACCGGATATATAAATTGTCTGTTTCTAATGTAGTCTGCCGAGTGTATGAAAAAAGTGCAGACTTAGATTTTGGTCTGTAATCTTAGTACAAAAGTTTACGTTTTTTGTAAACTAAAAAAAAAATATAATCATCATATTTATTGACTAAAATAATAAAAATGTTAATGCTAAAATATAAATGCTAAGTGTCTTCGGTAATCCATCTAAGTTAAAAACAAATAAAGTAACTAAATATAAAGCCGCTCCTTGTTAGAAACGACAAAAAACTGAAACACTAAATTCAAGACCTCGGCATAATTCAAACAGAGATTGCCCTTTCGCCAGGAGTCGGTAACGTAAGTCGAGTCATTTAATTTTATGGTCGTTATTTTCGACTTTATGAGCCTCAGAAAATATACTGACGGAATTAAGGTGCTTCATTAGGTTCGCGTAGTGTTGCAGGTATTAAAAATAATTGAATAACCTAATCAAAACTTTGTGCCTATATAATTAATGCGTTATTTATGTTCAATTGAAGAGTATATATATATATACAGAATAATTATGTATGTATTATATTTTTTAACGTTTTTCCACCATCGGCATAAAAGTCGACTGGCCAGGAAGTAAAACGCCTACATGGCTAGTAGTTCGCCTTTTGTATCACCGAATTGCTCGTGGTCGGCAAAGTTTAAATAAATAAATATTTAGACGTAGAAAGAATGGCTGTTAACAATTCTGCTGGACGGCACTTGTATTTATAATGTATACTGGAGAGAATTTGTAATATTAAGTCAAGGTTCGTTAGGTCTTTTTCTGCTAGCATGTTTTGGTGTGATGGTATATTATGTGATCATCATTGAGTAACATTTGAATTTGTGAATAAGTCAGTGTTACCACTACATATTATAAAACAAAGTCACCCGAGTTTCCTGTCTGTTTGTATGAACGTGATAAACTAAAAAAACTACTGAACGGATTTTCATACGATTTTCACTAATGGATGGATTATGATGCATTTCATGTATATTATAATTGCCCTTTACACCATCCAATTTAAATGAATATCTTAGGAGTTATCGTAATTTTGACTTTGACTTTGACTATCGCGCACTAAATAAATTCAAGCGGTCATACTAACGTGCGATGCAACCGCCTGCGCGCCCCCGCGTCCCTCTGTCTTTTTTAGGAATATTTAATCTGCTACTCGAGCGAAGCCGGGGCGGGTCGCTAGTAAATAATTATAAGATACAAGACGTCTTACGTAGATCCTGTGATTGTGGTGTTTTGATTGTATATGGTGTTGTTTATGCTCAAGTAGTATTATCTATGGGTAAATATGATTACTAATAATAGCCACAAAGCTAGCCTGTAATTCTTAAAAAAACGAACGTACGTAAAAAACTTAAAATTTGTGGAATCAGACAATCGAATAGAAATGACAAGTTCGGTGTCGTATCAACAAATTTATTAAAAACATAATAGCCTAAGCAACAAACATAATGTGTTTTATCAGCTTATAATTACTGAGTTCTAGGACGGCGCCGCTGTACGAAAATTCGTTGGCCGCGCGTCTTAGCGACCTAGCAACGAACTATTAAAAGTTAGTCTCAAGTCTGATATCGACCGGACTTTTTGATGTTAACAATTTACACAAGGTTAGGTGTGTTAGGGTGCGGGTCAGTCACCTTCTCGTGGTACATGCGTGGTACCATCTGTCGCGATGGTAGTGTCATACAAGTTGCTTCTCTGATTAGCGGACAGACAGAAAAACATGTTAATCGTACAAGCAACGTCTTTGTCTCCAACCTACCATCGCTATTAACACGAACTCCGAATAAAAATCATATTTTTTTTGTTTTTATAGGGAAGTTCTTTCTTTAACGGTTAATAGCCTTGGGGTTCTGTACTTAGAAATGAGAGCGATAACCCTTGTAGGGCTTTGTAATCCGCCTCTCTGTTAAAATCACTGTTGTTATAAACGGGAGACAATATTTTAAATAAAAAATAAATTATAAAACTAAACACTGACTATAGAAAAATGTGGCGCTCTGAAAAGAACGAAATAAAAAAATATTTAAAATAAATTCTTATCTCCCAACTATTCATATATTTATCATATTATAAGTAGACAGCTTATATAATTAAATTGGCACATAACAATATTATACACACATGGCACATAAGAGAACTACGTTTTTGAAGTCAGGCTTATTATTCGTCTAAGTAAGACGAGGCAAATATGATATTATCAATACCGACTCCAAAAATATCTGCTCACTGAATATTTTGTGACCGAATTTCGTACTACCATATGGATGTGATTATTAAGATAAATAACAAAATTAGCAACTGCCCGTACATTAGCCAGTTTGAGCTCTACTTAACTGTAACAACACGTATCGAAATACCAAAATAAATTAATTTCCCAAGGTTTTCTGAATAAATTAAGGCTTTTATGCAAAAGGATATTTCATCGTAGCAAATCAGGGCCGGCTTATACGCAGGTGCTTTCGTTTCTGGCAAATCTCTTCATATTAATTATGATCTGAATGAATTTAAGAGCTTGAGTAACATTGTACTATCAGAAAATACGCTTACATCAAAGAAGAAAAGAGCTAATTGGATTCGTGAAAAAAATAATTTTATCATCGCTCCGTTTTCTCTACTATTGTACTAAATTCTTTATACGATGCCTATTCGATTTTTTTTTGTTTATCGAGGACGGTATACGTTTATATCGAAAGCTTGATGCTGGGGCGAATTTTCTTGACAGATACTTCATGCGTAACTGTAACGTAACCTATAACTCCGTCGCATGGATTTATATGACTAAGAGTAGAAATTGTCAATGGGTTTTTCCATTTATATGCATTTGGTAAACGGACCATGAAATGGGTCACCTGGTGGTATGTGGTCGCCACTACCCTATATAACAATATCAATAGACATCGGGCACTGTAAGAAATTCCAATGCCTCACCAACCTTGGGAACTAAGATTTTACGCCCCTTGTTCTCACAACTCAACAATATATACATAAATTTCATACAAGTTTTTCAAAATTAAGTCAAAATTAAGTAATTTTATTTCAAGTTTCATCAGAAATAAGGTCGCACAACCCGAGCAACGCGTGAGCGATTCGTTTCAGCTCACCCATCTTTCCCTTTTTTATTTAGACCATCGTTAACTTCGCCATAATCAACAACGCTCACAGCTGATCCGTGACCCAATTTCGTATTCGTCGAGCGCATGCAGCGTTTATCGTCACCATCTTTCTTCCTTCAGTTATCCGATTCCGATACGCTTTATCCAATTTCCGAAATAAAAAAAAGCCAATAACACTTCACTTTTTTTTTATTTATTTTATTAGTTTTTTAAAAGTTGTATAAGTGAAATAGTTAAGTCCTAAATGTAAATGTAAGTAGTAAGTAAATAAAGGCTATTTTTATTTTTATTTTTATTTTTATTTTTATTTTTTATTTTTAATAACACTTCAGCACTTCTACGTCAGTATTATTTTGTCCCACGTATCGTTGCGGCGCAAAATGTTTTTTCAATATGTTATCTGGATTTGTTTTATGTTGACTTAAATGATATAGAGAGATTGGTTTATTTTGCTGATCATATTTTTTTCCCGTTTTGTTTCGGATTAATTTGGTATCGAGAATTTGATTGCTTTTTTTTTGTTGTTTATTAATAACATTGTAAGGTTTTTTTAGGATAAAATTACAAGCCATGTGTTGCACTTTACATGGTTAATTAACAAATCCACTTCATCTGGTTTAATAAAAGAGATCGTAATACACTTTTTTATTGTCAAGATACAAATTTATCCATTAGTGTCAATTACTTTATGTACTTATTAGAATAAGCTATGTTTGTCGATTGCTTTCAATATGGGACCAACAGTGAGTAATTGTATATTGCCAATATTTGTTCCAAGGTCTAAGCCAGGGCCAAGGTGAATATTTGGATTACGTCAAAGGCAAAGCTTGTTTATCGTGAGACCTTCGTTATAAACTCAAACATTAACTTTCTGACTTACAATGTGACGTCTCATTATATATTAGTGATAACGGATTTAAAGAATTTTTTTGGTGATAATGTGCCAAAAATAATAAAAAATATGTTTTGTATTTTTTTTTTAATATTGTTGTATGATATCTAGTTTTGTCATACCAAGCAATGATATTCTGCTTTTTAAAATACTATCTAATAAAAATTGTTAACACCGCTGTACGCTAACTAGTGTAGCTAAAAACATATTATTTACCATTGTAAATAATATGTTTTTAATATCATCCATTGATGATATTAAATAAAATTAAATTCACTTTACACAACAATGTCACAGAACATTCTGTGGCCCCGTACTAGGCGAGTCTGTATTGCGAGCACCAACTACCGGTTACAATTTCGCACGATTAAGCAGTTGCTCGGACAATATTTCATTTCCACATAGAATTAAACAATAACAATAATATTTCTTTATATAAATATATACATGAAAATATAAAATGTCTAAAAAATAGATAAAGTATAATCAGTGTAAATAAAAAGAAATGTATGTTTTATTTGTAGTAAATATATATCGGTACTAATTTGAAGCAAATGGAGGTATACTTTATTAGTTATCTGCAAATAGCTTCTAAAGTAGTGTCTTTTTCCGTGTCAGTCGTAATTTCTATATTGGAATTGGTGAGAAGAAAGAGAAGATGCGAAGTTTGAGCAACCAATACATACTCGTGTCGAATGTAATTGCGGTCACTGTACATTATATTAAATTTGGTAAAACAAATTTGACTTTTTTTACCTCGAAACAGGCAAAACTAAGTAAATTAAATTTACTACTACTTACTATTAATTACCACTGCCGACCTAAGGCCTCCTCCTTTTTGATGAGAAAATTTGTAGCTTCCAACCACGCTGCTCCGATGCGAGTTGTTGTATACACTTAATGTTTCTCTCCTCCACCAAGCACGAGAAGAATATTAAGAAAAAATATTCAGAAGATCTTTGTTTGCACTCGGAATTACAAGTTAAAATTCACATATACTAACCAAAGAACCTCACGGCTCTTAATAATAAAAATATAATTGTAGTCTTATCCGATATAACGTATCGTTTGAGAAATGAAACGTTTCAGTCGCGTATACTGGGACTCTTTTTTCAATCCGGTCAAATGCAATATGGAATACTACATTTAATTCCAGTGTATGGTCTAAATAAAATTTTAACATCTTTTTTTTACCTTAGATACCTTTTATTCTTTTAACATTTTTTTACATTTTATGCTTTTAATGGAATACATTATTTAAAATTCAGTATCGGCGAAACGATTACAATTTAATCTGAGCCGACTACCACCTATAAATATCGAGAACACTCAACGCCGGTCCCGGACCCACGTCATATTTAGCGAATTCAGCAAAACCCCGGATTACGAAGGATATCTTATTTAATTTGGACTTTGTCACGGGATTCTCGCACTTACGTCAATGGAGTAACTATTAGTATTTTATGCAAGACTATTACGGATGTAACTAAGAATTAGCAGATCGTAGCTAATTAAGTTAACCCGTGTGTCGTTCAATATCTCGCTATCGAGGGATCAAGAGACCGCGAGCTTTCTGTACGCTACACCGGATAGGGAAAATGTTAATGTATGGTACCCATTAATTGGTTTTATTTTTAAGAAAATTAATTGCGTCGTTGCTTAAATTATAATCGTATAAACTTACTTACTAAACTCATCTTAAGTGGATAGACCTATTTTGATAGTGGGCGGGTTTTTAGAAAATAATCTCGCAAACATTTTCTTTGCATTTTCTCTATATAAATATTAACAAAGAATTTTTATTCTTCAATTACATATTCTTAGTACGAAACTGCGAGCGTAATGTAAAGCAGCAAATTTTAATTTAATATTTCTTTTTTAAATAAGATTACAAAAAGATTTATACGCGCATATTTCAAGTACCTAATGTATATCGTTACTCTATAATCCTTTTCTCAATAAACGGTCTTTCTACCGCAAAAATAATTAACCAAGTCGGATTTGCTCCCTCAGGAATTACCGATCCTATATTTAGCTCTCTTATAACAATAAATAATAATATGGTTTCAAGTGGGATTAATTTTAACATAATATAAAAATATTACGTATTGGTCGTCCCACTCACATAGATGCTAATAATGACGGAATTGAATCCCGACTCACACTGAACACGTAAAATATACACACTAGCTATTGCCCGCGACTTCACTTGCGCTAAAAAATAAATAAATATTTGTTAAATCAATGAATTAATATTAATTACATCGTTAATGTCTATGGACGATTGTGGTCACTTAACATCAGGTGGCCTATTCACCCTATAACATAATTATATACATACATACAAAAAACGACTTATGCGGTATTTCCTTTTGGGTCTAAAATTACTAAGGTACTCGCAATGGAGCAACGACAAACAATGGGGCTTTAGATTGTCATGGGGAATCACAGAGAGATCAGAGACATCAGAGATGGAAAAATCAAAAAACCATCTATTCTGATCTGCTTGAATTTTACTATTTGTGTTTATAGATTGAACTGATAGACATTAGGTACTCAAACTTTAGCGCGAGCGAAGCCCCAGGAAAAAAACAGGTTTATAAATAAATCGTCTGTACGCCAATGTTTCTAGAATAGAATTCGGTAACGTTTTATACAAAATATTATGAAACATATTATTATATAACGTATTATGAATTATATTTCAACATCCATCAAACGTAATGTAACTTATTCCAGTTCCAACAAAGTCAATATAATACGCCTGTCATAAACTGAACGTATTATTGGATGTCAGTCGATAAGATGGCTGCCGAGCTCCAGACAGCTCGGTCACGAGGACCGCTCATTATATTAAAAAAAAAAAAAATTAAAAATTGTTTATTTCTGTAACTTATACCTAGATACAACAGATACAGCTAGGGAGCTCCTTTTAAGTAATGGAATTAACTTGTGTTAGGAGTCCCCGCTCTTCCACAAACGGAAACAAGTATATCAAGGTAAAAACAATGAAAAAGTAACATTATTACAAATTAAGAATCGTTTAAAAAGGTAACATAATTATAACTTCAACGTAGTTTTATTCATATAACGCGCGTGTATGTTTGCAAGTGTGTGTGTGTGTGTGTGTGTGTGTGTGTGTGTGTGTATGTGTGTTTTAGTCAGTTGTACTATTAGTTTTTAAATAATTATGTAATTATTTCCATTAATTTTTCAGTTTCATAGTAATCCAATTTTTTTAACCAATCTTTTAACGTTTTTTTGCAATTATATGTGTTCATACCATAAATGTTCACTTTACGGTTTATTTTAGTGTATAGATAAGTAGCTTGTCTTCTAAATTGTTTTCTAGTAAAACTACTTTTTGCAGGGGGAAATGTGCAGAGTAATTTAATATCCTTACGTCTTTTAGTTAATACTTTAGGGTCAAATTTAATGGACTTGTGTAATTTTACGATGGAGAGTAAGATATATAGTTTTCTCACTGACAGAAGGTTTCCATATTCGTAAAGTTCGGTAGTTGGGAATCTGTAGGACTTAAAGTACATCACCTTTAAGAGAGATCTTTGCACTCTTTCCAGTTCCAAAAATTTTGTTTTTGAAGTCCCACCCCAAATCGGAATACATATATATATCGGAATATATTATATATAATCAGGGTTGACAACCGGACAAATTATATGGCTTCAATATCTTAGCATTAACTGAATAAAGATTTAGATACCTTTGTGTAATAAATTATACCAGAAATTGTTTTACCGAAATTTTGAGAGATCTTAATATGATACGACCTTATAAACGCTGCTTAGTTAAACACTTCGATGTGTTCGTTGTCTCTCTCATTTGACATTCTAAAGAAGAAGACACAACATTGTTTAAGTAATCTAAACAATAGATAAGTAGGACATTAGTTATTAGCTGGTGCTGTGTTAGATGTTGTCACTAGGTAGGTAGACAGAATAGTTGATGAGTGGCTATTCATCAATTATTCTACCGCCAAACTTGTATTATGCAGTATTGAATTATCTTTCGTATAAATCAGAGCACTATTAGGTACTAGACACACGGAGTAAAATTAACACCCATGCTCCCGTGGTCCAAGTCGAAGCTGGTGAACATATACCATTAGCAGCCCCGTGTCTGCCTGCTTTGCTACATTACATACATTAATTTGCACGGGTCGAAACTGAGATACTTATATAATTTAATAAAATACTTTTTTCCGAGTACTACTGCGCTGTGAGCCTTACTGACGAACCATTTAACCCGCCGGGGCGGGACCGCGGGACGTCTGTCCCGGCGATTGTAATTCCGATCGCATCTCGTGTATCTGTCGCGGTCGCAGCTGACCCTCGTCCCTCCCTCGTTAAGTATTCGTCCTGCACATTCGACGTTTATCGACACTCGTTTGTTTCCTACCGATATTTCGTCTTTTTATCCCGAACGGAGAAACAATAAGAAGTTTGTTGGGCTCGCGTTACTCCTCGCGGCTTATGTTCGGAATGAACTAAAGGGTCACATTGACTTTATTTTATGTTTGTTCTTTAATCAAATATTATTTTAAAAGTAATATTTATTCATCTTATTTTTTTCAGTTCAGTATTATTAATGTGCAGGTTAGTGATTTTTACATATTGTATTCGGTGACAGAATTTCATTTCATTCATTCAATGTAGTACAACAGCCAAAAAGCGAGAATCAATTAATACAATATACCGAATACTTCTATTGGGAGTTTTTAATCTTAAAAGTAATATTAACAGTCTAATTTATTCAATTCAACATTCAAATCACAGGTTATTTTTCGGTTTGTTGCCGTCAACCTTTCCAATTTACCAGTGATTCATGTTTCAATTTCAGAAAGAAAATTACTCTCAGGGAAGATAACATCATATTATGCGGTATAATAAATACATTCAAGCAGATAAAATACTCGTATTGAGTTATTTCACAGAATTTAATATGTTACCAACGTACTACTAACAGTGTCGGTGCGGTCTGTACGTTGTATTAGTGTACAGTGTATATACCTACACGATAAGTCATATCTTACATCGAAAAATACACGTTATTTGCTTTTGTTTTTTTGACATTCGATTTTAATTTAATTCTATGTGAACGCTAACATATAATATGAATCTACCTACTTACTAATATTACACATGCTAAGGTTTGTTTTTGTTTGTTTGTTTGTTTGTTTGTTACGCCTTCAGGTCTGAACTACTCAATTGATCATGTATATTTACATACATGTTATCAGGGGAAGTTACGAAGTCCCGGAGACACGGGCGTCGCCGCGATCTCAACTGGTGTAGAATAAAACATATAAACATCAGCTACATCGGCATATACTGAACAATATCGTATTTTACTCACTCAATTACTCTTTAAATCCAAATAACACATTTTAACACATCACAAGGCTCAAGTCGCGCCAATATTTAATTAATTACTTTACCTTATTGTGCACTAACAACATGGCGGCGGTTGTAAATTAGCGCGCTTCTTTTTTTAAAACAACATTGTTGTATGGACGAAGGGGTCTCCTAACTATATAATAATTACATAAATTATATTATATTCAGTTTTTTTTTAAAAGGCGGCGAATCAACGACCTCGAATATATTTTTAAGTAACACAAGGTTGTTCAGATGTGCCGGTGAAACTAAATAAAAGCTTGTGACACTGATCGTTTAGATTAGACTGTGTATTCGATACGACCGAAGCCGTGACTGTAGCTACTTAATAATATTATAACGGTTCATTGATTTAATGAAAATGTAACTAAAGATCTTCAGACGATATGTCGGAAGTGAACACGAGAATAATAATCAAGTTAGTAGCGCTTCGGTAGCTCTTCTATTACACTTTCCTGTGATTTTTAAAGTGGCAATTGGCACCGGAGTACCATTATAAGGTTAGAACATTGAGTTTAATTTATTGACTCATATTATCAAACTAAATAAATTATAAATTAGAATAAATAAAATGTATTTATTTTTTATCTATATTCAATAAAGCGTATACTTTTGACAAATCAACTGTGACTGTGTGCGTATGTGTGTGTTTTTTATCGCATAGGTAAGCGGACGAGCAAATGTGCCACTTGATGGTAAGTGATCACCTGTGCCCATAGATATTGCTATTGTAAGAAATGTTAACCGTCGCTTACATCATCAATGCGCCACCAACCTTGGGAACTAAGGTGTTATGTCCCTTGTGCCTTTAATTACACTGGCTCACTCATCCTTCAATCCGGAACACAACAAGAGCAAGTATTGCTGTTTTGCGGTAGAATATCTGATGAGTAGGTGGTACCTACCCAGAAGAGCTTTCACAAAGCTCTACCACCAAGTAAGTGTGTGTGTGTGTGGCGCCGGGATTTGTAAGATACACATGTAAAAAATAAGATAAAGTAGTTAATAACGCACCTCTTATGCTAAAGCTTGAAGTACTTGATTAGTTTCATCTAGCGACCAGACATGAAATAAAAATTAATGAAATTTCTAACGTACTTCATTCAAGTAGGCTCTTGCTAGTACAATTTGAATGTCACGAGATAAAATTAAATGTTAACCTAGCGTGTTCAGAGTTTTTAAAGAAAATCAATACTATGAGATTAGTCTAGGAGTTATTGAGAAACACCATTAGTAGAACGGAGCGACGAGCCGTTACATTGTAAGATTCAGTGACTTCAGTGACGCAAAAATGATTGTTAATATAGTACGGACAATGCTCACTCAATACCGGGACCTTAAATAGTCTGAGAGAGATTAAAGTGAATTGGTTAGAGGAGCGTACAGCGACCTTTTGTGAGCCTCGAGAACCGTTGCGTAAGTATTTTAGAATCCACAACGATTCGTCGGTATTGTTACGATAATTTAAAAAATAATAATAATATCAACAACAAGTCGATATAACAAAGAACGTGGCTTAAATAATGTAAACTGTATATAATTCTAAATATGGAACTGTATTTCGATGTTTAAATTATACGTATGTGAAAAGAGCCACTGGAATATAATCAGCTTAAATACGGATTACAATATCGACTAGAATATCATTAAAATGACGCAGTTAACGCCAACAAATTTGTAGCCGAAGCTTACATAATTACTCGTTCAGAAAACTCAAATGTTCTCCAGCAGGTTAAGAATAAACTTAAAAAAACTCGAGCAACAACACGTCGAGCCAGGCTCAGAATGTAAGATTTTACGAGGATTACCGTCGATAGGTAAAATGGGGTGAACGGTTATTTATACAGGCGTCATGGGGTGGGGAGACGCAATTGTGGCATTAATTAGATCTTTAATTGAGTTCGCTCTTTAGTCGTTCACGTCTTAACTTGTTGTGGATTACAAAATACACCAAGTTCATGTTCCGGAGGTGCGACCGTGAAGTTGTATCGTATGCAACTATAGCTGAATAATGCTGTGTAGTGCAGACATATGGAAGGGAAACGAACACTGTCAGGTGGCTACGCTGCTCGTCTACCTATTCAATAACACAAAATGTTTTTGTAATATTTGTCCGAACTTTAATCATAGTTTTTTAATTTATTACAAAAATTATAATAAATCTGTTGATTGCGATATTTATCTTGTATAAGCAATAGCAAAGTATAATGGACAATGCTCTTCAATAATTAAGTAATTAAGAAGGCGATATAACTAACTGTTTAATGAATTTGATGTACATTGTAAGACACATATAATATAGTATGTATATATAATTTAATATTGTGTTTATGGGATCATTTATATTATTCAAATAATTTATAATGAATGTGATTAAAACTACTCAATGTATTTAGAAAGCTTCAGGGCGAGCAATAGCTCAGTACTGACAGTTTTATGAAAATTTTTGATTCCATTTATTTCTCTCCATTCAAACCACCGATGCCTAAACCATTTATTTAGTGCGGGAAATGTCCCGGTCCATACGAGTGGTCTCGTTAAAAAGCGGTTTGGTTCACGCCCCGAGGGAAATTGTCCCTGTTTTGATTGCACCGAGTTAAAACAAAGTTATGCTCATCTCACCAATTCTAGGTTTCTGTGACGAGCTAATAGCCCCTTTTATTGTGATACTTTGTTTAAAGTCGTAGAAGTGAAACACAGCTGTTAATGAGAATTTTTGAACAGATAAACGCAAGAAATTTTATTGTCCAAGCAATGTTTCAATCTGGGTCTTTATGATCTAAAAACTTATAAAATAACCACTAAGCCAAAAAGGTATTTATGCAATTTAAGTTGTAGATTTTTTATGTTACTATATTCAAGTAACCTAAAATCCGAAAAATATTTTCTTAGTATATTACTTGGTAGTTCACGCAGCAAATGGAAAACAATTTTTCTCAGTTTTATTTTTATGTCATTAAGAACAAACCTCTTTCTAAAGCGATTTTTTTGTGCTTTAACATTTGCGTTGGGTTCTGTAAAGGTCTAAGGTGATTCCATTTTAATTAAATTTAAATTAGAACTGGTAAGTTTTTATTTGCAGATAAAGATCACGCTTATTATTTATTTTTTATTGAATTTCAACCTACGAAGACAATTAACATTAAATAATCAATACGAATGAAAATAACCAGTATTATAAAGAGGAAAGATTCGATGTTTTTATTGTTCGTTTTGATTTAACTCAAAAACTACTCGACCGATTTTAAAATTATTTCATCATTAAAATGAACAACGTAATATTAGGTATGAAAATACCTATAACAGAACATTATTTTGCGTTCACCGCGAAAAATATTAATAAACATAAATAAAATAGTGTTATATATATAAATATAGCGATGGTATATGCCTATGCCATGTCAAGGTTTGAACAAACTGGAACTGTCCTACGTTTAGTCTATATTAGTCTTAATTACTATTTACTAAAAACTTTACTTCTTATTTAATAATAACTTTACTTTAAAGAATGGTTTTTAAATTTTGGCGAATGAAATCGTGGACGAAGTGCTAGGAAAAACATAAATACAAAAAAGTTTAGTCATTTCATTAACGACCATTTTAAATAATAAACGACGCATGTTTACCATGTAAATCGTTACCTCTATTTATATTTTTATTTCAACACTCAACTTCGTTTTGCTGATAACGTATTATTCAATGTATTTCCATTACGTCAAACGCTGTAAATCTTTGAGATGCTCTTAAGACGTTACGAAAGCTGTCACCGATGAAACTTCTCAAACCTCAATCTTCCTAAACATATCGTAACACTTTTTTTTTTCTGTGACAAAGTTCGCCTGACGTTTGGTTTCTTATATATAATAATAGTGTGGAATACATATATTTATGTACCTATTTTACTTTTTGTTTGATTGTTTTCTTACCAACTGAGTTGGTTGGAAGATAATGTCTATCGGAATAATTTCTCCTTTGCATAATTAGCGACATTGATGTAGTATACTTACTATCAGTCGCGAAAAGCATTACGCATTCACCCCATGACATGCCCATGATAAATCCAGAATATCTTGTTGGATAAAAATAAGAGATCTAGTAGTTTTAATCACAACTGAAACTGTGTATACCGTCACATATAATATGTACATTTATGTTCGTCATAAACAAACGAGATACGCGTTTGAATAAAATTAAAAGAATGATTTAATGTATTTTTTTATAATAGACCATAGACAGTGGTTTGTACATTTCTTTAAAAAAAAAACAACATCTCCACTGCGCCACCTACCTTGGGAACTAAGATGTGATGTCCCTTGTGCCTGTAATTATATTGGCTCACTCACCCTTCAAACCGAAACACAACAATACAAAGTACTGCTGTTTAATGGAAGAATATCTGATGAGTGGGTGGTACCTACCCAGACGAGCTTGCACAAAGTTCTACCACCAAGTAAGTATACATACTTACTTATCATTGGATACATCCAATGATATCAAAATATGGTAACTTAATCTCACTTTTTTTGTATTTATAATATAGACAAGTCGACCAAGTGAAAAATTTTTACTAAACCAATGCACTCTCTTATTTGTTTTTATTTTACGCAGATTATTAAATTTGTGGGAGTACAAACGCGGCCGTATCTATAGTCGTGTGGCTGTTATAACGCGTCGTCTCCCTCGTGAATAATATATAGACACTGCGTACGGTGTCATGTTAAATGGATTACTATACATCCACGCCATGGAATATCGGGGCGTTCCGAGTGTACGGTGATAATCGCGTGAGACAAATATGAGATTAATGGGGAACACACAAGTTCAGACGATCCTATGAAATATTACTGATTAATGAACCGTAAGTGTATTGGATATTATTGTCAAGTCATTTGTTGCAATTGATAAAGAAACGCTTATTGCGAAGACTACGTAATACCAACCTCTAGCAAAATGAATCATAACTGATGATTGCAAGTCTACTAATGTAAGTTCGACTGAGTTAAGGTCAAGTTTGTGTTGCACATGTTATACTCAGTGATAAAGAAATCGCAATCAACTGCGGATGTCTGATGGATTTCTGCAGAGTATATCGCAACTGTGTAGCACTTAATAAGCGTGGTTAGCCGTATATAATTTTGACATACTTTATTTCTTATATATTTAAAAATGTTAAATAAAATACCTATCCCTGTACTCACAGGTTTTCATTCTACGGGTTCAAATCAATGTCAAATTTCCGACACATCGTCGAGAAAGTAACGATATCAAGAATTACATTAAAGTGAATATAAAATTGTTTTTATTTATGTATTATGAGTATTATTTTTAAAATTTGTCATTTTTTTATATATTTAAGTGAAGCCCTTTGTTCGTCCAAGCAGTGCCGTTTTGACAGTTAACAAAGGGACTGCGACAAAAACGCGGGTACGCGATGTTTAGGTGTATAATACCAGAATAATCATATTCATTTACACACAAAACGCGCTTTCTTTAATGTGTAATGTGTGGGAGTAAAAAAATTAAATGGTTCTGTAAAATCGGTTTACGGACGATAATTTTAAGTGTTAACGCCATGAGAAAATATTAATAAATACTCGGACGCATCGGCCGATGGAGTGGAAGAGAGATAGATGCGTCACATGCCGAATGCTCAGGCCGATGCATCTCTATCACTTGTTCCGCGCTCTCGCCTGCACTCTCGGCTCTGGCGGAACGTGACAATGAGTCATGCTTTTTTGTGCGTGCAGCCGTTCATCGATTTATAAGACAATATCAAGTCAACGAGCAAACCTCGAGGGAGGTACTAATATGCATTAAAAAATGTAATAATATCCTCATTCCAAGATAGCCGCGTGCTTGAAACACTTCTACAACTTAACTAAAGTTTGTAGTCTCGAACATAAGCCAATACTAAACAACTTTTCGTATGATTAATTTGTGTTTATAATTCATTTCGTATATAACAAATAACGCTGCAAACACAATATTCCAACACAATTGGACCACGCGAAACTCGTTTGTGGCACTTCAATCCTTGAACTTAAAGGAGCTAAGGAAGTACCGAGTTCCAAGTTAAAGACAAATTAAATCCGCCGTCTTTGTTAAACTCATTATGCTTCTTAATTTTAACCTAATGGCTAAACGACTTGTAAGCGACAGTAGTTATTTTTGTCCGTCGAAAGAACCTCTGGGTCAATTACGTGGTTTGTTCCCGAGTCTAACGTGTTCAGGTTTTGTTTGTGTTTAAAATTTAACCTCTTTCTTGTTATTTATGTCATATTCAGTTTTTGTTAATCCTGTACGATAGAATAAATACTTAAAATTTTAAATCCTTTATTCAACCGACGTTACGTGGTATTGAATCCCCGTATACACGTATATTTCATGTCGTGGCGGACGCCATGTGATACGGCTCGGTATCATTTTGTGTACGTAAACATTTCTCAAATTTAGTTAATGATGTGAGTATCGTACGGAATACGTGTTTTAACATTAAGTCGACTTCACTGTCACTCACTTGACATAATACGGCAACGTTGGTTGACAACGGTTGATATTATACGTCCGGGTGTTATATACCAACATGTATTGTTTAATAGCTCCTAAATATGAATTAGCTTTTGTTCAATATGTTCAGATTCGCATAGATCTAAGGCTCCATTTATTTGAGAAATTCATACGGAATCAAGGTGACGAGGGTGGTGAAGCAAGATGATGTGAGATGTGACCTATAGACTTATACCAACTTCATCAGCGCAACCATTGCACAGTTCAATAATAGATTCAAATTCAAAATTCAATTGTTGGCTGTAACCTGTGCCCAGGGGCTACCATGTCAATTTGAATATTGAATTCACAGCGTCGAGTCACGTCAGAATAATAAAACACCCGAAATTAATAAACCGAATATAATACATCGCGAACGTTCAGTCTTATACCCATTATATTGTAAAAGCAACATAATTTACTTATTTGTGAATACCACAGCGGGATTATACTGTTGACGTAACTAGTAAATACTGGTGTATTCAAATTAAATACACCTTAATCAAATAGAATTGTTTATATTAAAAATAATTGGAACAATGACAATATTGGTTTATTCAATAATTTATTTATTTAGTGTAATTTGCACTCAAACAACGTTTGTTCTGAATCGTTCACAGGAACGAATCTAATTAAACTATTCAACGAATATTGTTTGCATCGCCTGTTTATAATTAACCGTAACATTCAAAGCTAAAACATCACATCCCTGTTCGACATCAACGAAACAATGACAACATTACAAAGTGTTATTTATATTGATAAAAATAATAATATTCACCAGGCATCAGGCGTGAAAATAATAATACGAATATTTATTATAAAAATACACGAAATATTCTTAATTCAAGAATAATAAAATAAAAGCTGCAAATGCCGCTGTTAAGGTCATGGACTCAGTTTAGCTAGGTGACATACATTTTCATACATAAAATATATGAGTAGGTGCACAAGTGTGTGCGCAAACACAGGTGAACTCTCTATTCCCTGGCTCTCATAACCCGATGGGACGGCAATCCGACACGACCGGAAAGAGTTCAGGCACAGGACCGACGGCTTTATGTGCTTTCCAAGACACGGGAGTGTATACACTTCCAACTTCCAGACTCCAGGCTGCTACTGAGAATTCTCGTCAGAAAATCTCAAAAACATTTTATTGGCCCGACCTGGGATTTGAACCCAGGACGATCGTGTCTGCGGCCTTATATGTAGCTACTAGACCAACGAGGCAGTCAGATTACAATATAATGAAATGATATTATAATATTTTGTGTTATGGTATTGTTTATAGTATCAGCTATATATTATTATATCCTTAAAAGCTTTGAGCGTATCGTATTTATATAATATGTATTTTGACTGTTACGTATTTTTTTATTATTATAGATTTCCATCAATTGTATATTGAATAATACGAGTTTTTAGACCATTGTTTGAAATACTATCGAACGAACTATATGTCGACGCCACAAACAATTCAATTAACTAATAAACCTGTACAATCAACAAATGAAAAATCACGTAAAAACGACCGTTATTTATTTTGCACAAGTTTGGTTAACGAACAGAAAATTGTACACTTTCAAAATAACAACATTTTATGATAAATACCTATTGAAAATGTACTATCAGGTGTGGTTAGTTTAATTATTGTTATTTATTATTTAAATCAAACGATTTCCTGGTAAATATTTTTCCTTTTAAATAAAGGCCATCTGCCTGAAAAGTTAGTTTTCAATATTGAGTTATTTATATGTTCGTAACTAGAAGAAAGGCTCATCACCTTTACTTTCGTTTTCGAGCAAAATAAACGCTATTCGCTATTATATAACACTATTTTTTCTCGAAATTTAAACTTAAAAGACATTCTGAAAAGGCGAGGCAAAAATATCTTTATAACCGCGGTTATTACCACGGTTCATGACTTAAATCATATTTGATTAAAAATTTGCCTCATTTAACTATCATGATTAATAACTACCTATTTAATGGCAACATTTATCATTTGTTACAATCGATTAGTGACGTCACTTGCATTTATTATTCTAGTTCAATTACTATCATACATCCATTTATTCATAGAGACTATACCATTTCAATGTAAATGTTATTGTTTCATATATATTTACGTTGATGTATATAGCTCTGTATTTATGTAAGCTGGGACGAATCTTAGCGTTATATTTATTTATTTAATTATGTGAACAGCGTTAAGGTTTTCAAATATTATCTAAAAATTTAACACTATTACTTGGTAGTGCATTATGTAAGCCCACAATAGGGACCACACATCCACATATTCGAGGAGTGACAGGCACGAAGGACATAGCTTCTTAGTTTTCAAGTTTATTTGTCTATTTCCCAGTTCGCATACTAATGGCCGAATACTGAAACGTCTTTCAAATATGAAGTGGGACATAATTATTTGGAACGCCATTCATTTCAAGTTTCGCATACTAAATTTAGAAATTAATGACGTTCCGAATAATTAAGTCCCAATCATATTTAAATGACGTTTCAGTATTCGGCCGTAAAAGTATTAAAAATTAATGTTTTTAATATTAAAAATACATTGTCGAAAAAAGATTTTTTTGATATTGGAATTCTTTAAGTTAGAAGAAGACGGCGACCTCGCTCACATCGTAAACAGTTTTCTTTGAAACTGAGCTAGCGATATTTGCAAATATACTTGGCGCTCACCATATGTATCCACATTTGACACAGACTCTCCACGTTCTAGATCTTATGCCTTTGAAAATAGAGACCATAATGCTATACACTTATTAACTTTCAATGTCCAATTTGAATTTTATAAAGCAACTTCTTTTCACTTAGTAGTTGCTTCTCAAACCGGGTCTTAGTTTAAACAACTCGTATCATCCTCAGCAGTTCTACTCATCTTTATAGTTTCTTCCTTTGTCTCCTTAGTTTAAGTGACTTTTAACAACAGGGTCAAGGTTTTATCGCATTCATTTTAAAATTTAGTTTTCACTCTTGTAGAAAAATTAAGATTCAACTTACCTGTCACCTTCGACTTATTTCATCCAAAAATTTGTGTAATCATGTGATGGAAGCCTAGTTGGTTAATATATACGTGTGAATATTAATCTATAATATTATACAAACAGTTCAAAATCCGGGAAAGCGTCACTGAATTTTATTTTGTGCTTATTTTGTGTTTATGATTTCATTTAATAATCAAATTCGTATGTATTTCATATTAGCCGTTATCTCATATTAGCCTTTTTGTGTAATAAGGAAAACTTGCTTTTATAAAAGAGCCATTTAGCAATTCCTAACGATATCATATATATTTTATTACTTTTAAAACATTCCATTAAGATCAAAGAAATTGTCGTAATTAACGTTGAACTACAATTATACGATGAATATATGAATAATTATCTCATACTTGTAAATGTATTGATGCTTCAGCCGGTTATGATATTGCTCAGTGAGGTCAACAATGCAAATGATGACACAGCGAGTGCTATGAATGCAGCCACGATTGACGGGACATAGTTTCATTTGCATGCATTAATTGCCAATCAAAATACCTGTTCGTATGATACGCAAACATGAACCCTGAATACCTATCAATATATTACAACATTGAAATTAAGTCCAAGAATAATAACACCAATATAATCATAATTATGCTAATTAAAACGTAGAACGCTCAAATATTGCATGTACATGATATGCAGTGAAGTTGTGAAATGGCAAGCCTCTTATTAGTTGGTACAACTAAATATTTGAAGGTCCTCATACGGATAAACATATACAGAGCGTAATATTAGCTGCGCCAAAGTTATAATTTTTTTTTAATCATTATAGCATTACACTTGCTTATAGCTTTGGGACTACCACCAGTTCGAATTGATAAGCTTGACAAATACTGGCGAAAAAACGAGTTTTTTTATGTTTATAAAATTCCATATTTGAAATAACTTAAAAATTATGCGACTCTAAAAAGTACCATCATCTAAAAAGTCAATAGTTTTGAGGTATCCTTTAACGCACAAACATTCATCAACAATTAGTGGAATTTTATATAAACCAATATTTTAGAAATCTATCAATATAAGCCGTGTAACATTAGATCTAATCGACTCGGAAACACAATTTAACTTCAAAAAAGTGAAATAATCAAAATAGTTAAATGAATTTATCTCCAACAATGCATCCCCCGGAGTGTTGCTTGAAGATACGGCTCTGAATGCACTCATACCAAATGTTATATTCAGTTGGCCAGCCTTTTGTCTCGTTAGCTTTGGACTCGCGGATTAATCCCATTCGTACGAAACCAGGATTCTTTAACCGGCACAAATTGAAAGACTTGGCTCGGATTCAACTCGGAACGTAAAAACTTTTTACTTTATTATCATACTTTTGAACTTAGCATTTTGCATTTGAAATAAATTTAAATAATGGTCCTTCTATTTCGGGCGCGCATAGGTCCGCCTATTTTATTCGGCGTATTCACCATAACTTATCGAATGAAATTGAATAAGGTAAATTGTACCGATTCTACTTATCCTTAATATTAAGGCATCAGAGCAAAAAAACGTCCGATTTACCTTTAAATATCGTGCGGGAAAAATATTCGACTTCGCTCGAACGACTTCGTTAAAGAGGTGGTTTGATTGGATACAATAACATTCTGCATATGTTTTCCTTTCATCCTTTTCTTTTAACGAATCCGAATATTTAAGCGGCGGAGTGTAAATATTGAAGATGTTCACGTGGTACATATTTAATTTAAGCCTCAATTTATAGCGCAGCAACACAAATGAAGTGTGTTTGTGATCGTGAAAATATCAATTTTAACGTCGAAGTAATTAGATATTGTAATTGTAAATAAACACATATTGTTTTTTTTAAATTATACACTAACAAAATATAACCCATTATATACTTAATTATATACTGAGTCACCCCAGATGCACGATGAAAGTACACGAAACTTTCTCCTTGAGAGGAGAGTAGGGTTTTCTACTGTAGTGGGAGATTGCGTTGCTCTTTATATGTGCTATTCAATTATTCATGGAAACCCTTGTAAAGATAAATCACGAATGTATTTTGTTTTATCGAACCCTCAAATATACTATTTCGATTGAGTAAACGGACCTACACTTGTCAAACGAACGAATGGATAGTGAACAAATAAATTGACTCAATGATACCTTTTTCAATACTGAAAGTGAAGAGAGAAAGGACTGCAAATACTCGTATCAAAACTACGTAATTACATTTCGTTCTCGAATGATTTGAAGTAAGTTTCCCTATGAATACATTTAAATGTGTCAAATAGAATTAATTAGTTGATAGATAAGGCTTATTACACTGTGATGATAATTCGTATTGTTTTAATTTCATACCGGTTGTAGTGAAAATTTTATTATAGATCGTTTAATATTTGTTTATGAGAATAAAATACTGATATATTTGATGCTTTTTTTCGATGGGATCAACAATTATATAGTTTGACATTCAATTTAATCCTGTACCGTGACGAATCAAAGTGCTTGTATGTAACATCACGTCACACGAACAACCTTGTTTTTTTATGTCGAAGATAGCGAAGGCACGTTGATGGAAGGATTGGGGAAGAGGGCACAGATGGCAACTGTCAAGAATATTCTGGATTATAAACTAAAAATGGCGATCAATAATTGAGATGAACTGATCTGGACAGATCAGCTGAATACCATCAAGACCGAATAAGAAATGCAGAATCTCACTACTAAACTCTACTACTATACCATATTATAGATTGTGCTGCCTGGTAATAAACATTCGGACACATTAAAATAATATTGAAACAAATTAAAGCTAAGATAAACGAAAGTCACGCACAGCAGGAATAAATGAAAACTGTATATTCCTAACCAGCTTCAACCTATTAAGTAGTTTTGCTTAGTTGTGTCGATATATATATATATATATTTGTATATTGTATTTGTAACGATGTCATTTTGATTTGTCTGAATTAAACGGCTGCAGATTGCGAGATGTCGGGTTCAAATTTCGGTTTCAGCAGCAGTTGATGTAAAATTTTACTTTCCTTGAAAATCACTTAAAGTTAGTTTGAAATGGAGTATGAGAGTCGAGGCGTATAGGCGCACTTGTATCTGAGCTACACGAATCGAGCACCATTATATTGTGTGGAATTTGCATTTCTTTGTTAAGAGTAACATATATATATATATATATTTTAATTCTATATAATTTTAAATGCTTTTGTATTACTCTGTATGTTTTAATTTTATATTACACGTTCTTTTCATGTTCACTTCTAGCACGTTACCTGTTCTAAGTTTCTTACTTATGTACAAATCGCTACCAAAATACAAATAACATAAAAAGAGTCGCGTACGAAGTTCTGTGTTTTAAAATATCGATTTTAATTGACTAAATTACGAGATTTTTGTCACACCAAAAAGCACCTCAACCTCCTTTATATCGAACTACTAAATCGAATGCCCAACGCATTGCATTTTGTAGTATTTGGTAGGCACAGTACGAACGCTATTTCGTTATATGACGTGACCTTAGGCCACTGCCATTTCACTACTGTATGCCGCGTAAAAGAACTTCATTCATAGACACTAAACACCATCGGCCAAGAGGATATTATCAATGCTGTCAATAATCGTCTGATGGTTTATAGTTTTATTTATTTCATTAATTTTTGTACTTTTTGTCATTTTATATAAAAATATTTATAATTACATAAATTTAAATATATATAAAAAGGTAGAGCTGCAACTCACAAAACAAATTATTTTTCGTATTTGTTGCGTTTCCATAAGCCAGCCGTCATTAAGGGTGTCATAAAATTCCTCAGCTACACCGGGCGGGGCACCGTCCGTGATGAATGGCCTGCGTAATCCTATAATTGCCTTAGGTCGGGTACAGATTCTTAAGCATACTCAATAATAAAATATTCCACTTAATCTAGGACTGGACCCCAGAGAAAAATAATAGAACCAACTTCGAAACAAAATCGCTGTCACAAGTTAAAAATAACCCACTCATTTTTTTATTAAATTGTTTTATATTTCTGATTCTTTGGTCGAACTTGGTTTGAAATGATTTCAATTTGACCAAAACCTGTATAATATGAATTATGAATACCATGAAAATTAATTTCTCCAACAGTCTAGACTTGCCCTAACCGGGCGGGTTTGGGGCTCGGGTGAGTCATGGTTGCCATAATCCAACGCATTACCCATTAAAAGAATTGACTTTAGGAAGACATTTAATCCTCTTTTATGTAAAATGATTTAGGCATTATTTTTGTTTGTTTTAACTTTTTATTATTCTTCTTATTTATTGTAATTGCATTTTGTTTTTATTTTAGAAGAATGACTTTGTAAAATTAAGTGTTTGTTTTTGTTCGTATTCTATAAGTACAGTCATCGTTCATTCGTTGGAGTTGAGCACTGTACAATTGCGTGAATGTTTTAGAATAGTGCGAGTACCCTCAACGTACAGACCAACTTAAAGGTCGGCTACAACGCATACCGGCAACAGTATTTTATTTATATATGTGTATTGTGCATCCATGGTAAAACAAGAAATATATTAAAACACTTATTATAATGGCAATTGAACGGTATATAACTTTATCTACTGCGGTGCCGTTTATAACTATGTATGTAGTTATAAACCTACCTTGGCTGACATCGACTTCAAAAATAACAATAATTGTAACTACATTATCAACCATACAAAACAATCGTACGTACCTACATATTAATGAGTAGAAAAAAAAGTAAGTTAATACATACACAAGTAAAGGTATGCTCCACAAGACACTTACGCTTTCATTTTCATAAAAAATATCTCTAAAGTAATATCCATCCATCAACCATCGATGTCGATGAAATAAAATCCGCGAAAAGCTGTTTTACTTAGAAAACCTTTCAATATTATAATATAGATTGAAATTAAATTTCATTCAATGAAGAAGATGAAAATTGAAGGGTAAATAAAATAAGCCTCGCGAAAGATTTACATTCGCGCCCGTCTTCGTTTTAATCGTCATGTTTTCAATAAATATATTTAGAATCTGAGTGAAATTTGATTTTGTTCTTCGTCAATTCAAAAGTAGGTACATAATATAATGATTCCCCCAGAGTGGACGTCAACTTGAGGGTATCGTTGGAACCGACTGCCATCCTTTTCATACGTACATCCTACGATCCTAGCGATCATTTTTCGGTTATGTGAAACAAGTCGTTAATTCCTTTATATAAGTAAATCATACAATTATGTACTTGTGACTTCGAATTTTATGTTTTTTTTTTAATTTTGAGGCTTTTTGTTTAATTTTAGACATATGGGACTTATGTGGTTATCTAACACTTTAACTCGACTTATTTATTAGTTCATAGTTCAGACTCTGCTTTACAAAAACAACCACAATTCCCAGATATTTATGGTGTATCGGATAACGGCCATCAGTAATATAAAAAAAACTTGATACCTAGACACTTTTTCCATTTCTCATTTCACATGACATTTGACGTGGCATGTTCTTTTAACGTTTGTGCAAACATTTATAACTTGTATGTCTTTGGAATATCTTATAGGAATAAGCGCTGAATATGTCTTTATCAATGCCTAACACAGGCATGGCTGTGGTCAATAAAAATACTAAAAATAAATTCCAAATACTTTGAACACTTGAAATATGAAGAAAAACCGAAGCACAACAAGTTTTTGTTACTTCGATAGACGATTCAGAACGAATTCCAATAATTTTTCGTACTTAATGTCTTCTTTGATCCAAATGTATTCAACCCTGAAACCTTAAATGTATTTTATCAAATACTTTATCTTTAAGAGCAAATAAAAAAAATAAAAGCTATTGACCTATTGTTGGCAACAAAGAATTGGAAAGCAAATTCCGACACCAAAACGTCCACATTTTCTTTCAAAGAGACACTCGCAATATTTAACGGCAAACGCTTATGTACAAACGGTAGTACCGATTACGAATACGAAAATAACATATGCTATATTGAACTTTAAACCGTACGCCGTATGTTTCAAATTACGTTGAAATTAATGGAGACATTGTGGCGATGATGGTCTGTAGTCGCAGATCTTCCGGTCGGTGTCTCGCACAAAGAGGAGATAACTTGCATATAAAAGATATTATTCAGATTTTTCCGCTTTATGACATAATGTGCACAAAGTAAATAAATCAAGAAATAAGAATTGCATATTTTATATAATAGAATAAAAAAAATACTAGTTTTAAATAAAGCCACTCTTTCCCTGTTCGGATTATTTCTCAGTAGGTTTTGCAGAGCTAGTACAATGTACGTATATAATAAGTTAATTAACGATTAATTAGAGCGAATGCAAATAAATAATAGAATTAATGACTTACTATACGTTAATGATTGTTAATTATTACAGCACCACCTATCTCATATCCGATCGGTTAATTCTAACACTGTTGGTTGCCTGGAAGAGATCGCTATTTAGGTCGCCAAAATTGTTTGTTACTGTTATCTAGCCCGTATCCATGTTTTTGTAATTAGTTTTTTTTCCTTTTGTAGTGTACAATGAAGTATAAATAAATAATCATATTATAATATCCTGGGACATTTCTCACACACGGTCATTTGATCCCAAACCAAGCAGAGCTCGTACTATGGAAACCAGACAACTGATATACTACATATACTACTTTTTCTTTTGTAAATACATACTTATATAGATAATTACAACCAGACTCAGGACAAACAGACACGTTCATGCACACAAATGTCTGTCCTGGGTGGGAACCCACGACCTGCGGCGCGAAAGGCAGGGCATCTACCAATCACGCCAACCGGAAAATGATTGACTGTGATCTCATGCTCGGCGGTAAAGTAAAATTTCTTGAGATCTGCATAGCTCAGACTTGTGATAGAATCTACCACATGTGTATTCACCAACCTAAACGCGTAGAGCAGATTATTGAAAGAAACTTTAGAAGAGGCGTTTGCCCAACACCAACAGGAACATCTTCAGTTGCTATTACACTTGATAGTATTTCGGTTAGTCGGCAGTTTTACTGTAGCTTCTGAACATCTAATTATTTTATGTAAAAAGTCTTTAATGATGTCATTAATTCCGAACGTCAAATCCACTATAATATTATAAAAGGTTATATTAAAATCCTTAAGTTTCCCTGCGATTTGTTAAGTGATACAAGTTGTAATCCGTAATATCATTGGCCCTGTTAAAGAGACAGTTTAGAGCTTCCACCACGACGGCACCACCATGGTGGCTTGGACAGTTCGAATATCTCCACGTTACAGAAATTTATCCTACAAGCGGCTGGTTACCTCGCGATTTGTAGCGCCGACCAGGAGATAAGATCTAAATATAATATTCAACACTTAGAAATCAATGTTGCTTATCTTTCACAAACACATTCGGTTATGGTTAATCAACAAAACAATTGGTGTTTTAATCAAATTGACCGAAAAATTTTTTTTTGTACAAATATTATACACATGGAATTACATCTTAAGTGAAACCGTTGTATACGTTCGTAAAAGGCAATGAATGACTTGTGGAGATATTTTGTAAGACGAATTCGAAACTTAACACAGAACACGACCGTGAAATGTCACATAATTGTAATTGTTTTTTTTTTTGTTTCTTTTAAATGGTTTTTTTATAACTTGCTCATCACAGGAAGACAAAATACATAACTGAATTCTATGTCTTCAATAATAAGCAATTAAATATTTAAAGTGAAACTCGACTATCGACGAATGAGACACGAAGTTCTTACAGAATAGGACCACTGTCCGCTATAATGTATTACGTCGCCTGAGCACATGTAATGTATATTTTATGACATAAATAAATGAATGTTCACGCGCTCCAAATGCTGATCAGAAGTGTTTAAACATTCAATAAATGGTGTTCGAAATAAATTCACCTGTATTTAGTTTCGGCAATCGTTTGTGATATTAGTAATATTTCCCAAGTCCCGCTAAAATATTACGACAGCGGACGCGCCTCGCCTGCGAATGCGAAACAAATCGACTTTACATTGGACGCGGTCTTCAATACATATGAAATTGGATTTATTCTGAATATCTCCTCTAAGGAGGTACAATTTTCAATGATTTTTAGATTTCGTGAAAGTTTTGCAAGTATTTTGTGTCTTGTCTAGTCTGATGTGAATTACAAATGTACAAATGCTGCATACATTTGATATATAAACTATTATTAAAGCGACTTTAGCCCGACGATGGCATAAAAGAGCGTCATGGCATCTTGCCGTCCATACGAGGTTCAAAAAGGCAAAGGTGAAGACGCTCCAATATATAATTCATAACAAATTAAAAAAAATATACATAATGTTTTATTTTAATATAATTAAATATTTTTAAATGTTTCTTCAAATTACTGTACCGTTGTATGCGGGGTCGGGGAACGAGTCTTGTGCTATAAAACATTCGATCAAAGGAAGTTTCTCAATTTTCACAGCGAGTGAACCGTATACTCGGCTTGTCCCGCCATGTTTGTCTTGGAGCCCAGCTGCGGGTTCCTCCCGCTACGATCCGATTTACACAGTAGAAGAAATATTTGTCTAGATTTAGGGATGCCAAAAGACATTTAAAGAAAGTAGGGTTCGTGGGACACGAACATTAATCCGGGCACTATTCACTCTGATGCCTTTCTATCAAATTTATTTTTTTATTGAAGTTCCAACAATGTTATGTCTGAAAGCTTTAATGTGTGAGTAAATTAAATAATTCCAGCTAACAATAAGTACTACTGCTAAATACATGAATCCTCGCTTAATAAAGAGCTCAGGTAACAGAAGAAGACGACAAATAATAAATAAGAATATTAAGTATGAGTTGAAGACGTAGTATTTAAAATAATTATATTATATTTTGTTTGTAAATCCATAGACGGAAAGAGGCTCAAGATAAAACTATTGTGGGGTTTTTGGTGTCCAAATTTAATTATTATTTGCGTGTTTGCATTATTTAATAAATATGTAATGGTTGTGAATGCTTACTGCTAAAATATTTAAAAAAAGCAACAAAAGTCACTAACACTAATGTTTATATTATATAACTAGACTAGATTAACACAGACTTATTTTATTGCCAGTTTAGACTGGCGGACAGACACCAGCTGAAAGCAATGGCCTGATTGCCAGAACGACTGATTTTTTGGTAAAATTTATCAATTATATACGCATATATTTCTGATTGTCAATTTATAATAATTGACGTCAATCGAGAGCAGTCAGCAACATGTATCTAACGATCAACGGAGGTGACAGTGCGAGCAAAAATATTAAATTTGTGAATTTGTAGAATGTTTGAAACAGCATTTGTCGAACTTTTTTTAAAAATCCTTTATATACAGGGTTATTGGTAATTCGACGTTTTTTCGTTAAGTGATAGGGGTAACTATTTGCGATAATTTTAACCCCCATATTATCCATAATGCAAAAGTGAACCATTTTTGAGATATTATGTTTTTTTAGCTTTTTTCAAAAAAAGTAAAAAATGCAACATCAAACTTTTATTTAAAAAAAGTATCAATTTAAATCTATTTTTTCTTCTGATTGATAAACGATTAAACACTTGCTATTTATCAATATTAAAATCCCCGGTTTGAAGTGTGAATGAGTAGTTGGCGGGGCATTGGCAATGTAAGAAATGGGTAATAATTCTACTGGGTACTGTGCTAATGTGAGGTGATAACTTACCATCAAGTCGTCCATTTGCCAGTCCTCTGATAAATAAAAACAACAACAACAATAAAAAGTCATATTAAAAAGTAACTAAACAATATTATATTTCGTCTGTTCAGAATTGTTTGTATTCGAGGTGTACGTCGTGTTAGTCTTAGATCACAGCTGCGGACGTCGCGTCGGTGGCGCAGCTAGATTCAATTTGTACAGGAGAAATATTTGCGCAGACAAACTCAACATTGGATGCTGGGATTTACCATTGCAAGTATTTTCTAGGTAAAAATGTTCATTTAGTTTTAATCACGACTTTAATAAATTTACTTAAATAATAATATACACTTTAATATTGATATGGTGACGTCGATATGCCATAATTATGTTCTCTTATGCCATTATTCCGCCTCCTCCGTCGCCGATCTCGCTTTTTGTGGCTATTAAGTGCTGCATGTACATTTATTATATAAATATATAATATTGATGTATTTTTTTTCCTTTTTCTATTTTTAATGAAGTTGCTTAAGCATACTTTTATCGATATTTCCTGAACTTTACTAATAATCTTATTACACTTATACCTGGTAGGTTTGAAGGGTGACTGTGCCAGAAAGGAGGAATTGTAAGGTAATATTCCTAGTTAAAAGTGAACGGTGTGAATATATTTAATTATTTTTAATTTGATCCCGTACTTGTCGATTAGTAAACATAGTCGTAATAATCTAATCTATGTAATGCCAACTGAAGCTATTGTTTCAACCGCTCTGATATGTCACACGAGATTAGTTTAAGTGACCGTTTAATTATTAACAGATGTAATACGATGTCGTTGATGATAACGCTTATGAGTCGCTTTGTGCCAATGAACAAATATTTGCAAGTCACTATGTACTCTGCATAGGAAACTTTGTTAATGTTGTTGTGTGTTACTTTTGCTACAATAATATTAATAAATATGTTTATACATTTTTCCTTATGTCATTTTGTAGCTACCAGCTTGATGAATTTTGATATTATATTTATTATTACTTAATATATTTTTTAATTGAAGTTGTCACAGTATGTTTTTTCAGGTCGAGTGTATCAATTGTTATAGGAAGCCAATGTGAAACAGTATTAGCGAATTCTGTTTATTCGTGTATTCATTCGTGTATGAAATAAATTTTGAATCACACTTTCTTACCAGAAACAATTTATTTGATGCATATGTTTTTATGTACCTAACTTTTTGTCACCCAGACACTCGACAAGCGCTAGATCGATTTAAATCGATTGTTCTTCTTTTTATGTTTATATAAATTTTTACTAATTTTTCATACATTACAAACATGGGAAGTTTATTACATCGCAAGTAGAAATTATTTAATTTCGATATATATATATTTTTTCAAGGTTTTGGTACAGCATAAAATACTAACCTTATTTAAAAAAAATCAAAAGCAAAATCCCTGAAAAGCATAAATTAACTGTAGCACCTGCGATCCTGCGGGGAGACCGGGCACAACACAACGCTTACGAGTCCACGAGAGGTCGTGACTGAGGACATACGATTTGTTCGACTATTTTCGTTAACCTAAAATTAAATCTTGTATTCGCATCGCTTGCAACTAAATTTCCTCGCATGTATAACATTGTTGCTGACAAAAGACATTAAAAATACATCTATTTAAATAGATTCGTATGAATGTGGTGTAACATGTTCTTCTACTAGTAGATTTGTCAAAAAATATCGGTTTGAAACTATTAGATTAGAGAAAATCAAGGGAAGAGCTTAGTGATTACTGTTTTTATTTTGTGGTAACTTAATCTTACAGCTTTCGATTTTATATAAAAATCAGACTGACTATAAAAGCCCTCGCTAATCTATTAAGGAACTGGAAGTGGCTAAATTGTTTAAAATGCATTTCGCGCAGCACTCTAAAAATAGTCACGAGCAAATTTACGTCTCGAGAGAGATTCTGAAATGAAAGTGTCTTGCCAGCTTCCCTGACTTATACTTAAGAATTTAAAAAGTAAGATCTAAAATCCCATAGATGGGAGAAGGTTGTCTCTTCTACTGACATTTAGGCTTTGAGCTTATGCCATGTTCTATTGTTGAATACAAATGTGGCAGAAATTCTGAACAGATGAATGTTTTAGACAACGATCTCCTGTACCACCGAACATAAAAATTACATAATGGTGGTTACACAGTGGAACAACGCCGTAGTACATACAATGGCAGCATCTCAAGGACAGGAAACCACGAGTGCACACTTTATTCTATCAGTCTAAATCTAAAGGCTAAGCAGTCCAATAAGACCAGAGATGTCGTGACAGAAGAATAAGACTAATGCTGTCAATTGTTCCTGCTACTGTCTGAGTTTGGACCGAGGACGCTAAGATCGCCTAAAAGGATGGACTACCATTACATAAATTATAGTGCTAACTAATTTTATATAAGCGAAAGTAAGTTTGTTATCTTGTTACGCTTTAGCGTCTTATACTACCCGACCGATCATCTTTATATTATTTCATACACCTTGTCAGTGGTATAGAAAAGGACCTATGTCTTGTCCGCATGCGGGCGTAGTCGCAGGAGGAAGTTGGTTAATAGTAAATATTCTAAAATAATCCGTTATTTTTCCCCTCCACACTCCAAATCGCGCATTAGGAAAATGTGATACGTAAACAGCGATGAGTTGCGAAATTGAAGTTCCTCGGGGACGTAATTTGTCAATGGCGAGGCGCCTGACAAAGTGGGATTATACTCGGATCCGATGATAACTTAGAACATCACTTCGCTTGCCAATTTCATTCGAAAATTTTACACGTTAACGTTTGTAATACTATTTGCGACAAAATAATTTAATTAAATAAGACTACAGTAGTAACAGCCTGCGAATGTCCCACTGCTGGGCTAAAGCCTCTTTTCCTATTTTGATAAGAAGGTTTGGAGCTTATTCCACCATGCTGCGCCAATGCGGGTTGGTGAAATACACATGTGACAGAATTTCAGTGAAATTTGAAATGTGATTGACTAATAGGTAAAAAAAAACGCGCAAATACTGCCTTGCTCTTTTCGTAGAACGACAAGATTTCTGGTGAGGGTAATTACAGGCAGAAGGGACATAACATCTTTGTTCCCAAGGTGGCGCATTGGTGATGTAAGCGATGGTTAACATTTCTTACAATGCCATTGTTAATGGGCGTTGGTGACCACTTACCATCAGTTGGCCCAAATGCTCGTCCGTCTACCTAAACAATAAAAAAACACGCCTGTTGAAAAAAGGTGATGATTAAAAATGTTACAAACAGACTCCACGGAAAAAAATTGGTTGCCTCTAAAGTCGGTATACGGGCGAAAGTTTTACGTGACAACGACTTTGAGTGGTAAAATAATTTTAATGTGAATATTCATTCGTATAGTAGGAAGAAGGATGAAATAATAGTAACAATTTAAAACATTTATTTATACAAAGAATTATATTTAAAACATTAATTTATACAAAGAATCTCGCACTGAATTTCACTTTTTATGTCTGTCTCTCTCGCTCTTAGGCGGGCTAACCATGCCCGAGTGGAAGGGACGCGTGCCTCTCACTCGCTCTCATTGTGAGCGCATAACGTGAGCGGAGCGTAACGCAGTTTCTTGTAGTGTCACCCGGCAAACCAATTTATAAGACGTTGTCACGTCAAAATTGAGCTAATTGAGAGCTTTTCTGGCGTTCGTTGCGTAAATCATAAGAGTGATATTATGTATTGCGACTTTTAGTTTAGTTTTTGGTTTAGTTACTAGTTGTTATGTTATATTAACAATTGTTTTGTTTATCCTCATTATCTTATAGTATTTATTAAATAAGTTATAAATGAGAAAGTGAGTTTGTCTGTTTGTTTCTTACGCTTGTACGTCGTAGCTACTCAACCGAATACTATTAAATTTGGTTATTTTTCAAACTCGTTAAACATCATTCTTTTATAAAAAATATTACTCGATCACGAATAGTACTTTAAATACAATAACAGTAAATGTAAACAAGCATCTTTGAATTTTCATCTTAATTAATTGTAAATGAACGCTACATCGAGCCGTAAACGTCCTATTTACATGAGTCGAGGAACATCATAGCGACATTGAGTTAATTGAAAATTTACATACGAATATTCCTCAGACAGTAACGCTTTGAATTAAACGCTATAGTAATTACCAATCGATGAATAATAAAGGACAAACGAGTGCGCGTGCGCGAGTAATCGATAATTAAAGTCTTCGTAATCATGCGAGGAGCACAATTTGTATCGATTTGGTTTTAAAGCCTTATTATTAATAAAAATTTTATGAGCAAACGCTATAAACACATAGACGTAAACCGATACAAACTTTAGTAATTATGGTCTTTTCTTTCTTAATGTTTTTTTAAAGTTCAATGTTATTTTGAAACTGCCTGTTATTAGTTACAATTTTTTCAATCATTTGTGTCACATCTTACCTACTAAAACCCCTAATTTCACTAAGACAATAATTTTTTAAAAGAATATTTTTGCAAAAGATTTTATTTATTTATTTATGATAGATAGGCGAACAGACTAATAGCTAATAAATAATAAAAAATAAACAAATATATATAATATACATAATACAGTGTATATAACACATACAAAATAAAAGCTTGTAATATACATACATGCGGTCAAAAGATGCAATACTTACGACAAACTAATATTATTTCGATAGATAACAGATATCATCATATCTATGAACGCACTTTTGAGCGAGGGTGTACATACTTGTATGAATTGAGCCTCATTGTATGGAAGCCGTTTGTTCGGAACCTCCTGGAATACAAATTAGGGATCCCTTCAAAAGATCTCGAAATAATTGGTAAGACGTTAAGTGACTTCGGCTTCGGGTCTTCGAGTCAGCTTATAATTGAATTAGCGTTGAATATCTGTCTATTTATATTTGATTCAAGATGATGTCCTCCGCTTTATTCCCTTGGCATCTTAAATTTAGCACAGTTTGTAAATGTATATATTATCATATTATGAATATTAAAACACTTGAACCTTGGAGTAATACTAACCTTGGGATTCGCCTTTCGGACGTCGTTGAGCGAGGTTGTGTTTCGTACTGCGATAAGACTGTTCGAATTGATGAATTTAAACGACATCTGGCTTTGTAAACTGGTTTTGTTATCTCTAATGCGACACATCTGGACATTCTTGCTTGTAATATGGACTTTTGTTTTGCTTAGTGATTGGTATTGTTTGTTCGAATTAGGTCTTTATAGACCTTGTTTTTTGTTATAGTTGGTTGTTTTTTTTTTTTTTTGTTTCTCGTTCCTTGTTTCGTTATTGTTGTTGTTTGTTGGTTTCGGCAATGGAAGCCGACACTGAGGTGTCGTCCGATGCCTTAGTTGGACGAAAACGGCCTTATGGCCTATCAATTTTTAATTCCGACTCCGATACGGAGACGGACTCGAGGGTGGTCGCGAAGAGCAACTCTGCAAATCGCGGCAAAACGTCGTCTAAGGGGCGAGGTAGTGGCCTTGCTCGGGCTAAGGCCGAGCTGAAGGCAAAAGCCGAGGAGGCAAGGGAGGAGGCTTTTGAGCGCTCGCTCCGTAGTCGGGCATTCAAGAAAGACGTGCCTAAAATAGTGCTGGACTCCGAAGAATCTACTTCATCGGAGAAACAGGTAGAGGATCCCACTAAGATGGGCGCGGAAGAGCTGCGCGCAGAAGCTGGCCGCAATGCAGCGTTAATTTTGGAGGTTGCCCAGAAGTCCAGCAACTTGAAGAGTGGCTTCACCAAGAAGTTAAAGGAATCGGCGGCTTCTCTCCAGAGCATCGTCGATGCTCTGGCTACAAGAACCGAGGCGGAGGAAACCCGTCGGCTTCGCGCCGACAATAGCCGCCTTCGTAAGGAAGTAGAGGGCCTCAGGTCAGAACTGAAGGCCCACCGTCGTGAGTTTGTCGAGATGAAGACCACGATTGCAGCGACAAATGAGTCGGCGAGCTCATTGAGAGACTCGCAAGTTGTGGAGGAGCTCAAGGCCTCGATTATTTCATCAATCGGGGTTATGATTAACGCTCGGCTGGTGGGGATTGAGGAGCGCCTCCCCCCTGCGGAGAACCTTCGTCCACCCCTAGCGGCGGACCGACCGGCTGTGGTGCAGAATACAACACCAACCTACGCACAGGCGGTTCATCAGGCTTCGCAGTCGAAACCCGCATCCGCACCTAAGCGGGTGGCTCTAGCCACCACGCCGTTATCGATAGCAGGCTCATCGAGTGCTACTATTGTGCCGGAGAGGACTACGCCACAAGTGGTCCAGGAGACATCCTGGTCCACGGTTGTTAAAAAGGGAAGGAAGGGGAAGACAACTCCTCCGGCAGAAGCCGCCGCCTCAGTTTCACCGACAGTGGCCAAGGTGTCACAGGCGGCCAAAAATAAGCTGATAGCCCCTCGCACGGCTGCAGTAATTGTCACTCTGCAGCCGGAGGCACAGGAAAATGGCGTCACATATTCCCACATCCTGGAGCGGGCCGAGCAGGGCGTCAAACTCCAGGCTCCAGGCTTTACTTGGTGGTAGAGCTTTGTGCAAGCTCGTCTGGGTAGATACCACCCACTCATCAGATATTCTACCGCAAAACAGCAGTACTTGTTATTGCTGTGTTCCGGTTTGAAGGGTGAGTGAGCCAGTGTAATTACAGGCACAAGGGACATAACATCTTAGTTCCCAAGGTTGGTGGCGCATTGGCGATGTAAGAGATGGTTGACAGCTCTTACAACGCCAATGTCTATGGGCGTTGGTGACCACTTACCATCAGGTGGCCCATATGCTCGTCCGCCTACCTATGCAATAAAAAAAAAAAAAAAAAAGGATCTAGGGATCTGTGGTGGACTAAAAGTTAGAAGGTCGGCAACGTGTGCCAGGGTCTTGGAGCTCCCGAAGGCTCAGTCGGAGCAGGCGGAGATGCTAGCTGAGAAGCTCCGCACTGTGCTGGATGGAGTTGCCAATGTTGTGCGTCCCGTGAAACGAGTGGACCTCAGAGTGACGGGCCTGGACGACTCCATCACAAAAGAGAAGGTGGTCGCCGCAGTAGCACGCGCAGGGGACTGCTCTCCGGAGGCGGTTAGGTGCGGGGAGATGCAGCGTGGTCCCGGTTTTATGGGGATGGTCCGGGTGACATGCCCCATCACAGCAGCGAAAAAACTGTCCGACGCCGGTCGTCTCCTCGTTGGGTGGAGTTCGGCCAAGGTGTGCGTATTGGAGGAGCGCCCTTTGCGCTGCTTCAAGTGCATGGGCCTTGGTCACACTAAGGCGCTCTGCCCATCTGAGGCGGAACGAGGCGGACTTTGCTTCCGGTGTGGCGTCGAAGGCCACAAGTCGCCGAACTGCACTGGAAAGCTGCGCTGTGTTGTATGTGCAGACGCCGGAAGGCCCTCAGGGCACGTGATGGGCTCAGCAGTATGTAACCCTCCCATCACGAAAGGGAAAGTGGTATTAGGCACCCACACCTTCACCAACGTCGGACGGCACCAGGCCGAAGAGGAAGCAGCCATGTCATCATGAGCGACAAACACTGCTTCCTCCAGACAAATATAAACCACTGCGCTAGGGCTCAGGACCTGCTACTGCAGTCCCTAGCGGAGTGGCAAATTGACCTGGCTGTGGCCTGCGAGCCCTATTTCGTCCCTCCTTTACCTCACTGGCTAGGGGATTTGGACGGAAACGTGGCGGTCCTCACTCGGAGCGGTACGGGTCCTTCCCTCTCACTTATTGAGAGGGGCTCGGGCTACGTAGTGGTGGGATGGGGAGAGTATGTAATTGTTGGAACGTACTTCTCCCCGAACCGCAGCCTGGCAGAGTTCGAGACATACCTCGGCTTGGTCAGAGCTGCGGTGTGCAGGCAGTCGCCGAAACCTACTATGGTTCTCGGCGACTTAAACGCGAAGTCGCGTGCCTGGGGCAACCCCGCCACGAATCCGCGAGGGAGGGCCGTCCAAGTGTGGGCGCTACTCTCCGGCCTGTCCCTACTGAACAAGGGGCAGGTTCACACCTGCGTGCGCCATAATGGCGGTTCGGTGGTGGACGTCTCGTTCGCCACTCCTGTCGTAGCACGCAGGGTGTCAGACTGGAGGGTAGAGGAAGAGGTGGAGACTCTGTCGGATCATCGCTACATCCGATTCGATATCTCCACCTCTCGCAGGCCGGCGGAACCCCAGAGGGTGCCGACCACGCTTCCGAGGTGGTCTCTTGGCCAGCTAGACCGTGAGCTGGTCAAGGAGGCTGCCATCGTGCAGCGGTGGGGTTCCGCGGGACGGGACGAGGAGGGTGCCAACGTTGAAGAGCTGGCGGGTCGCATGCGCAGTACCCTCAAAGAGGTCTGCGATGCGGCCATGCCTAGGACCCGGCGCAGAGTTCCGCGCCGGCATGTTTACTGGTGGTCGCCCGAAATAGCCGAACTTCGGGCGACGTGCAGCCGGGCGCGGAGGGCTTATGTCCGCTGTCGTAGGCGCAATAGCCTAAACGCGGACTTAGAGGGACAGCTCTTGGCCACTTATCGCCGGCTGAAAAAAGATCTGCAGCTGGTGATAAGCCAGGCCAAGGAGAAGGCGAGAGAGGAGTTGCTGGCGGGCCTCAACCGAGACCCATGGGGGCGGCCGTACCGTGGTGTGCGTGGAAAGTTCCGCACCCAAGCCGCCTCCGTGACGGAAACGCTGCCGCCGGAGCTCCTCCTGCGCCTGGTGGGGGAACTGTTTCCCCACCCGGGTGAGTTTGTCCCTCCGCCTATGGGCCCCCGCTCCGTGATAGAGAACGCAGTGGATCCCCCACTGATCACGGAGCGGGAAATGGAGATGGCCCTCGATCGTTTGAGGGCCAGGAAGACGGCGCCGGGTCCGGACGGTGTTCCAGGGCGTGTTCTGTGCGACGCCCTGGAATACCTTGGTTCAGGGCTTCGGAGGCTGTTCGATGAATGTCTGAGCAGCGGGCAGTTTCCGAAGCCTTGGAAGCAGGGAAAGTTGGTGCTGTTGCCGAAGGAGGGTCGACCGCCCGGTTCCTCCTCGGCGTACAGGCCGATTGTGCTGCTGAACGAGACGGGCAAGTTGTTTGAGAAGATTCTTGCAGCCCGTCTCGTTCAACACCTCGACGAGGTTGGTCCGGGTCTCTCAGAGGCCCAGTTCGGTTTCAGGGCGGGTCGTTCGACGGTCGATGCCCTGAGCGCCCTGAAGACTCGGACCACGGAAGCGGTGGCTCAGGGGCAGGTGGTCCTGGCGGTTTCGCTGGACGTGGCGAACGCCTTTAACCGCCCAATTTTGTGGAACGTCAGCTTTGATTGGCTCCTGAGAGCCCCCGTCCTTCCCGGTATGGGGGTGTTGTGTTATGCGGATGACACCCTCATTACCGCGACGGGGCGGGACTTTCGGGAGGCGGCCCGACTAGCCGAGGTCGGAACGACTTTAACCGTGGACCGGATGGAGATGCTGGGCTTGAGGGTCTCCATATCCAAAACGGAGGCCCTCCTCTTCCACGGTCCACGGAGGGGCCCCCCACGAGGGGCGAGTATCACCGTCCACGGGACGGTGGTCGCTGTGCAGGCCCAGATGAAGTACCTGGGCCTGACCCTGGACGGACGATGGACCTTCGGGCAGCATTTCGTGCAGCTCGGCCCGAGGCTCATCAACGCCGCCGCCGCCTTAGGCCGCCTCCTACCCAACGTGGGAGGACCGGGATCACTATGCCGGCGCCTCTATGCCGGCGTGGTGAGGTCGATGGCACTGTACGGTGCCCCGATTTGGGTGGACGCACTCACCGCTTCCAACCGGGCCCTCCTGCGAAGATCGCAGAGGGTCATAGCGGTGAGGGCGATAAGGGGTTATCGTACGGTGTCATGGACAGCGGCGACCCTCCTCGCGGGCGATCCGCCCTGGGAGCTCCAGGCGGAGGTGCTCGCGGAGGTGTACCGCTTCCGGGCCGAGGCGAGGGAGCGCGGCGACCGTCCAGGGTTAGCGGAGGTCGGGCGGATCAGGGCTTTAGCCCAGCAGGCCCTGATCACCCGATGGGAGGAGGACCTCGGGTCCCCCACGGCGGGCCTGGTGACAGTGGAGGCAGTACGTCCCCACTTGAGTCGCTGGGTCAACAGAAAGCGAGGCACGCTCTCGTACAGGATGACGCAGGGACTTACCGGACACGGATGCTTCGGTAAGTACCTGCACCAGATTGCGCGGCGGGAGGTGTCTCCCTCCTGCCGCGAGTGTGGTGCGCCATTTGACACGGCGCATCACACCCTGGGAGAGTGTGCCGCGTGGGGGCCCCAGAGGCATTCCCTGGCGGCGGTTGTTGGCGGAGACCTCTCCTTGCCGAGCATCATCAACGCGATGCTCGGAAGCGAGGGGTGCTGGTCGGAGATGGCCTCCTTCTGTGAAAGTGTGATGTCGCAGAAGGGGGCCGCGGAGCGGGAGCGGGAGGAGAAAGCCGCTGCCGACTCGCTCCGTCGTAGAAGACCGGGGAGAAGGAAGCGACGTTTTGCGCACCTTCTCCCCCCGCCACAATAGGCGCCGCCGGGAATAGGGGGGATCCCAGTACCCTGGGATTCCTCCCTAGTGAATGGAGGCCCGCATAGGCGGGCCGGCCGTCGGAGCGTCACGGTAGCATGCGCAAGCGATCCCGTGGCGCTCCACTTAAGACGGGAAGGTTACCGTGGTGGTTTTAGTCGGTAGGAGTCCGACATAACCCTCCATTCTGCATCACATATGGAGGGTATCCATGATGGATTTCCCCACGAAAAAAAAAAAAAAAAAAAAAAATACTAACCTTTGTAAATCTCTAGCTGTTCTTGCGGACTCGGCTATGTGGAATTCAGTTTCCGACACATTTTCACAGATGAAGTTTTTCTGTTGCCACTATAACAATAAATAATAAAATAAAAATGTTAACAAAACAAAAACCGACTTCATAGGAAAAACAAATTAATATGCACTAAAAAGTAAAAAAAATAATTGCGTAATCTTCTATAATTTGATAATTAACTTACTATTTTCTACTCATCAATATGTAGGTACGAATGTGTTGTGTGGTTGATAATGTATTTACAATTATTGATAATTTTATACATAATGATAAGGAGCCCTTAGGGCGCGAGTCCGACTAGCACTTGGCCGGTTTTTAATATTATAGTTAAAGACTCGAATGATAGAGTCTGCGCTTCATTAATCACGTCAATGCTAATGCTCGTGATATCTTATTTTAAACGTCTACTTGAAAATATAATTAAAGGTTTATGACGTTGGAAATGATTAATGTAAAATAACTTGAAAACAATGTATTACATGCTTAACGAAATGTTACATTGATATTCACCCAGTGTACAGTTTTTTATTATATAATTGGAAGGCGGACTTGCAAATGGGCACCTAATGGTTAGTCAACACCTCCGCCCATAGACATTGGTGTTGTTAATGCTAAATATTCCACAACACCATTGCGCCTTCGGCCATGGGCACATATATGTTTTGTCCTTTGTACCTGTAGTTACACTGGCTCACTATTGCTTTTACTTTCTCTATAGTTTCCTATTTACACTCAAAGATTATTTAAATATTATTTTTATATTTATTAATAATATTTGCGTCATATATCACGCGTATTTGCTCTCAGGCGTTCGTTGTATCTCACGGGTGAAATAAGATTTCATTTCTTATTTGTTAAAAGACAATTCCTGGTACGCGGATCAAGGGATCCACTAAAATACACACAAAAGTCTCGTAAAATCGACCCAACCGTTTCGTATATCGGTAAATAATACACGTACAATTACAACATTATATATATTTATCAAATTATCTAATTATATTCTTCATTATCAAATTATATTATTTTTCGCGGCTTACAGTAGAGTGAAATGGTAGTGGCCCAACGTCACGTCATATAACGAAACAGCGTTCGTACTATGCCTACCAAATGCTACAAAATGCGATGCGTTGGGTGTTCGAATTTAGTAGTTCGATATAAAGGAGGTTGAGGTGCTTTTTGGTGTGACAAAAACACAGTTATATAATCAATTAAAATTAATATTTAAAAACACGGTTTGAGTCGAAAAAATATCGCACAAATTACGAAAGTGACTTTGTCTGACTTTATGTCTGTTATGCTTCCACGGCTAAACCATTGAACCGGTATCGATGACATTTTGTATAAAGCAAACTTAAACCCCATAAAAGGAAATAAGCTCCTTTTTATATCTTAACCCTCCGCCATCTCTCTACCACGCGAGCGAAGCTGCGGTAGAAAGGTAACATGTTTAATATCCTTAGCAAATTAAAGGCAGCCTATCGAATATACCGTTTGATTGTTGGCACTGGAGTGATATTAGCAACTAATTGAATCGCCGATATGGATCGACAATTTGGCCAACCAATGGAATTATGTGCATATACTGTGGACATGTGTATGAATATAGAGCGACAATAATATACCGGGTATGTGTATATAAGGCAGTTCTCGGTAGCAGAACGGAATCGACCAATTGTTTATATACCCGTGCCTCGGTGAGCACGTAAAGGTGTCGGTCATGTGCCTGATTACTCTTCATGTTGTCATTTGTGTCACTCCGAATAAAATACCTTGCTTGTAGTATATGTATTTTATATAAGTTACCTAAAATACTTTTTGTATTGTATTGTATTAAATAAAGATAATAAAATAAATATTTAAGTTAGAACAGTGCTGTTTATTAAGTTAGTATCTCTAACAATTCCTCATAAATATTTTTGTCGAATTTCTCAGACCTCTATTAGAAAATCATAACGCCCTTTTGATAGACCTACCATTTTCGCACGCCATTTTAAATTGTTTAAAAAAACTGATTAAACCTATATATATGTATATAACCGCCTTGGATATTTACTTTTCACGTACAGTTACACATAATGATTTGACGCATTGCCATGTATACTCATACTCATTATAATTCTAAAACAAATTACGTCACACAAATAAACTGTATATTCGCACCGCGTCACCATTTGTGTAAACCAAATTGAACTGGCAACTAAGCAGAAAATTCATACAATTTATATTGCGTAATGTTGTAGATCCGATCGGATGAATGTATTCCATCCGTCTCCCGGGACGAGAGTTGCTTTGTTTATAACCTGTTGTATGCATTCGTATGAGATCGATTGCATTTCTAACAGATTTATTGTGATACAATATTGCATTGATGTTTCGTGTACTCATTTATAATATCTCTACGCTACACAGGTTATTCAAATATCCCATGAGAATAGCGCGTTCCAATCATAAATATAATAAAATAAAAGCAAAACAAAAATTTTTAGTTAATGCTACTTATAATCTTATGTCTCAGTACATAAACTTGACTGCCTCGTTGGTTTAGTGGCTACATGTAACGTCGCAGACACGGTGGTCCTGGGTTCAACTCCCAGGTCGGGCCAATAAATATTTTATTGAGATATTCTGTCGAAATTTCTTAGTAGCAGCCCGGAATATGGGAGTTGGAATTGTGTACACTCCCATGCCTCGGAAAGCACGTTAAGCCGTTGGTTCTACGCCTGAAATCTTTCCGGTTTTATAATGGTCCGGACTGATAAATGGTCCACCCGATGCAAAGCGATCATCACCGCCCATAGCCTTTGTAATCAACGTTAACTTTGGATACTAATAAGTCACCCTTGCGTCTGAAATTACATATGACGCGTATGCAGTTGTGACGGGTGTCGTTTACCATTTATTCCCGCTAAGTCACAACTGTTTAACTAAAAGCAACTGACGCGGTGCTGAGCGCTATCAGTGTGTATACTTGGATATTTAGCTTAATTAATTTAAACAGCTGTATTGTGTAGGTATTCAATCCAGGTCTCACTTATGAATTAATTATGAAAGGAGACTTATGACTCTATTTTGGAGCGTGTATCCTTTAATGTTATAATTATTATAGTGATTGTCATGTCATGACCCTGAAAATGTCACACTTTGACATATTTTCACGATCTTGATTGTGCGTTACGAGTTAGTACATACAGACTTGTTTAGTATGACTTGAGACGTATTTGAGTCTTACTTTAAAATTTTTGTGGTGTTTTAAAAGAGCAAATAATTAATAGTGTGACCTTTAAACAATTATCCTTTAATTAGTTATCGATTGTTTAAAAAAACCCCGTGACTTTTAAAGAACAAAACTTTCTAAGAAAAAAATGTGAAGTTCAAATCCTTAACAATAGATATTAAAATAAACTAAATAAAAATACGCGCTTAATGTAAACGTATTCATTGAAGTCATAAATTAGATTACAGGGCGATTACAATAAAGTTGGGTGAGGTTTTAGCCAAGTCACGATCTAGGTCACAGCTTTAGACTTCCTGCCTTAGACATGTGTTTGGGAACTTGGAGCGCATCTAGTTTAAGACAAATATGTGCAAGGAATATTTTAAATACTATTGATGGTACTGAATGAGTAATAATTCAATGTTAAAGTTTTACTAAAAATTCACGATATTTTCAAAGTATTAATAAATACTAGCTTCTGGCGCGGTTTCGTCAGCTTGTGAGGGGGGGGGGCATAGGTAGCCGTTGGATAGATATGTCCTTTACCCCGACAACGAGTATGTAATAATGAAATGTTCGGTACAGTTATTAAGACGTGAAAGCGTCACAGACATTCATATTCACATTTTTTTTTTAATTTTGCAAGTAAGCGGACGAGCATATGTGCCACCTGAAGGTAAGTAACCTGTGCCCATAGATATTGGTATTGTAAGAAATGTTAACCATCGCTTACATCACCAATGCGCCACCGACCTTGGGAACTCTTGTACATGTAATTACACTGGCTCATTCACCCTTTAAACCGGAACACAAAGATATCAAGTACTGCTGTTTTGTGTTAGAATATCTGTTGAGTGGGTGGTACCTACCCAGACGAGCTTAACAAAGCTCTACCACCAAGATTATATATATGGTCGTCCGTTTCTAAAGTAGGCTGACGGTGTGTTTTAAGCAACCAACCAGCCAACAAATTTAGAATAGTTGAAAGTTATTTACATAACATGATATGTACGACATGAGCGCAGTATCGAGAATAAGTAAGATTAAGTTATTCGCTGATTATATATTAAGCGGAAATGTATAAGAATTTGACGTCAAAATTTATTAGCTATCCGGATAGAATTTATCCGCTATATTCGGAAAGCGGATATCAGCGGATAATATTTCAAAAATTGGTTATAGACTCGTGAAAATAGTTGTATTTGCCAGAACTTGACGTCAAAATTAAAAAAAAATAATTAAGCTTCTAAAATAATGATATAATTAATTATTGTATTAGAAATTGATTGACGCGGTGGAGCGTCGTGTAAGTCCGTCTGGGAAGGTACCACCAACTCATCACAGGTATTCACTACATTGATAAACATCAATACTTAGTATTGTTGCGTTCCAGTTATAAGGGCGTGTTAGACATAACATCTTAGTTCGCAAGGCTGGTAGTGCATTGGTCTATGAGCGATGGTGATTATTTGCGATCAGGTGGCCCATTTAGCTGTGCACCTGCTTGTAAAAGAAACGAGTTGCATTTAAGTAAGTTGATGGAAAGTAGTTCCCATTGTCAGTGATTGTAGATCTATGGCACACAACGTGTAAAAACTAAAATAATAAATATTTGTCATTTCTGTTGACATTAAGTCTAAGATAAACTAACTATTGAATAAATACTTAAGATTTTTTCGATGAATAAACGATATGGCAGGGGTTTCCAGTGGTGCACCATACCCTGGCGTATTGTGCTGTGTGGGGCCGCAGAGGCATTCCTTGCCGGCGATAGTTGGAGCCGCAGAGCGGCAGAGTGATTAACGCCATGCTTCGCAGCGACAGGTGCTGGTTGGGAATGGGCTCTTTCTGCGAGTGTGAAATTGCAAAAGGAGGCCACAGAGTGGCAACGTGAGCTAAGGGCCTCCGCTGATTCAATCCGCCGAAGAAGACCGGGGAGAAGGCGTCGGTTCTATGCACAACTAACCCCGCCGTAATAGCCACTGGGGCTGTGGGTTCCTGTATCAGGGAAGCCCCCTAGAAATGGAGGCCCGCGGTAGCGAGCCGACCGTCGGGGCGTCACGGTAGCAAGCGCAAGCTATCCCGTGGCGTCCCTCGAGCAGACGGAGAGGTTACCGTAAAGGAGAGGCGAAAAGATCACTGAAATACTAGAATTTAGTGTTCTACTCGCCACATGATGTGGAGAGTATGTGTGGAAAAAGCATGTTTCCAGCGGGGAAAAAACTAAATAAGTGGTTTTAAAATTGTCAAGAATAAAATTTACCAAGAATACAGTGAAGTAACAATAACCATTTGATATAAAGACATACGTACTTCACAATGAGGAAGAAAATGTAGCAAAACAAATAAAACAATGTGAGAAGTTATAACCCTGTCACCCTCACTTGTGCTCCTCCGTTTTACGCGACTGTCCCAATATTACTACGTATCGTATTGCGATGTGCTCTGTTCCTGACATACAAAATTGGAGAAGTTATTCTAGAAATCGCTCCGATTATTTTGATAAACATACCGCTTAATCTTCTTACACTTTACATTATTGAGAGTTCTAAATTTATGACGCATTTAAACCGAAAAACCGACCGCGGAGATGACGTCATGATGGCATAAGAAATTATCGTACCGTGTGCCGGTACGGCATACGAGTTGGCTTTCTTCAATCAAAAATTATTTCAGAAAACTCGGCCACTGTTTTTTTTAAGTCTTATCGACTTCGGGTAGCTGGTATATTTCGTGTTTTCGTGTAAGTGCAATATTATTCGTCAGCTCGGGGCTCGGAGATGTAAGGAAATTTGGCTTACAGCCATAACTGTAAATACGCCGCACCTTTCAGGAGATTAATATCTAGAACCGGAAATACTTTTCGTCTGATTAGAGTTAGTGATGTAGTGTAGCGTGACCCACTTGTACCCACTTGTGTGTTGTGTTGTGTGAGTGTTACACAAGTATGTATTAGAGGCGAGGTGTGCCTGTAACAAATATGTAACGTTCTATACAAAATAACATACAGGAGGATTCCCGTCTTTGCAATACACGGTATAGCCTTTTATGGTACCTTTTACCTTATACGTTATAAAAAGGTTTTGCTGCCACTCTATCTGCGTTATTTTTTTGTATTATTTTTATTCTTATGTACTTATACCGGTAATAAGTCTCTATATCAAATTTCATTCCGATCGCTTCTATGGCCAAGTCTTTATATGATAATAAAGGTGATAAGTAAGTCAAAGAGCTTCGTGGAGATTGGAAATTGGAAGTGTGTACATCCACATGCCTCGAAATGCACGGGAAGCCGTTGGTCCTGCGCTTGAACTCTTTCTGATTGTGTCGGATTTATCTTCCCTTGTTAAAGTTATCGAAATTAAGACCTATTTTTGTGCACACGCTTTAGCACTATAATTCCCGTGCATATGACAAGTCTCCCTTGAGATTAGACACAAACCCTAATTATCAAAGCAAGGTAGCAAGTAAAAATATGGAATTACTTCTGTATTTATATAATTAGCTTTATTATTTAAGGCGTATGTTATATTATTCTTGGTCCGGCCCTATATTTCCGCAGGCGAGTAAGTAAATAAAAATATATACTTTATGTGCGATCACATAACTAAGAATACAAAAAAAAAGAACAAAAGTAAATATTTTTTCATGTTATATTTTTTTAAGATATCAATATCTTGTCAAAAAAAATATCTTTGATTTTCTTGGAACAAAGCATAGAGCTTTGAAGGTATTATTATGTAGGTTATATTATATTATCAATTACAAGAAGCATACATTTACATTTTTATCACAGTACTAGCTGCGCTCCGTGGCTTCACCCGCGTATTTTAATTAATAAAAATATAATAAATTATTTTATTACTATAATAGCACAAACGCGCTACACACACACACACACACACACACATGTGGCTACTGTTAAAGAAATATCTAATTAACGATTTGAAATTAACTTTCATAAGATTCCGTAGGGTTTATCGATCTTATATGTGGCCAACGTTTGCGCCATCACATGTTCTTTGTGTGTACCAATTTTAATCAAGTTTGGTCAATCCGTTCTTGAGTTAGACATACATACAAGAAAACATAGACAGACATAAATGAAAAAATAATATATAATGTGAATCACTTAGGTGAAATAGGCATCATTTAGGTGAAAAAGTCTTCGTCCGAAAAATAAAAACAACTATTATTTAACGTAAAGTATTTGGTATTAGACTAAACGTAGGACAGTTATAGTTTGTTCAAACTGTCACATTTTACTTACTGAGATAATTTTATACCCGCCATAATTTTAAAGCGTCCGATCCGAATATATATTTTTTTTTGTTTTATCGTTAATGGGTAAGCGTTTGACTGCTATCTTTCCTGATGGTAAGCGACGACACGGTCTAGGGTGTAGCACGCTTGCCTAGAAGGAACCTGTTTACTCTGGATTTGAAGACACCAACGTTGAAAGTGGAATTTACGTGTAAATAATCATTCTTAATTATGAAACCATTTAAACAGATAAGGATTAAGAATATCATGATACCAATATAACCACTTGATTTCACCGTATTTGAACTAAATAATTAAAAAAAAACCTATTATTAAGGCTTAATTATAGCAGTTAGGCATATACCATCGCGGACTTTTTTGTGAGCAATCATGAGTACTATTAATATATACAATACTTTTTTATGTACCGCCAATAGTTTTTGCAGCGCACGTCAAATTTATATCTCTAATTTTTGAAAATATATGTTATTTTTGAAAATATATGCCTATGTTACTTGGTAAAGATGTAGCTTTCTGTTGAAAGGTGGTGAATGAATTTTTAAAATCGAGCCTGTAGTTTTTGATTTAATTCGTAACAAACATACAAAAAGTCAAATCTTTATAATATTAGTATAGATTTATCTCGTTTCTGTTTTTGAGTCAAAGCTCAAAAGAAAACGTTGTTCGTAGACATTATTAAAACAAGACAAGTGTTTCTAAAATCCAATTTAAATAAAATGGAAATTATATTACAGTATTAACATCACGTAACCTTTATTTGATTATGACATATAATAAAATCATTTAAAAATACTTGATGATCTTAACACAATGCTCGATGACCTCAAAAGAACAGAATAGTCTTAAAAACGATTAGAACGATATCTGAGTGCCCGGTTTTCAATGATCGGCAGTTAATAAAACAAACCCACAATCAGTGCTTTTTCGAGAAGAAACCCTTAATGATTGATGATGAAAGAAAGTCTTCTATTCAGGTGAGTAGCTAGTGAGATCAAGATATTCCGAAACATATTAAGGTTTCCTCGATGAATAATGTATAAAACTCGTAGTATTTAATAATAACAATATATAATTGACAATAATGACAATTTTAGTAATGGTTCTTCCTTTTTTGTGCCGATGTATTGTGATTACATAATAATGTCATGCTGAGGGGAGTGTCTATATAAGATTAGGTGTCATTTCATTCTTACAAAGTTTTAAGACGTCGCGTTGGCCTGAAGACTATATTTTTCATGTTAACGATTTAATATTTAGAGCGTAATTTTCTTTATAAGTGCGTAGGTGTAATCTAAAATGAGATTAAGTCATTGTTATTTCAATATTATCGGAGATTAATATTTCTGAGTACATATGAAGATTTCAGTTTTAACATATATAAAACAAGATAAATATTTACATACTAACATAAATACTAAATACTAAAATAAAATAAGGTAAATAGCTTTGCGATTGGAGCAATCTAGGAGGCTTTTCATTATTATTAACCAAATCATTTATAATATTCTGTGATTTTGTGAGATTAATGAGAGCTTGATTTACTTTTAGTAATCTGCTAACCCTTTTAAAACTTTGAGATAATTACAGTTAAACCTTTTATTTGAGTTATGAGGCTCTAAACAAAGTAAATATCTAACTACTGAGCTAAGGCCTCCTCTCCCGAGGTTATTCCACAATTCTAATCTAACGGCGTAATGTCAGAGTTTCGTCAGATTGACGAAAGGCTCCCACTATATACTCTATCACAGCCGAGTAAGAGATGAACATTATAATCAAAAATTAAGCGCATGAGATCTCAGTGGCGCTTATAAATACTTATTACAAAAAAAATCTTGCAATCATGTCATATGCAGATATTGAAACTTCAATCTAATAAGATATTGATATATTATATGCTATTTTTCGCACGCCGCTACGCCTGTATGAGGGGGAGTGGTCTAGTGTTAAGTATCATATGACCTTTTTTATTGGTGACATTGTAATGGTTCGCCTCCACACGTAGACATTCATATAGTGGGAAATACTAACCTTGGAAGATATTATTTTGTCTCTTTTGCTATTTACAACAGCTTCTTTCAAAACGCGATATATAAATACAAAACTGACACCTGGCCAGTATCTAACAACTCTAGCTGAACACAGCTGAGATATGAGATTTCATTACATTGCAAAATTTTGTAATGCACTCTACGTCTTAAGTTTGTCGGCTGAAAAACAAAGATATTGAGCATAGTTTAAGACTGGAACAAGGAAGTTGAGTCAAATTTACATAAGAGATAAGGCATCGAAGTTTAACGTAGTTTGCTTAAAGAATAGCTGTTGTTGTTAATAATTAACTAGTTGCCTCACCCGGGCGGACGTCCACTGTATCTTATCTCTCTTCTACAACTTTACGTTGCTTTGTTCCAGACATAATACCGTTCGAAGTTTAATTATCTTATGTATTTACAACGTATACTCACTTAACTTGAAGAATTCTGTATCAATACGTTTTTAACCTTCCGTTGTTACAAATAAGGTCTAATCTACAAAAACAATTATCTACGTAAACAAGAAACCTTCCATTACTACTAAATATATATTGAAGTATCTGTCCGTGATTTCAATTTAACTGACTTTTTCAGATAATATGGATATAATTAATTTATCAAAACCAAAACTAATTTTTTATCTTGTCTTTTTGTCAACGGTGATTTTCAAAAATAATATAAATGTAAATTTTAAATAGCTTATCATCATAGAAATTTAAGGTAACGTATGAATTTAATATCAGCAAATTTTACTTGAGTATATAACAACTGAATGGTTATAAACATATGTATTATGAATATACATTTATACGCAGATGAAACCGCAGGGGTAACCTAATACATTAATAAATTAAGTATGAATACGGTGAAAATTAATACATATTTCGAATTTGAAGCGTCAAAAGTCACGTATAGAGATGATTGATTGATGTCAGGTGAGTGTGTTTACGGGAGTATCGCAAACGAGTCGCTACAGGACCCTTTAGAAACCCGCAATAAGCAATCTCGCTTGAACTTGCTTGTTAACGTTATATTATGTTGGCGTTGAGTTCGTTAGTAATCAAAATAAATAATATATATTTACTTAGGGTAGAATAAGTTAATTAGGTTGTCCAATGTAAAGTTGGTTATTTTGGTGTTTGTAATTTTAAATCGTTATTTCAAATTAAAGCCGTACACACATAAGTGCTATGAAATCAGATATCCCCATTGATATTGATTATGTTCCCCACCGAGCACGAGATTAATACGTGGACAAAATACGTGGAAAACACAATTGAATTTTCAGTGGCGGTTTGTTCTATACACCTTATACTGTGTATACGAATTAAACTATGCTCGGTATAACATATATGTTTATGTTAAATATATATTCTTGAGTCTCGTGCCATCCGTCGCGCGTCGAGACGCCAAATTCGATACGACTTGAGAGGCTTAGGGCGCACAGACACCACGTGTCCTTTGTGTGACGTGCCAAGAGTGCAATTCAGAATTTCTAAACAGTGAAACCAAATAACCCACTAACGTCTTATCCCACCCAGGATTCGATCCCAGGACCTCGAAATTGCAGCTACACGTATATAAACTAGCCTGGCAACGATGCATGGAAATTATGTAACATTGCAATGTTAACTATTAAATCGTTTACAGTACATACATAAATATTTTAATTTACAATTTAAAAATTCACTCGGAAACGCTCTTCCATTATTTATAACATTAAAATCCGTTCGACTCTATGGAGGTACAATCCATCATGATGAAGGATGCCCCGCTTTAGAAGTATGTGTGGGGGTTCGGGATTTAAAATTGATTCATCTTAAAGTGTTTCAATAGCATCGAGAAGTTTTATACTAGCACTAGCTGCTTGTGGGTTTGCCTGCGTTAAATACACTGTATAATAATAATCAAATTTTAAATCTAATAATTTAACATAACCAAAAGTTTTTTTTATCGAGTATTTCAAAAATTACATAACTTTGTTAGAAAATTAAAGTCACAGCCAGTGAATGTTTCACTGATGAGCTATAAGACATTTTATGAGAAGAAGGTTTTAACAAATTTTATACCACCACGTGATACTCCAATGCGAATTTTTGGTAATACGTGGCAGAACTTCAGTGAAATTAGATATTCTGGTTTCCGTAATATTTTCGTTTACCGGTGATCATGAATTATAAACAAAAATTAAGTGTAAAAAAAATGTGCGGTACATGAGAGCTTGAACTCAGTCATAATTTAATACTCGTCACAAAAACAGCATATATGATTATTATGTTTCAAAATAGTCTTTTTTTGGTTGATGAAATATCCTCGACTTGGTACCTCACAAACGAAAGTAAAAGCCTTAACCAATTTTCGTGATATACTTTCCTTACCCTCATATTCCCTCTGGGAGGCTACATTTCGCATTTCCTTTCATTTGCCATTAGCTTAATGCCCAAGAAGACATTTGAAAAGCCAAAGTTAAATTGATCTAAGACAATATTATCGGTCTCGGTTAAATCGATCTGAGTGACTGAATGAATAATGACAGTATTTATTTTACTGTTAAGGTCTCGCCAGGTTGTGACGTCACAGTTGGCGGTTAAATATTGTGGTCATTAATATCGATCGATAGCCGATCGTCATTCGAAATATATAATAGTTGAATTTTATCATTACATTAAAATAATCATAGCATATTTAATATTAAAACAGTGAAAAGATCGATCATGCAAACTTTATAAAACTCACATAAACCACAAATACTGCGTAACTGCTTAAATTTTTGGAATAATTGCAAGAACGAACTCCCAAAGGGACAATTTCTCGCAACATCTTCTCGCGCGTGATTCAAGTTTTTAAGCGTAATGGGCAAAATACGAGTAAAACAACCGTTCGTAAATGTCCAAAGGCCTTCTCTTTTGTTAATTGTTCGGGGTATAATTAACTACAATACTTTGATGAGTTACTATTTTAATTATATTCTCTTTTATCGGAAACGTAAAGCACGCAATGTTTCATTGTTAAAATGAAACGATTTATTAATAATTGTTTTTGACGTGATAACGTCTTAACGTCTGAACGCCGCCTGCACGCACGATAAAGCATAACTCATTGTCACGTTCCGCCTGAGCCGAGCGAGCAAGCGAGAGCGCGGAACAAGCGACAGAGAGGCACGATCGGTCTAAGCTTTCGCCTTGTGACGCATTTATCTCTCTTCCACTCTATCGGCCGAGTAGAAGATTGTAATTTTTAATTAACTCCTTCTTTGTATTATACAAAATTCAGTGATAATAACTCAATTCAATTCATAAAAGTATGCAATTTTTCATCAATGTTTTCTTATGACGTTACACGTAAAACTTTATATTATAGTCCGTAAACCGCCTTTACAGACAAACAAGTTACGCTAAAATTAAGTTTTCAACGATCGTCAAATATTAAATATGTAAATGGAATTTTTAACAGAAACAATACATCGGTTACTTTTATGTTTAAGGTATTGAGTTTATTTCGAACCCAGTATTTATTATTCAATCAGCAAGTATCGCTTATATATTGCGTATAGGTTTTGTATTTGACTTTGTACCCATTTAGAATTTTCTAATAGTTTGTGCGAAAGTCATGCACATAACGTTCCATTAGACACCATTCCAGTGTACAACGTCGCTGAGCTCGATGAACTTGCTCGATGAAAGACGCTCAGCCACTAGCCCGGGGCTACACGCTTTACGTTCTGCATGTAGGCAAATACACACGTTTTCTAGTTTATTTTATGACAGTAGGTATCCTGGAGAGGTGTTAAAGTACAAGTTAAGTACTCGCGAGATGAAAAATCGCATCGTATCAAGATGTGTCGTCTATCAGAACTTACTAGAATATAAGAATAAATGAAAATTTATTCAGGACCAACAAATACTGCCAACTTATATAACATTAATTGTACACATGGAAAAATCGAAATAAAAAATGTTATATAATAAAAACAAAAACGTGATATATTATAATCACAAAAAACAAGAAATTTATCCTTTTCAGACCTGGCGTGCACAATTGAGTACATTACATATTTTTTCAACTATCCTATTTAAATAAAATTTTGCGTAGCTAAAACCTACCGTTATCGCTTACGGACATTACAAGCTAACAAAATCTATACTATAAACGCCCTCTCTGGCCACGTTGTTGCCTTATTTTAACCGTTGCGTAAATAAATCGAAAAAAAAAATCAGTTTCATATACTTAAAAACAAAAAATCAGGTCTGGAAGGGTTATACACAAACACAAACACAATCTTATCTTGTTGCGATGTCTGCAATCGTGATGTGTCCTGCAAAGGTGTACCATTCAGTTTTTAAGTTGGGTTAGAACTCAACGCTGATTTTCCCTCAATGGTTCCCTTTAGGGCTGATAAAGTGATATATAATAATAATTAGTTATAGTTATATATTATTTTATGAATACAAAACTCTAAAACTTACTATGGCTTAAGAAATATTCTGTATACACCGAAATGTTAAATTTTTCCATCGTTAAAAAGTAAAAACACACGAAAGCTTAATATTAAAGCGCTTACCGATACTGTTGTTTTATATCCCTCGTTTAAAACAAACATTATTCTATTGAACGAAACTTATTTGAAACATAATAACCGGAACTTAAAGCAAATAAATTGCGGGTTCAGATAGCCGGCCGGCGTGAAACGCTAATGTCATTAGCCGCCTGGTTTACGACGGTGTCCGCCTGAGATTAATCTGCATATATTTCGTTTGCGGCAGGGATTGAATGAATAATACCCAAGTACATCAAATACCGAACTTGAATAGGAGAAATCATCCATATATTTGCTATTTGGTTGAGTATTTACGGTTACGAATAAAGCGTTGATTGCGTTTTCTGAATAGAAAATCTGTAGTGAATGACAGTCATCTTTTTGTTGACGAATTTAAGCTAATAGCTATATAGCCGCAGTTTGGTGGCTTGTTTGACCTAATTGAAATAAAACGAAAATAGCTGGTAATACTCTGTGTGATCATGTCTGATACAATGTTTAGCAGAGATTGGACCATGATGGAAACACTTGCTGAAGATATGAGATTTGAACAGTCAAGCTCCCAAAGTAACGATGCAGCATCCACGTCGACATGCTTTGAAACGACAAGGGGCAATTAATTTAAATTCAAAATATGATAGTTTAATATTTACTATAATACTGATGGTAAGTCATTCAATACAGAAAGAGAAGTTATAACCCATCGATTTAGTCGATTTAATGGATTGCTCTCCAGAATATATAATACCCGTTTTCGCCCGCGGCTTCGCTCGCATCTTAGGCAGAAAGTGTCTGGTCTTACGTATAAAAAAGTAGCACACTGTCCTCCCTTGAAGTTCAAGCTTGCTTCACATCAAATTTCATCAAAACCGGTCCAGTATTTTAGCTGTGAGAGCGTAACAGACACACGAATAGCTAGTTTTGCTTTTATAATATCTGTAATGGTCTTAAATTTGTTGGTGGTCAATTTGCCTTCCCCTGTTAATAAACACAATTGATATTATGTCTACATCGATCTTGGAAAGATTTTTTCCTTGAAACTTATAATATGTAAAAAAATATGAACTGACATATAAGTTTAATAAGACCCTTTGGCTCAACTTAGAATTGCATCCGACTTAATTTAACTTTCCCAGCTCTTTGAAGTGCGCCGCCTACTTACAGTTTTTTCGCCAGTATTAAATTACTGTTTATAAAATATGAACTTAGTCAGAAGTTTAATTATATTTTTCGTTGTATTGCAGTGTATGTAGTCATTTTATATTTTAGTTCAGACTTCAAAATGTAAAATTTAAAATTGTTGCTTTTCGGTTTTAAATTTAATTCTAATGTCGGTTTTTTGATAATTATATTGATATAATTAAGTTAAATTAGTTATAATATTAATATATGTTAAATTTGTTTTGTTCAATTATGACTTTGAAGGTAAAGCGTTGAAATTAAAGTGCCTTATTTTTGTAGTATATCTGTGGTAACTTACTAATAAAGTAACCTTCAAATAATAAATACTTATAAACACTTTTCATCACACTATTACTGCAGTCGGTTCACCAAAAATTTGTAATGAGAACTCAACGAATCATAAAAGTCAGCCAGTGACGTAATCAAAAACTCAAGGGTCGGCTCTCTTTTAAAATCTTAAATCCCGTGGTTGGTGGTACATTGCCGGTTAATGTTTGATTTACATTTTGCAGCACCTGTATCTGTGAGTGTAAGTAATGAGTACCTTCTTCAAGCAAGTGGACTAATAAGAACAATTCTATAAATGGATTCTATATAAAGTCAGAACATTACCATTCGTTGACTCGTTTAAGTTAAAAGTTAATATTAACTTTGAGCAGTAACCATGCAAACATTAGTCCAGCGAGCCGAGCCAAAAATAAAATATTAAAACCATTTTAAATAGAAGCTGCTCTCCGCAGAATTCAATTTCGCAAATGGTTTAAACAAGACCTCGCCTACATTCATATGAGCGTTTAGTGCGAAGATTTTTATCCAGAGAGCGGAATAGAATTATGAGAAATCTTTTACAGCCAGAATGCCTGATGTATAATAAAAGATAAAAAGAACCCACAAGTTTTTATATCCTTTTACATTTTAATTGAACCAAAAATACCTCTTTTTAATAATAAAATATCTCAATTTAAATGAAAAAATAATTTGAATTTTATGATCAAAATCCATACAGACCAGTCCCATATAACCCATACTCCCTCCCACTCCTCATGTGGAGGAAACGCATACAAAACGCATACAGATAAATACGTTTATCTAGCAAGATAAAAAACGTATCAAGGCACTATAAACACAATTATTTAATGTTGTAAATAAGCTTGATATAATCATCATAAAATTTTAGGGGAAATAGATATATAATTATATTATAACATTTTTATTAGAAGCAATTTTATTTTGAGTTGTTTGTTGATATTTGTTTTATTGTGTAGGTATGCGAGCGGACATAATATGGGTCACCTGATGATAAGTGGTCACCAATGCCCATAGAAAATGGCATTGTAAGAAATGTTAACCATCGCTTACATCGTCAATGCGCCACCAACCTTGGGAACTAAGATGTTACGTCCCTTGTGCCTGTAATTACACTGGTCACCCATCAAACCTTTTTGTAGTAGAATGTCTGATCAGTGGGGGTACCTACCCAGACGACCTTGCTCAAAGCTCTATCACCGAGTAATTTAAAAGTAAAGCTTTAAAAGTAAAGCTGGTGATAGCTTTACTAACTAGCAGAAAGGTCAGTCATATGAGTGTCCGCCTCCTACTTGTGTCATATAAATTTTCTTCAAGTTAAAGAGAAAGGATCATTTGTTAGATAAATGGTTTATACATAATAATTAATTACGTAAGGAATATATTATCTCATAAATTTCTTTCTCTTTGCTGACCGTCCGCCGGATTTAATTATACAATATTTAACTCGGTATGCTTTAAATTTCATTACGAATAGTTTGTATGAGTAAGCCCGTGCTTACAAAATTCTTCATGTCAGATACACGAAAAATTATAATATAAAAAAATAAATTACAAATAAATGCATAAACCGTAAAAATCACACACAGATGCTAAATTGATTATTATTGCATGAGGGCGTCGATATTACAAAGCAAACATTTGTTGAATTTAACACCAAAACATATTCTCTTGTATTCAATGCGAGATACTTCTAGGAATAAAGTGCCCAGATAATATTAAATTAACATTTGGTTTTAATAGTTCTAACGGAGTTTGTTTTAAATTTATATTCAAATTAATTAAGCTGAAGCAAACGCTCAAATACGAATAGAAATCAAATAAATAAAATAAATTTATTCAAAAGTGTTTTTGTTTTAAAATGGAATTTATTAAAAGTTGCCGCTGGAAACCAATCGACTATGTCACTTGTTAGTACTTAAACTGAGAATAAGAGCATGACATGGTAGGTGAAAAGTACTAAACATGCCTTGCATCACCAATGCGCCACCGACCTTAGGAACTAAGATTTTATGTCCCTTAGTGCCTATAATTATTCTGGCTTACTCACCCTTCCAACCATTGCTGTTTGGTGGTATCTACGTCGATGGGCTTAGACAAAACCTTCAGTAGCCATCACTCGGAAGGTCAGCCATAAAACTGGAATTTCTATTTCAATCAGTGCAATAAATGAACCACGATGTCTCCAAAATTATTGTGTATCGACAAATGAATATGACATATTTCCACCGTACTGACGTCGATAGGTCCTTAAAGTTAGATTAGGTTATATAGATTATATAAAATACTCGTATTTTACAGCCGTCATCAACTGCGAAAACAAACGACAAAAATATAAATAACAACGAAGTGTTTTTAAACGGCGTCTAGATCGATATCGGACATCGGAATATTAAATAAAGGTCGAATAAACTGAATAATATACATTTTCTTGGCTTGTAATGTTGTTTTTATATTAGGTAAAAATATTAAATATTATGATATTTCTGTGTAAAATAAAAACGAATTGAAATAGGTTACGATAATGAAATAATGCTAGTTTTACTTAAAGATAAAATTTAAGTAAATACAATTATTATCATCTTACATAAAATTTTTGACGGAAACTTTATTCAGAAGAAATATTTTTCTGGAGATTTATTTTTTATCTTGTTCTATTTAAATTTTATACTTAATGAGTTTCAAGGTTTCTTCTGAAAATAAGTATGTGGTGCTTTTTATTTTTGGTGTGTTTTGATTTATAGCAGCTTTACAAATATGAGAGCAAGCAATTGATCGAAAGGTGATAATGTCGTTAGCTATCTGCGCTGAACGCATTGTAGAACAAAGGTGACTACTATTCGCCTCTCTCAATTTAACACTATCGAAAGAGATCAGGCGCAGAGAAAAAAACGACGTGAATTATAACAAAAAATATAAATATTATTACAAAAGCGATATACTTAAGTAACAAATAATATTGAAGGTTTTTTTTTTTTTTGTATTGCATAGGAAGGCGGACGAGCATATGGGCCACCTGATGGTAAGTGGTCACCAACGCCCATAGACATTGGCGTTGTAAGAGCTGTTAACCATCTCTTACATCGCCAATGCGCCACCAACCTTGGGAACCAAGATGTTATGTCCCTTGTGCCTGTAATTACACTGGCTCACTCACCCTTCAAACCGGAACACAGCAATAACAAGTACTGCTGTTTTGCGGTAGAATATCTGATGAGTGGGTGGTACCTACCCAGACGAGCTTGCACAAAGCTCTACCACCAAGTGACGAAGAAGATATAAAAATAACCATAAATTTTATGAACCCAACCCGCAATTTGAAGCTTTTGGTCTCGTACTTGGTAGTTCGTAATACTAGAAATATACTAGAAGTGTGAAAACATTTTTCTAAAACAACTATAAAATGCAGGTATTTAATACTTCTCAAAGTCAGTCGAAAAATAAAATCGTTCATTTAGCTGCGATGTTTCCAGCTCGACTGGCCGCAGATCGCTCACTGAAATTAGCACTTCACAGACGATGAGCAGTGAGCACTACCCTCATCGCTTCATTCATACGCCATTTGCGTTCTCACTTTATACAAAGCAAGAATTTCACAAGTATTTCATATTTTAAACTTTATAACATTTAAATTATTATCTGTAATATTTTATGTTTTCTAGATTTATATTTTATTAATTTTCGTTATTATAAAGTACACGAAACACTTTTATAGACACATTAATATTTAACTATCTAATTTACCTACTTGGTGGTAGAGCTTTGTGCAAGCTTGTCTGGGTAGGTACTAGCAGCACTTGCTATTGTTGTGTTCCGGTTTGAAGGGTGAGTGAGCCAGTGTCATTACAGGCACGAGGGACATAAGATCTTAGTTCCCAAGGTTGGTGGCGCATTGGCGATGTAAGCGATGGTTAACATTTCTTACGATGCCAATGTCTATGGGCGTTGGTGAACACTTAGCATTTACCTACCAAAAAGTTTTGGCGAAGTCTATGATTTTATAGACATTTGACATTAAAACTTATAAATTTGGTAAATAAATTATGGTCTAATTTCGACCACTAGGCGATCACTAGTAATAAGTACGCAAGCTCGACATATTATACTACGTTACTATATATTTTAGCACCTTGGCAGCACACAGCCTAACATAAGCACACACATATACAATACTCATATAATAATAATATGAAGTCTTTAATATCAATAATATACATATTTATATGTTAGCTAAAATGTTAAAACAATACAAGCTTACAGTATTTATTAAAGATAATATTGTAGTTGTTTAAATTCCTTAAGTACTTATGATAGGTAAATAAGAGTAAGGTGCTGGAAAATCTTTAGAATATGTTTGCCTTACGATGGAGTTACCGCCTGTAATTATTCTAATGATACCTAAACTAACACACCTGAGTAAGCGCATTAACCTTCCTCAATGGGAACGCGCTCCGGACCTACTCTTGACATCGTGTTTACTAGTTAACGATGAAAACACGTATTTGATTAAATTACTATTCATACGGAGGTCTTAAATACGTCATTAAAGTCAAGTTTAATTAGAAAAAATAATTGGTGACTTACGACTGGCAGTGAAACATCGAAATTGAAGCACATTAAGAAATAAAGATGTAGTCAAATAAATAAAAAAGGGCTTCATTCAGGTACAGAAAAAAATAATGCTACATTTCAAATAAAATATGGAATACTATATTACCAAAATTAAACTAGATTTGACTTATCAAGTGAAGTATAATACGGATGACTTTTTTTCAGTCATTTTAACGTGATATCGTCTTTTTTTCATTTTTGGAAAACAAACAGCATTATATAATACATGATACAAATCGGTCGGCCTAGATAAAATTATAGTATTTTCGCGGAGTATAGTGACATTACAATACTACAAACTGTGTACTATGAAATAATGGTACAAATAGTATAATTATACAACGAAATCCAGCCCTGTCTCTGACCCTTCTGACTCCTCCTCTTCTTGTATAAGTAATTGGTTAAATTGATATGAGTAGTGTGTAAAATATTTTATTTTGTAAATTTAAGTTATTTCTAATGCATTTTATACAAAAATATTAACTTTCTGCACTCCTCCTCCATCTAAACTTTAACTGTCGTAAATTGTCGTAAAAAGGGGTTTAAAGTTTTTACTTCACGTATTTATATAATGATTATTTACTTATATACTGGCGAAATAATTTATTATTTCTTTTAACATTTAATTTATATTTAATGCCAGTTTTAGCTAAAGAACGTGACGAAAATCTATTTAAATATGGAGTTCTGCTCCGGCTCCGGGTGAGTCGCGACCTCCCTCTCTCCAGCTACATAAGCTAGCTAAGGTTATCCCCATTAGTTATTCGTTTATCCTATTTAATTGTCCGAGATCAAGAAAGTATTCATAAAACTAACTATCATATTTATTTGGTAGCTTACTTATTTGTTATCTTTTAGCATTTATTATAAAACAAAGAAAGTTTACTTGCTGGTAGGGCTTCGTGCAAGCCAGAAGAAGCCACCCACTAAACAGATATTCTGCCATTAAGCAGTAATACGTATAATTGTTGTATTCCTCCGGTTTTAAGGGCGAGTGAGCCAGTGTAACTGCAGACATAAGCGATGTATTACGTCTCTTGTGTTTTATCTTAGTTCACATGGTTGGTGACGTATTGGCGATGTAAAATGGTTAATAATTTTTTACATTCCTGATGTCTAAGGGCGGTGATGAACATTTATCATCATGATGAACATTTTGCCCATCCCCCTACCTTTATATATAAATAGAAAAATTAACAACATGTTAATATTCCCAAACTGACCGGCGGGTTTTTCTTCCTAATGATCTCGCTTTCCTACTGAGAATTGATTGATGCTGTTTATCCAGAACTGCCAAGCATGAGATGAATATTAAAATAAGCTCATGAAAAACCCAAATTTTCACAACAGGAATACACGTTAATTTTTTATTCTGAGTCTACTTATAATGATGCGTTGATGTAATGATTCAAATTAGTAAACTGCCAGCTTTAGTAACATGGAAACATTATTAGGTTTATAAACATAAAATATAGAATTTAACGAATACTTCATCAAATATTATTATTGGTAAATATTATCTAAGCAAACTTTCAATTTACTTGTACATTTTCAATGTAGATAATTTAAGTTCTATTCAGTTATTCTTGTTCGTTCATTAGGAGTTGTATTTTATAAAACATTTTGTGGTATAATACTATCAAAACAACTGAAATAATTATTTTCAATTATAATTGATTTAATCTAAATACATACATAATATAAATATAAGAACAGACCCAATATTTCACATGACTTTCTTTTATAAGTAAAACATACATTACTCCAGAGAAAATATCATAAAAATGTTCCATTAAAAGTTTGTGAATAAATCGTGAACACATAAACATGCGGTGTTAACAGTTAGTTTTTAGGTTGTTTAAATAAACCGATATATAAAGGATACAGTTTTAGCTCTAGGCAGCTCATTATTTTCTAGAATGGAAGCTTCCTAGAAATTTAGGGTATAAGTCAGGCTGAGATTTACCGAAATCTAAAAACTCGCAATTCAAATTCAAATTCAAATTCAAATACTTTATTCAATATTGAAGTATTACACTTACTTATTGATTGTCAAACTAGAAACTACTACCGGTTCGGAAAAGAAACACCCAGCCCTGAGAAGAACCGGCGAAAGAAACTCAGCGGGTTGATGTTTTTGTTTTTTTTTTTTTTTTGTCTGTTTTTTGTCTTTTACAAAAAAAAACAAAAGGAAATAGCCATGCGGCGATCGTCTCATTCCCAAGGTGTGCTATCATCCATAAATTCATTAATTGTATAATAACCTTTAGCACACAAGCGTTCCTTTACAATTTTTTTAAATTTAGTAACTGAAACATTTTGAACGCTTTCTGGGATCCTGTTGTATAAACGTACACATTGCCCCACAAAAGAGTTACTGACTCTATGAAGTCGAGTAACGGGAGTAATTAATTTGTGTTTGTTCCTTGTACCAATGTTATGAGTATCACATTTTCTCAGAAAATCATTAATGTGTTTCCGTACATACATAACATTACATAGTATGTATTGAGAAGCAACAGTTAATATTTTAATTTCTTTAAATTTCTGTCTTAGGGATTCTCTAGCTCCTAGGTTATAGATTGCGCGAATAGCCCTCTTCTGCAATACAAATATCGTATTGATAGCGGCCGCATTACCCCACAGCATAATGCCGTAAGACATGATACTGTGAAAATAACTAAAATATACGAGACGGGCCGTATCGATATCGGTAAAAAATCTTATTTTTTTAACTGCAAAAGCCGCTGAGCTTAGTCTATTCGCCAATCCGTCAATATGGGGGGCCCACTGCAACTTGGCATCAACAGTAATGCCAAGAAATACAGCGGACTCAACTGGATCCATCGACTCCCCATTGATATGTACATTAGCTTTTACATTTTTTACATTTGGCGCGCTAAATTTTACAACTTTTGTTTTTGTATTATTTAACATAAGATTATTAACACTAAACCAATGTACTATATCAGAGATAGCATTGTTTACATCGTCATACTGTACTTGTTTTCTTTTAATTTTAAAAACCAAAGAGGTATCATCAGCAAACAATACTATGTCATGTTTATTACCTACAAGATAGGGCAGGTCGTTTATGTAAATCAAGAATAGAAAAGGACCGAGTATTGATCCCTGAGGGACCCCCACACCAACTGAAACCCCAGGAGATCTTTTTCCATTAACGTCGACCTTCTGAATTCTATTCTTAAGATAAGAATTCAAAAGCTCGAGCGCACCTTCTCTGATTCCATAGTGATTCAATTTCCTGACCAGAGTTTCATGTTGAACACAATCAAATGCTTTGGATAAGTCACAGAAAATCCCTAAAGCGTCCTGCGACTCCTCCCATGCTTCATAGATATTCTTAATTAGTTCAATGCCAGCATCAGTTGTTGAACGACCCCTTGTGAATCCAAATTGTTTTCTATGAAGCAGATTGTGTCTGTTAAAGTGAGCAAGCAATTGATTTAAAATAATTTTTTCAAATATTTTGCTGAGGGTTGGTAGTACTGAAATTGGCCTGAAGTTATTGGGGTCTGAAGAACTACCAGATTTAAATATAGGAATTACCTTGCTATGTTTCATCAGGTCAGGAAATACACCACTCTGAACACATTTATTAAATATTATTACAAGGTGGGGCGCAATCACATCAATAATTGAATTTATCACCTTTACAGATAAACCCCATAAGTCAGCTGTTTTCTTAATCTCTAAAGTCTTAAATGTTTTTAGTATATCATTAATGCTTATACTAGAGAAATGAAAGTTAACAGTACATTCTCTTACATTTTCTTTAATCAATGACTCAGCAACAATTGGAGACGAAATGAGCGACTTTGTTGTTAGAACTGGTATGTCAGTAAAGAATTTTTCAAAAACAGAAGCAACCTCCCGATCGTTACAAATCACTTTATTGTTACTAATAACAGACATTTCGGAGCTGCGGAAATTAGTTCTACCAGTTTCACAATTAATAATGTTCCATGTCATTTTTATTTTATCATGTGCATTTTTTATTTTATTTTTAATATATAATGATTTTGCCAAAGAACATACTTTTTTAAACAATTTAGAATAGTTTTTTACATAATAAGCGAAAGAAGCACTGTGATTGTACGTTCTTTCATAGTAAAGCTCGTACATTCTTTGCCTACTTTTATGAATTCCAATGGTCGCCCAGTCACTGAATGTCGAGAAGGTTTGTTTATTAATTGTTTTAGAAGTGAATATGGCGTTGAATTTGTTTCTAATTAACTTAAACAAAGTGTTATATAAAACATTAGGATTCTCATTAAAAGTTAAAAAAGGGAGGCTCGCCACAATATCACCTCTAAACTTCTCTATACGGCTTGTGGTCAAAGGAACAAACACTATCTTCTGTGATTTGTTTATTTCTTTTAAATCAAAATTAAATGATGCTATTTGTCCACAGTGATCTGAGCTTAATTTATTAATAATAGCTTTATTTTGTGGAATAAGACTTGTGAATATATTATCTATACAGGTTGCTGTGGACTCTGTAATTCTAGTTGGTTTAAAAAATAAATTTACTAGATTATATGAATTTAACAAAGATCTGAATCTAATAGTTGTGGCTGAGTTTTCTAATAAATTTATATTAAAATCACCACAAACAATAATTTCTTTATTAGATCCAGACAATTTCATTAATACATCATCCAATATTTTTTCAAAACATTCATATAATCCACTGGGGGGCCTGTATACGCATACAACAATGACACGCTCAAGCTCAGCACAAGCTATTTCTATAGTTTGCTCAATAGAGAGGCTCACAATATCTTTACGTTCTTTAAATTTCAATTTTCTATTGAGAAGTATTAAGGAGCCACCGCGTATAGCTTTTTTTCTACTGAACAAACTAGCCACCTGGTGCCCATTAAAGTTAAACATAATTTGATATTTTAAAAGCCAATGTTCAGTTAAGCATAGTATATCAATATTGTTATAGTTCAAAAATAATTCAATTTCTAGTACTTTCCCTAGCATTCCTTGGATATTTTGGTGCACCAGGCTTACAATTTTAATTTGATTTCTATTATTTAATTTTTTAATGTTTTTATTGGCTTTAACGGGAACTATTTTGTCATCATTAAATTTTTCATTTAATATATTATAATTATTGCCAGAGACTACCTCTATTGTCTTATTATTTAATTTAAATTATTTGGAACGTATTCCAAATTGCTGGATGTCAAATTATAATTATTATTACACTGCTCAATAGAAGCAGTGGTCTGGTCAACCAAAAAATTGGTTGATTTATTAAAAATAAAATATGATAACAAACTTGTTATCTGTCTTTTATAAAAAAGTGATAGGTGATACCTATCATATGTCAATATATAAGAAGATTTAAATGTAATAATATTATTTATGTCAATTAAATTTATATTCATATCTTTACAATTATTTCTTATTACATAATTGGTATTTGTCATTATATGTAACAGGTTATTTAATTTGTATCTGTTACAGTTTTCTTGTGGCATGTCTTTAATATAAGGAAATGTAAACAATATAATTTTTCTTACATTTAATTGTAATAATTGTGAATAATAATTTTCCAAAGCTTTTTTGTTTACATTTCCCCTTCTCCCAATAAGAATAATCAATGTAGTAGTAGGACAATGAGTACTATTCAGAACACTATTAATTACCTGTGAATAACTAGCACCAGGCATACAAAAATTAGTTACTAATTGTCCTTTACACATATTGTTAATAAAGACACTCATGTTTCTTCCCATTTCATCACTATATATTTTGGTGTGATTAATGTAAGGAACATGTTGTGTTTTATTGGATATCAAAATATTATTTACTTTATACTGTTAAATTAAATCTTATGTTATAAGGAGGTAAGTATTGTTTAGAGTTAAAAAGAAAAACTTCTTTTTGGTATTTACGAAAAACTTTATATTCCGATTAATTAAAAACTGAATATAATGTAAATAACTAAGGGCCAAAATGGGCTATATATTTTGTATATTTTTCAGACTACCTCGTTGGTCTAGTGGCTAGATACAGGATCGCAGAACCAGTCGACCTGGGTTCAATTCCCAGGTTGGGCCAATAATTAATTATTGGGTTTTTCTGTCAGAAAATTCTCAGTAGCAGCCCGGAGTTTGGAAGTTGTAATTGTGTACACTCCCGTGCCTCGGAAAGCACGTAAAGCCGTTGGTCCTGCCCCTGAACTCTTTCCAGACGTATCGGATTATGAGAGCTAGGGAATAGTGAGTGCACCTGTGTGCGCAACACACTTGTGCACTATAATATCTCTCTTGAGATTGGCCGCCGTGACCGAAATCGGTCTGGAGGTCATTATTAATGTTTTTAAATTTTTCAGTTATAGTTTAATAGGCTGACGTAATGGGAAATATTTTTTTTATCCATTTATAAAAATCCCAAGGAATAAATCTGGATTGTCTACAATTAATACAAGGTTCGAAACAAACAATTTGCCGTTGTATTTGTTTATTTATGCAATATTTAACAGGCTCAAGTTGTTATAATGATAGTTTGCAGACTGCAGCCGGTAGCCCCGATCTGGTTTCATACGAATTGTTTCTTGTATAAAAAATTATCATGAATGTTAGAAAATAATAGGATTTACAGCAAAACACAACAGCACTCTAGGAATGGTCGAGAGGCTTGGAATGCTGGTCATAGCAAACGACTCCTGGATAACTTCTGGTCGATCACTGATGAGCATACAAGTACCATATAGTACAGTCTCTCTTCGAAGCAAGGATGGTCAGGCCTCATTCCACTGGTGAAACTGTCATAATCTGGTACGATCTCGATCAGCTGCGATGTTGAGCTGTGGGCATATGTGTGCGAGTCCTTACAAACAGCTACGTAGATGACGATGGCAATATACATCAACAATCTAGTGAACATTGAAATCACCATATCTTATATCATAATATAAGATCCCTATCCAGAGAAACTCGTCTCAATCCCAGGACTTTTACTAGGGTTCCATGCGAGTGACCCTATGGCACTTAATTTCGGAGACTAGTCAATTTCGAATCCTTTACACCGTACAAAATACTACTCCAGAGGCAAAACGCTCCAGCGCATCTACTCAAGTTAACGAGTAAATTGAAATAAAAGTACAGAAAAACAGGCATAATTAATTTGTTATTAACAAAGACGAGCAAATTGAGCCAATTAACGCTAAGTAGTCATCTCAGCCATTTCGCTTCGTGACTTAACTTTTTGTTACAGTTTGCCCTTAATTACTTTGCCTTCCGTATATTTGTTGAATTAATATTTACTATTATTTTCATGGTGGTCAATGATAGTGACATATTATGTTTTTAATAAAAATTAATATAAGTTGTTGTCTAATTAAATACGACTGGCTATAAAAACATTAATCAATCTACGATGCTAGACTTTCTTGTTCAGTCCTCCCACTTTCGCAAGAGCAAAACTATAGTTTTTTTTTTATAAATTAAATATAACCAAACGTTAATATACATACATATAATGCATGTTACCGCAAACTTTACATCTCATTCTCAAGTATTTATTCATATAATAACTATCCGTCACGGCTTCGCACGGGAAGATTAAGGTTCTACAAAAAAAAAATTGGTTGCCTGTAAAGTCGGTATACGGGCGAAAGTTTTACGTGACAACGACTTTGAGTGGTAAAATAATTTTAATGTGAATATTCATTCGTATAGTAGGAAGAAGGATGAAATAATAGTAACAATTTAAAACATTTATTTATACAAAGAATTATATTTAAAACATTAATTTATACAAAGAATCTCGCACTGAATTTCATATTAACAAAATTTTATTTTTACCTTTACACATACATACGTATTTATATACAAATATACATACAATAACTTGCAATACATTTGCGTACAATGAAACAGCGTTCTGTCTCTCTCGCTCTTAGGCGGGCTAACCATGCCCGAGTGGAAGGGACGCGGGCCTCTCACTCGCTCTCATTGTGAGCGCATAACGTGAGCGGAGCGTAACGCAATTTCTTGAAGTGTCACCCGGCAAACCAATTTATAAGACGTTGTCACGTCAATATATTTATATCGTTATACAATAACTCTATTGGTTCACAATATGGCGCACCTATAACTCCCGATCAGTATAATTTTTGCGACATATTCACCGACCGTAATGAATTATCAACTAAGCCTTCCTCACGAACCATTCCGTCCATTAGTGAAACCGTTCGTAATGCAATTATATGTTGTAAAGTTACAGCCAGTCAGATACTACTCGGAGTCGAAGTTCTCGTGAGAAATTTTGGAAGATACACATATCACTGTAACATAATTTTACACGTACGACATTTTACAGCATTTTGCGGATAAATTACGTCAAGTGCCATCAGCCATTTGCAGTCCACTGCTGCATATACATGGCGCATACAGTTGAATCCCAAAACTTTCATCAGATAACATTCAAGTATTATAGTGACTTATTTTTTTGTGAACTTTTGTATATATTTTTTAACTGTTTATTATAATAGTTATAACAATTAAACGTAATATTAAATTTTGCTTAGCGATTAACTTGTTACAGTGGCTGGGACAGCTATCGCGATATCTCGATATACGGGTTAACGAATTTTTGATGATTGCAAATTTACTGGGGTCGGTTTAGAGAGTGATCCGTAGCTTTAATAGGATTGCGGTTAGTATGGCTTTGTATCCAATATTCAAATTGAGATTTACATCCATTGACAAGCAGCCTACGGAAAACATGATCAACTAAATTAATCGGTGTCATATATAAATGAAATATATTAATTTAATAATCATTCAATACATGGTGATATATCTATTTCAAGCTATTGATGTAAATTGGATATTGCTTTTAAGTATTAATAATATTTTAATTTCAATCAATATGTTTATTATAAGATAAGCTCGCGGTATTATAATTAGCATACATTCGGTTGGATTTAATCATTCATTGGTTATATGTATTTAGATTATCAATTAAATTAACATTATATTTTGATTATTGTAAGTATATTGTTTTAGGCTTGTAATTGTATATATATGAAGGAATAACTCCTGAATTAATTGGTTCTCTTCGGTTCGGTTAATAATAGTATTGGGATAAGTCTGCATTTGTACACTTTTGTGTTTGTTTTTATTTAGTTAAGGTTATTTATTGTATGATCGTTTGTGCGCAATAAACAAATCTACAGAAACAACAATGATTATTATATTTGTGTATATAAGTAATTAGAATTAGTAATCATCTTAATATAAATATTGATGAATACTAAATCACTGTCCTGCCAGGCTGTGACGTAATACATTCGCTGGACTGTCCCTTTAATTTACTTATAAAACATCAAAACAGTGACTTAGAAATGGTATAGATCACAATATTCAGTATCGCAGCAAACAGTTGTTTAAATTATGTTTACTCTTAGAAAAGTAACAGACAACATAAGTTTATTATTATTAGCATTCTTAACATGAAAAAAACACTTTAATTGGTGGTAGAGCTTTGAGCAAGCTCGTCTGGGTAGGTACCACCCACTCATCAGATATTATACCGCAAAATAGCAGTACTACGAGCCAGTATAATTACTGGCACAAGGGACATAACATCTTTGTTCCCAAGGTTGGTGGCGCATTGGCGATTTAAGCGATGGTTCACATCTCTTACAATGCCAATGTCTATGGGCGGTGGTGTCCACTAACCATCAGGTGGCCCATATGCTCGTCCGTCAACCTATGTAATAAAATAAAATAAAATATACACTTTCACTAAATCTTATCCTCAATATTTTATTAAAGTATTGAAAAAGAATGGTAATATTGCTAATGAGCACCCGATGTTAGTGATCATCTCTGCTCATATACATCGGCCCCTGTAAGAAATATTAACTATACTATTCATCGTCAATGCACCACCAACTAAAGCGTTATATCCCTTGTACCTGTAATTAAACTAGCTCAGTCACCTTTCAAACTGAAGTTAAACAATACAAAATAATGATATTTCGCGATAAATTATGATAAGTAGGATAACACCGAGTACATAAATACTCAATTCTGATGTATCTGTTTCGTAATTTGCTGTCTCACTAAAGTTTTTCGTCATATAACATATTTGTATTTCTTTGAAAAATAAAATAAATAGTTCCCTTAGAAAAATAAAAATATAAATTGAGCTGCAAGTGCACTACATGCAGATACACGGGAGTAGAGAGCGATAGTGGAAGGGGGGCGTAACTGAATACTAATAGTCAATTTGACGTCAAAAGTATCAGTCTTACCACAAGTAGTAGTAGACTTGGTGGTAGAGCTTTGTGCAAGCTCGTCTGGGTAGGTACCACCCACTCATCAGATATTCTACCGCAAAACAGCAGTACTTGGTACTGTTGTGGTCTGGTTTGAAGGGTGAGTGAGCCAGTGTAATTACAGGCACAAGGGACATAACATCTTAGTTCCCAAGGTTGGTGGCGCATTGGCAATGTAAGCGATGGTTAACATCTCTTACAATGCCAATGTCTATGGGCATTGGTGACCACTTACCATCAGGTGGCCCACATGCTCGTCCGCCTTCCTATGCAATAAAAAAAAAAAAAACAAACATGCACCATAGATATTTCACATCAAAATGGATTTTTAATATAGTAATAACAGCCTGTCAATGTTCCACTCCTGGGCTAAGGCCTCTTCTGCTCTTTTTGAGGAGAAGGTTTGAAGCTTATTCCACCACGCTGCTCCAATGTGGGTTGGTGGAATACACATACGACCGAATTTCAGTGAAATTTGACACAGGCAGGTTTCCTCACGATGTTTTTCTTTACCGTTAAGCACGAGATGAATTATAAATTCAGCGGTGCTTGCTCGGGTTGGAACCCACGATCATCGGTTAAGATTCATGCGGTCTTACCACTGGGCCATCTCGGCTCTCCTCGGATCTCGGCTCTCGGATTTTTAATGGTACTCTTAAATTGCGTACACCTGTATTCTTTCTTTCCCTATAAATATAATCCTAAAAAAATGTATATTCAGGAATTTTCTTACACATTGTTAGTGGGACAAATGACTTGTGTGGTGAAGGGTGGCATGTTATGTCCTTTTGAGGATTATTCACTTCTCCTCGTCCATATTCTAAGGTCGTCGTAGAACAGAACTAAACCAATTAAAATGTTATTCTTGTTTCCTTAATTCTTTTATTTTAACGAGCTCGTGCCTCGCTCACGAATACGTTTTCCCATTAAAAATTTCCTTTATAATTTTTTATTTCCGCTTGCCTTATATAACTCACTGTCGTATTTTTATTTTTAATTTTAGATAACTAGCTGTTATGTATGTCATTCGCAGTCACCTTCAGAGTGGATACATACTTTGTTTTGCTCTTTGCAACAACCATAATTATTATATAGACGTTTTTTTTAATATATCCTTAAAAAAAACCTACAACAATTTTCAATGCCGATGTTAAATACAATAAGTTAATGCTTTAAAATCTAAATCTAAAAAAGAAATGCAAGTTTATATATAACAAATTTGATAAAAATATTAGAAGTTATCATATACATATAAAATATGTTTGACCAATATGTATTCATTTGATAAAATAAAATAACAGCAGAACTAACTCCTTATCAATTCGTTATATCAGGGCGCGATCTATCACATTGAATATGCGTTTGCAAGTTGATAGTAGACGTGATGTAACTTTTACGTGTAGGCGGCTACGCTTTGTGTAGACATCCGCTACGAAATGCTATGGTTGCTACGCTTGTGTGAAATGAACTGATCGTAATATAAAAAGTAATAATTCAAATCTAATAAAACAATAATATACTTTATTCAAGAACTCTTTTGCAAATATTCACTTTTGAATCGTCATTTTACTCGATAAAAAAAAGTTTTAAAACTGCCACTGGCTCATAACAATCTATTTTCCGAACCAGCTTTAGTCGGTGGCTGAGAAGAACCAGCAAGAAACTCAGAAGTAACTTTTTCAGAGCACAGTTCCACGTGTAATTAAATACAATTGAATGATTATTTATCCTGTATGGAAGTGAGTACTTACTGGCTGCACAATTTTTTTTTTTTCATTTATAATTGTTTATCATTTATAATATATAATTCTGTATCGAGTAATACGCCTTATTAATTAAAGTTATAAAACCTCTGAACTAGGAAGTTTAAAAAATTATAAAGTAGTTTTAGACATAATTGCAATTTTTTTTAGGGAAGAAACCATCGATGTTATATTTACATTTTTTTTTATAAATATAAACTTGCCAAAATTGTCCATTAAAAAAAGGAAATTGTTATAACGCCCAATTACGTCTTCTTTTCATTTGATCAATATACGATTGTCACGTTAATGTCTCTAAAGTAGATAAAACTGTGAGGATATCGCCGCTGAGCCATGAAAACGCAATTTAATTACAAAACTAAAGATGAAATGGTCTATGGAATATAAATATTTAAAATTATTTTTATAAAATATCAGTTTTTATAACTAATGGGTTTTAATATATTATTCAAAATGTTCCTCCTCTGTTCAATACCCAGAGGATTCGTAGAGTTACTCGTACTTCAGGCAATCTTTTGAGAAAGTAAAATTCTAACTTATCCGTTAGCAGAACAGTTACATTTAAATAATTTGAATAAATGCATTCATAATGTTTTTAATATTTTTATCAAATAATCAAACAGTGAATATTTTATTAATATTATATGTATATAATTAATATTATTATTTTGACACTTGTTCAGTTAATAATTTAATGGTTTTTGTTTCTCAGTAAAATAATGTAATATATATCGTATAAATGATTGGTTTACTCTATATTAACATATAAAAAGGGCGCATCAAGGGTGACTTCTTTTGATGGAAATTCCTAACGGAATTATCCACCGATGTCTGGCAGTGACAAGCTCAGCGGCATCCTCTAAGCACTCCACGTGTCGTGGCTATAGAGCTGAAATCTATCGAGAGAACAAAGTACCTACTTCTTTGTACGGAAAAACCTTATTATATAATATTTACATGCGTTTTTCAAAGGCACGATATCATAACGTTAATTAATTCTCATACAAACAAAATCATCTCATTGTGTTAATATGATTTAAGAAAAAGGTAAATATTACCGCTGAAAATCCATAAAACACATCTCTTGTAAACTATTTAAAATTATATTACAATGGTTATCACAGTTTAATGTGACAAGTATGCTCAAGCTACTTGTATTTCCTCGTCGCTCCGTAAGCGAAAATAAATTCTCTTAGCATCAATAATGGAGGCACCGAAACGGTAAATAAAGATTCATGTTTAGGAGTTGACATATACCGCGTATTATTGGAAAAATCTAATTTGACGAAAAAACAAAAAATCCGCAAAAAGAGATGACAGGCTTCAAATTTAATGTTGTGTAGAAAATATATCTGGATAGATACTTTTCTTCGAAATTATAAAATTGTCGCTAGTCGAAAATAACTTTGTTTTCTAGGATTTAAGGATTTTTTCGACTAAAATTAAATGTTTATCGGGTGTAAGCCAAGAATGAATTGTATATTTATCCTTAGAACGCAGCTTTATGAAGAAGATTGCGCGCACAGCTCGTTAAAATATAAATATTATAACAAACCGCGTCGTAAAAACCACATCATCCCCGTGAAGGTAGACGTAATTGTATCAATTCATTAAATTTTATGAGAGCAATTTGATATTTTATGAGTTATTCGCGCAGACAAAGTTTATTGTTATTATTACGTTGTAACATTTGATATAGGAAGTAATTAAGACAAATAGCACAGCCAGTAAGCAGCTTACTCACAACTCATCTGTTACTGCAATATTTGCTTGAATATAATTACTTGCCGGGTCATTAACGTGTCGAGCTGTCAAAGGGTTTTATAAGCTACGCCTGGACGTTTAATGTTTATTACAAATTTTTAGTAATATATCGTTTGTTTTTAGCAGCAAATTAGGAGAACAAATAGCTGACCTGCAGATGAAAGATGCCACTCGCTACCATTTACTGTTATGCAACCTTTTAAATGTAGTTATATCAACGTGGCACGTTTAAAATTCGAGGTTTTTCTCCTTGGTATAGGATATACGGAATTAGTGAAGTTTTTTTAATTTTTTTACTACAATAATGAGTCCTTCCTCCTTTATCTATATCTATACATATAATAAAATTGTAACAGGTCGATGTATGTACATTAAAGATATTGGAAAAATACTTTTATGGGAGTCTTTATTAAAGCAACAGATGACAAAACAGTTTTTTTTTTATTTTTGTCTGTCTGTCTGTTCCTTTGTACCCACGTTTGGTTCACGCAAAAACTACTGCACAGAATTTAATGTGATTTTCACCGATGTATTGCTAGAGATCTAACTTAAAACATAGGCTATCTGGTTGTCAGTTTGTTTGTTTGTCTGTGCGTCTGTTCGCGCCAATCTTAGAAACGGCTTCACTGATTTGGGTGCGATTTTCTTTAATATACTGTGGCTAACTTAACTTGAAATTTAGTGTTTGTTTTATTTAAATCGGGTTCATAAATAAAAAAAGGTATATCAATTTAAAGAATCACATCTATTTGATACAATACTATAAAATGTCTTGAATTGGTATAAACTTCAGCTACCTATAAATGTAGTCTGTAAAATGATGATTATCGAATGTTAATAAGAACAATAGAACGTTATAAATAAAAATTTTAACAATACAAAAACTGACTTCAAGGTAAAAACTTGGTGGTAGAGTTTTGTGCAAGCTCGTCTGGGTAGGTACCACCCACTCATCAGATATTCTGCCGCAAAACAGTAGTACTTTGTGTTGCTGTATTCCGGTTTGAAGGGTGAGTGAGCCAGTGTAATTACAGGCACAAGGGACATAACATCTTAGTTCCCAAGGTTGGTGGCGCATTGGTGATGTAAGCGATGGTTAACATTGCTTACAATGCCATTGTCTATGGGCGTTGGTGACCACTTATCATCAGGTGGCCCATATGCTCGTCCGCCTTCCTATACAATAAAAAAAAAAAAACAAAATTAATATGCACTAAAAAGTAAAAAACTAATTGCGTATTCTTCTATAATTTGATAATTAACTTACTATTTTCTATTCATTAATATGTAGGTACGATTTTGTTGTGTGGTTAATAATGTAGTACAATTATTGTTATTTTTGGAGTAATAATAATAATATTATAAAAAAAATATTTCAATAAAGCTTAATGTATATTGTGTTAATATTTTTAAATATTTAGGATACGTAAACGATCTCGACACTCGACACATAACCAACTGGAATATTAAAAACTGATTACCTGTAAACGAGAAAAAGTTTACTATAATATGTTTTAAACCTTAAAAACATTCAGTTGTATTCGAATACAGTAGGAATGAAATTGTGATTATAAATACTGAGTTAGCGAGTATTTATTTCGATAAAAAAAAAACCACAAGTATTATGTCAAAACTTGTCAAGGGTATTCCGATATCTGCTAAATATTCTCTATTTAGTTAAAATAGTTTTTTTTTCAAAGGTAGACTTGTAAGTTGGCCCTTTTACCAAAGTATCGTAGCAGTTCAAGAATGTTGCCACGAATGTTGCGGTGGCGCTTTGGTTTGTCACGTACTCGCTCGTTTAGGATCTGCGACGGCAGATCTACGTGCTATAAGATCACTGAGCTCTTTGTGAGACGTGACATAGTTATTGCATTGTTCATGCGTAAAATTATTCACTCTATTATAAATTGTCTATTATTCCGATATATTGACATTAGCACTAAACATTCCTACACAGTTTAGGCAGCCTTAAAATTTGCTACTTTTTTAAATAATACCTACATAGCATATTACTATCGGAAAATCAAGATAATTAATTCGACAATTACGATAAGTAGTGTCGAAGTTATACGGTAAACGACGAACATATTCCTACATTGTGTAGGAGAGGGCGTACTATGGAAATCAAATAACTAATATACTACATATACTACTTTTCTTTTAGTAAATAAATACTTATATACATAATTACACCCAGATTCAGGACAAACAGACATGTTCATGCAATCCTGGGTAGGAATCGAACCCAAGACCTGCGGTGCGAAAGGCAAGTATCTACCAACCACGCCTTGATACTTTTCTTTTGGCTTAATTCTAGGGGGTAAAAATTGTATAACTTTATCACTGTACACGATCACGATCTAAAACATCTCGTATTGTAATTAATTATAGATCATATAGCATGTATAGTAAATTTATAGTTAAGTGTAATCTTTGACCGTTGTTGAAGTGACGTGTACGAGTAATTCAAGAATATCAACAATTCATCGGATACTCCACTTGTTGAAATGTTAGTCGTTGTTTTCACAGATGTAGCAAAACACGAGCAGCTCTCACGGGTAAAGCAATCGACGACATCGAGAGCCATGAATAGTCACGAGTTTGAACGGTGACCGTAACGCCGGGCCCGCCATCTGCTTCTCTTCCGCACTTTGTCGAATGTGACGTCATTATCCCCAAATATTAAGCGAGGGATATTCATTTCTCGTAAACGGTTTAAACGATAATTTGCAGACAGTTTCGGACAGCGAGTTCTGTGGCAATATTGAAAGACAAATCAATATGTGTGATTTTGAATTACAGCTTAAAGCTAGGTTGAGAGAGAATAATTCGATCTACTTCAGTAAGAAGTATTACTACTCGATCGATCGATTAGCTAATAAGAAACTTGGTGGTAAGTCTTTGTGCGATTATGTCTAGAAAGGTACCACCCTCTCATCAGGTAACTACCGTTGTGTTCCAGTTTGAAGGGTGAGTGAGCCAGTGTTACTACAGAAGGAACAGTTCCCATGGTTGGTGGCTCATGGCCGACGCAGGCCTAGTTGATATTCCTTACAGCGGAAAATGGCCACTTACAATATTAAAGTCGCATATGATTAAAATACTTATTTGCAAAATAATTCTGTTTGTAAATTGCGAATATAGTCGATAAGGTCAATAATTGTGCGAGGTCGCACGTCACGAACACGAGTTAGAGAAGGTGAAGCGACACGTGAGCGTTATAAAAGTTTTTTGTATACGAACGTCGAGCACGAAACGAAACTAAAACCGAAAACGTAACGCCCGAAGCGACACCAACTTTAAATCGGAGAGTTTCAAATAATTCCCGACACAATGAAATTTAAAGCGAAATTATAAGGAGTTCTTATAATGGCTAGAAATTTCTATGAAAACAATTTCATTGATGTTCATGTATATATGGAAATAATAAACGAAAATGGAAACAAAGCTACTGAAAATCAGATAAAATGATAAAAACATATTTCTTTTAAAGAAAAGGTAGAGAGACGGGCCATATGGGCCACCATATAGAGCATATGGGCCACCTGATGGTAAGTGGTCATCAATGCTCATGAACATTAGTATAGAAATGTTAACCATCGCTTACATCTCCAATGCTCCACCGACCAATGGTATGACCCTTATGCCTGTAATTACAGTGACTCACTCACTCACCCTTCAAACCAGAACACAATAATAGAATATTTGATTATGTGAATTTGTGTGGTACCTACCCTGACGAGCTTGTACAAAGCCCTACCACCAGTGATGTACTAGAATATCCATTAGCTACCTATAGCACCACATACCGCCACTGAAACATTGTCAAAGGACGTGATTTCCTAAACATCGTTTTGTTGTGAAACATTTATTGGCGGCCCTCGGGGGATCGACTCGTATGTCGTGACGTCAAATGGCGTGACGCGCTCTTACGCCGTCATCCTCCACCGCTCTCAACTCCCCCGTGTATACGAGCGCGCGTGTGTACTTTATACTTCGTTGCTGTATATTATTAATAATGATTAACATAGACGTTAACGAAGTTCTTTGTTCTTATTTATTTTCCTCCATATTTATGTAATTATAAATTATTTCAATGATAAGATATATAAGTTCCCCTTAATTATAAGTTGTACCGGGAGTACCATTTACATGTGACGTGACGGACGTAATTTTACATACTGTAACATCAAATAGCAGTGCTGCCATTAACTTATAAATATATATAACTACTAATAGTAATTATGAATATTTGGATAAAATGTAAAATAAATGTGATGGGATTACAAACGAATATATTGACTACTAGCTGTACCCGCAACTTCGTCCGCGTAGAATTAAATAAAAAGTTAATCATTTTTATTTTTATTATCATTTTTTTCTAAAATAAAAGTAGCCTAAGTTACTCCTTATTACATCAGCTACCTGCCAATAAAAGTCCCGTCAAAATCGGTCCAGCCATTTCAGAGATTAGCCGGAACAAACAGACAGACAAAAATTGTAAAAAATGTTATGTTGGTGTATGTACCGTATATATATTCATATGCATGTAGTAAAAAGCGGTTATTTCAATATTAAAAACAGACACTCCAATTTTATTTATATGTATAGATGTATAGATTATTATTATTTTCTAAAATAAAAGTAGCCTAAGTTACTCCTTATTACATCAGCTACCTGCCAATAAAAGTCCCGTCAAAATCGGTCCAGCCATTTCAGAGATTAGCCGGAACAAACAGACAGACAAAAATTGTAAAAAATGTTATGTTGGTGTATGTACCGTATATATATTCATATGCATGTAGTAAAAAGCGGTTATTTCAATATTAAAAACAGACACTCCAATTTTATTTATATGTATAGATGTATAGATTATTATTATTTTCTAAAATAAAAGTAGCCTAAGTTACTCCTTTTTACATCAGCTACCTGCCAATAAAAGTCCCGTCAAAATCGGTCCAGCCATTTCAGAGATTAGCCGGAACAAACAGACAGACGGACAGACAGACAGACAGACAGACAGACAGACAAAAATTGTAAAAAATGTTATTTCGGTGTATGTACCGTATATATATTCATATGCATGTAGTAAAAAGCGGTTATTTCAATATTAAAAACAGACACTCCAATTTTATTTATATGTATAGATGTATAGATTATCATTATTTTCTAAAATAAAAAAATTGGTTGCCTGTAAAGTCGGTATACGGGCGAAAGTTTTACGTGACAACGACTTTGAGTGGTAAAATAATTTTAATGTGAATATTCATTCGTATAGTAGGAAGAAGACGCGTGCCTTTCACTTTTTATGTCTGTCTCTCTCGCTCTTAGGCGGGCTAACCATGCCCGAGTGGAAGGGACGCGTGCCTCTCACTCGCTCTCATTGTGAGCGCATAACGTGAGCGGAGCGTAACGCAGTTTCTTGAAGTGTCACCCGGCAAACCAATTTATAAGACGTTGTCACGTCAAAAGTAGCCTAAGTTACTCCTTATTACATCAGCTACCTACCAATAAAAGTCCCGTCAAAATCGGTCCAGCCATTTCAGAGATTAGCCGGAACAAACAGACAGACGGACAGACAGACAGACAGACAGACAGACAAAAATTGTAAAAAATGTTATTTCGGTGTATGTACCGTATATATATTCATATGCATGTAGTAAAAAGCGGTTATTTCAATATTAAAAACAGACACTCCAATTTTATTTATATGTATAGATTTAAATATTTCATATCTATATTATAAAATTAATTTGAATTTGGAATTTCAAATAGAACGATACCTATATATCGACGTTCATTGTTAATACTGGCTGTTAAAAATCGCTAAGTTCAAGGACCTCATCGACCCAATCAACGCAACGACTTCAATAATAAAAATTGATAAAACTTGATATGAAAATGCACGGTAATAAAGAACACAAAAGTCATATCAAATAAAATTTAAAATGCATTCGTATTTCACCGTAACAAAGTTATATAATTTTAGTTCTCTCCAATTAAATGTTTGCCTTTCGTTACAGTCGTAGTTTTGATTCCTCGGCAACTCTCTTTGCAGGTTTAATTGCACTAAGGTATGTTTGCCTAATCCTCTACTAGGATTGCAGGCAAATGGGAACGAACGTTTGGAAAAAGTACTCATTGCTCTCAACGTTAAAAGCTCTTTCCTTTTCAAATCCTATTGAAAATGTTAACCTCTTTCGATTAGGTAACAACTAAATGCTAACACTTTTTTTATTTCATAGAAAGGCGGACGAGCATATGGGCCACCTGATGGTAAGTGATCACCAACGCCCACAGACAATGGCATTGTAAGAGATGTTTACCATCGCATGCTATGTCCCTTGTGCCTGTAATTAAACTGGCTCACTCACCCTTCAAACTGGAACACAGCAGTACCAAGTACTGCTGTAAAAAAAAACAGCCCGCTGAGTTTCTTTCGCCCGTTCTTCTTAGGGCTGGGTGTATCTTTTCCGAACCGGTAGTACTTTCCAGTTTGACAATCGATAAGTAAGTGCAATACTTCTATATTGAATAAAGTTTGAATTTGAATTTGCGGTAGAATATCTGATGAGTGGGTGGTACCTAACCAGGCGAAGACACACACATGTTTCAGAAAATTTTTAAAAGTATTTTCTTGTTAGTAATTGTATAAAGTAATGAATAACTATATCTTAAGTAAAATACGATAAAATTTAATTATGCGGAAAATTTATTAAGATAAATGGTAGCATTATATTGGGATTTTATAAAGAATACGCAGCAAGATCTCATAAAGACATACTTCCATGGTTTGAATTTAAATACCCCCACCACTTGGCACCTATTAGCTATATCATATTGTAGAATCTTTGGCCTGTCAAACTTGGATTGATCGCCGAAACTTACGAAATTACCTTGGTTTCGTGACATATAACGTAATTAATGCGTCACATAGCGCCTCCGGTTTAGTTTTGTTTGTATAGTAACATGGAAATTAGCAAAGTTAAAGCCTTGTTATAAGTTAATCTTTTTATAAATATTAGCAGCAATACCCGTTTTATAGGAATTGCCAAAAAATCCAGCACATCTCTCTCATCTAGCGTAAATCAGAAGGGACGACAATAGCCCAAGTAAGCCATCATATTACTGACTCTTACAAATTTGAGTGTAACTCGTGCCCCTGTATTTACATTGAATCCCGTCTTTATTGGTGGAGGAAAGTAGTCTTTAGGGAACATGCACAATGCACTTGATTAAAAATATCTGAGATAACATTCTTAACTGTTAATGAAAAGGATTCCGAGCATACTATTACGTTGCAGTGTGCAACATTGTAACGTTGAACTTATTTGCTTAAACATGCATGTATATTTTTTTTATTTAATGAGATACAGTGATATTTTGAGAATGTCATTTTGAAAATATGATTACTATCTTAAAGTATATATATATTGTTATAGATTTATCAGTTGGTCTCTTGACTCGTATAATAATCCAATGCAATGCAAACTCCATGCCTAAATAAATTTAAAAAATACACACAACAATACTTATTTATTTTGTTAAAGTTCTAAAAGTATTCGTATACTCCCAACTTGATCGCTCATATGACAAAATAATTTGAGTGAACTATGTAAAAAAAGCAAAGCGCCAGATTTTGGCAATCTTCCTGCAAACTTAGCGCCGGCACAAAGGAGTTTTGTTTCGGAATTTGCGTCATCACGACTTCCTTTTAAGTGACTTAGGGCGTTTCAGAAGAGAGGCGTTTTAAACTTCCATTTTTCGTTGCTTAATGAAATAAAATAAATACCTGGACACAATAGTGGAACATTGTAGGTCCGTCTGTAAGTACCACTCACTCGTCCATTAACCTGAGGCCATTATACATTATCACACATAGGGGTTTGACCAATAAAAAGTTTACAGAAAAGGAATTCTGAGAACTCGAAGTTTAGAAGTTGATAGTTGGTAGTATTTTACACACCTGTGACCTGCACCTGAACTCTCTCCCGTCATTTCGTTCCCATCGGACTGTGAATCAGAGAACAGATAGAACACCAGTGTTGCGCACACATTAATTTTATTATCGACTGTAATTAGTGTTCCTGTACATTAGTAAAGCTCTGTTTAAAATCAACGCAATGATCAAAATTTGTCATGAACACATCAGAATCTCAAATATTACCAATGATTTAATGTCTCTCTATATTCGTAAATTAAGCTTTGCGTTAGAAATACATAAAAGTTTATGAACAACATGTTTATACTATGAGTACTTTTATTTTCATCTTGAAATATATCGTAATTCAAGTAAATATGTGTCATAAGTATGTCATTAGTACGTCTATTAAATAATATGAACGATATCAATGACGACGGAGCGTTATATCGTATTGTGTGAGACGTCACGTCTAAACTTAATTCGAGAACACCGTGACTCGTCACAATCTCAATATTAAAACATTCCTCGGGCGCAAATTAATTTCATTTTTAAAAGGCTTTAGGTGACGTCCGCGGCCGGTCATCGCGCAGATTGCCTCTGGGACAGAAATTGCCTTAATAAGGACCTTGTTTCGGCTTAAATTAATTTCTGTTGAAGAATTTTTAATGGATATTTCAGTCCATCGTCCATAATACGAACGATTTTTTTTTTAAATATTCAAAAATGCTTTTAAGTTTCATAACTGATGAAGTTCTGTATTTTTTATATTAAAAATATACATAATATATACCGTAGATATTTTGCTGTGACGGATTTGGAATTTTAACTGAGAAGAATAACTTTGTACTAAAACTAGAATGTAGGGCTGAGTCACTGCCACGTGTATTACACTACTTCGCATCGGTATGGTGGAGCTAGCGCCATTAGAACTCCTTAAAAGCGTTGCTCAGCATTTGGAGGTTAATAAAATACAACCATTTTGGCGTATCAATTCCAGAATTTTGTAATGATATTTTTGATATAAAAAATTGATAAGCGATATCTTTTGTATTTGTGACCACATATTATCAGGTAGCCGATTTGTTAGCTCACCTAAATACGTGTATTATTTTAGAAAAAATATGATATCTAATATTTCAAATAATTCTTATTTTATTTGCAAAAGTATCTTTAGTTATAAATACATTTTATAAGAACTAAAACACATCTAAAGTAGAATATTTCATAAAATACATAACATATATTAGACGAGAAGCATCATAAAGAGAAGTTAGACAGTTTGTCCTGATGTCAGCAGTTTACGCAACGCGGCCAAAAATATCTTCTGTTAAACGAGATGGACCAACTTTAATTCGTACATCACTCTCCGTAATCCTGCGTAATATTTTACGTGGAGACAAGTTTCATGAAGTTGGATATATTTTTTACTTAACATTAATTGCATGAGCTGAAATAGTCCAGAAAAAAAGATAATGGAATATTAAATGAAGGTCGACAGTTCTAAAATAGTTCTATATCTAATAAACAAAGATTTTGTTTAATCAGTAAGAACATGGCAACAGAAAAATGCTACCACTGGGTCACCGGGTTCGTCTCGAAAAAGACATTTAGTTTCACAGATAAAGTGAATGACAAAATGGAAGATCTCTGATTGCAGTCATTTCAAGCGTTATTAATAATAAAATCAAACTATATTCTTGGATAGTTACTCTTTTTAGACTTTTATCTTGTCATCGGAATCCTGATAGTTAGAAGTGAAGTGAGTAGAATATGCATAAAGAGTGCAAACAACACCAAAAAACATAGTTCGTTTCAAGTAGACTATTACATTTTTTTTTAATTTCACTGTCTTGTCATTACTTATTATGTAAATTTAAGGTCCCATGAGATTGTGTTTAGGGATAAGTGATGCGATGTTTAAGGGAAAATTTATTTATAAAACCGGCTCAAATTGTAATATGTAAAATCATCAAATTAACTCTTCGTTTTAATTCATTATTTCAAAATTAAATTAAACCCAAATATCTGTGATAAATCACTAACAAGCTGTCATGAATTATTATCATAGTTCTAGTAATCAGACAATTGCACAATTAATTTTAAAAGGGACGAATACTCGAGTAATAATTGAGCTTTGTCGGTAATTCCAGGTAGAATTTGCATTCCAAGCCCGTACTAGCTCTACGATAAATATAAAACTGTAAAATTACGATTCAAGTGATTGAATAGCCTACTAGAATAAAGTACGTGTTGTTTGGTTTGCATGATATTATAATTTTTTCTTAAGAATTAGCAATTTTACAAACATTACACTACAAACTTATATCTATATACGAGGGCATACAATCAAATATATATATATGTCGGAGCATCAGAAGGGCCATCACAATTGTTTTCGTTGTTATCGTCCATGGTGAGTATGGTGAGGTAATGATCTATAATTATAGCTTTTTTCTATGTGAGGTTGGCCAAAAATTTAAGCCCTTTGGATACAATCAAAAGCTCAAAATATTTACAACAATTATAATTATTTTGTATAAAATATTAACGGTATTAAATTGTAACTTTTAGATTGATTAATCATTTAAAAGCTAAATTTGATTATTTATAAGTTAAATTATTCTCCCTAAAGTCACATTTCAACAAATAAGACTCCTAGAAATTATTTCTTTATATTTTCTTAATGCTTCACTTCATCTAAGTCAACATGTATACACAATGTGTGTATAATAATAATAAATAATCTTTGTTTTTTTTTTATATTTAAAAGCATGTTACGGATAATAAAACAAATATAAAAAGATTATAATATGGGTTTATGTACCTGAACGACAGGGTTGTATGTGTGAGTATTTGAAATAATATAGATATAATATGGTTAGAAAATAATTAATTTGTACAAATCGAGCTTTGTGCAAGCTCGTCTGGGTAGGTACCATCCACTCATCAGATATTCTACCGCAAAACAGCAGTACCTGGTATTTTTGTGTTCCGGTTTCAAGGGTGAGTGAGCCAATTGTCTCAGGCACAAAGTACATAACATCTTAGTTTCTAAGGTTGGTGGTCCATTGGCAATGTAAGCGATGGTTAACATTCCTTAAGTTTTTAAGACCTTCCACTAAAGCTACCTTTTTTGAATTTTTTATCGACAGCTCTTTAGTTCTTTAGAAAAATGTTTACAAAACTCTTATGAAAAAGAAACTCAATCCGTCTAAACATGAAATTCTTCAGATTTCATCCAAAATATTTATCTTGGTCAGCCACAATTACATAATTGAGGCAATATCCTAATTATATACGATTTACCGTCACTGCTTTTTGTTGCCGCCCACTACTTCACGTATTTCGAGAATTACCAGATCAGTAACTAATACTACTCCAAAAACGAGATTAAATAATATTTCCATTGTGATCTTGATTGATGATGATTGTCATGTTTTTATCTGCAAATCTTAAGTTTTTGTAAATGGAGGATAAGAAATATACGTACGTATTATATCTCTTTCGTAATATTTTTTCTTTTCTTGCCTATCACTACTGGAAGAGTATTAAGATAGTTATACCGCGATCAGATGTGGTAATCGCGATTTCGTCGTATCCTGTAAATTACTTTTTACGCTTTGAAACTAAGAGACCAAATGCATGTGAAACATTAGAGTATTAAGTAAATCCAAAATTAGATAGGTAGTTAAATAACTTTAAACTATTGTATAATTATTGATTTGTAGATATTTATGTAAATAATAAATAATTACATTTATCACACTTGTTATTGCTTTGTTCCGGTTTGAAGGGTGAGTGAGCCAGTGTAATTACAGGCACAAGGGACATAACATCTTAATTCCCAAGGTTGGTGGCGCATTGGCGATGTAAGAGATGGTTTACAGCTCTTACAACGCCAATGTCTATGGGCCTTGGTGACCACTTACCATCAGGTGGCCCATATGCTCGTCCGCCTTCCTATGCAATAAAAAAAAACTTATACGAAGCAAAATATTCAAGTAACAAAGCAGACAATGTATACGCCATACTTTTATGATATAAAATGTATTTCATATTTCCATTTTCAAGAGACGGCATAACGATGTATGTATTCGTACATATGTGACTCTAAATTGTGTTTTGAAAAGCCATCCGTGAGTTCAAAGGTACACCGATTCGTGTCATTAAAATAAATCATCGCTACAAAGTATTAATACCTTTCTCAGTTCATCACAGCTATTATTTACAAAGTGGGGCTGACCTAAATCCGGCATCAACTTATAGTATTGTAAGAAATATTTAAGTAATGAGAATTTTATCCGATAACGTCACAAAATGTGTTTATGTTTTTACCAGTGGTGAGTTTTTGTTTTTATTTAAGATAAATATTCAAACATGGTCATCTCATCCCAAACTAAGCAGAGCTTGTACTATGGAAACCAGACAGCTGATATATTTACATATACCACTTTTATTTTGTAAACACATACCTATAAAGATAATTACACTGACACAGACTCAGAACAAACAGACAGGTTCGTGCATTTGAAATAACACTATCTGTAATTCCGGTCATCCCTCGATACAGAATTATTGTTATATTTAAGCATTATTTATGTTGACATCAACGGATTTAACTATCAATTATAAATAAAATTTATGTCTAAGTTTACGTCACTTTATTTACTTATTCTTGTTATCTACTTATATGTCCATTACACATGCACACATAAAACATAGTATGTATTTTATCCATAAATATAATTCGGTACAAACCAATTTTAAAACAGGGTGTCGACAAGCCATTTGTCATATTGGGCATCGATTTTATTTCAGTATAATACAAAACTATTGATGTTGAAGTACTGGGCTACAATTGGATTTAGGACTTGAACAATTTAACAAAAGACATTCGCCCGCGAACATGAGTAAGGATTTTTCACATCCCTTGTCAAGGTCTTTGGGGAAACATTGTCCAAATGTCCAACATATTGTTCAAAGTTTTGGGTCTATCCATGAGATATTCTACTTGAGAACTTGGCTTTCTGTATTTACGTAAATATTATGAAAGTTACGTTAATATTACTGTTGGTCCTTGAATAATGATTTCAGTAATCTTATAGTTACAACAAGTGAAATGACTTTGTGCGACTTTATTGATCCCTTGCATGTGGTACAACCAGTGACGATCAGGTATCATCATTTATTACTTGTTTTTGTACCTACAATGAATAAATAATGAACAATTGTACAGTACAGAAATCTGCGGACTGGTAACCAGTCACAGAATAAAAAGTTAATTAAAAATCTCGACTACTTTAAAAGTGAACTCGAAGTTGGAAACAAGCCAGACTCTAATCTTTAGCTGACATTGGTTAAATGCAGATGAACGTCTATATTACTAGCTTTTGCATAACTATCTGAAGGCAAAGGTACCATAGTAATATTGTCACTAACTACAAGTGTGTATTGAGATACGATTGTCAGCTTGCAGTAGCGTAATGTAATATCATTTTTAGAGACGTGCTTTTTAAATTTGTGGCAGTATGTTAAAAATATTTTCGTATATTATGTTCTATATTTTAATGAATTATGTATTTTTGTTGTTGTGTGTATACGCTTTTAACCACAATGAACGACAATGAAAAATCTCCTTGCTTGAACGGCTATCGTATTGTGGATTAAAAAACTATTTTGGTACTAGATCCTATCCTACCTATATATATCTAATCCTATCTTATTATAAATCTCTAAACTAAGAAATAGAATAATTCGGTGTATAATCTTAAAATCTTTTTGCGCTACAGGCTTGAGAAGACAAATATTTTTTACTAATACAAAATTCAGATGTAAATATAGTTCAATAGACAAATGTCAAAAATTAATAGCTTTTTTAATTTTATTATGATACAGTTATATCAAAGTCTATCTAAATTTTCATCTCGGTATCTCCCAAAGCGTGAATTTGCGAAACCTGTTTTTTTTACCAAAGCTACAACTGAAATTGTTCATCTGACTGTAACCTCAAAAATCGTCTACGGAGCCCATAGTTTTCAACTAAAATTATAGAAAAATATTTTTCTACATATTAATAATAGTTATTATAAAAAGAAATATTTTTATTTCATAGGAAGGCGGACGAGCATATGGGTCACCTGATGGTAAGTGGTCACCAACGCCCATAGACAATGGCACCGTAAGAGATGTTAACCATCGCTTACATCGCCAATGCGCCACCAACCGTGGGAACCAAGATGTTATGTCCCTGGTGCCTATAATTACACTGGCTCACTCACCCTTCATACCGGAACACAACAATACCAAGTAATGCTGTTTTGCGGTAGAAAATCTGATGAGTGGGTTGTACCTACCCAGACGAGCTCGCTCAAATCCCTACAACCACTTTGAAACAAAGAAGATATTAAGATTGTACATAATAGTTAAATAATTATTTTTGACATAATTAAAGCTGGTGGTAGTCGAGATGAATTGTATTCTTATAAGCTATATCTAACTCGAGTAATTTGTGATATAGAAAAATATTTACGTAACTGAGAGTTCATCGACTTTTCATTAATTAAATAAGAACTAAAGTTCTTTAAACGTCCCACAAATGGTCTTGTTCTTGAATTGGTTAATTTAATTAAATATATGTTTTTAAGGTTACTCAAAGGAATTCTAATTCTAGTCATAAATCATTGTCATCAAATTTTTACAATTTATTTAGAACTCACCTGTGAAAATCTCAGCTCAAAAGTTTTTAAATTAATTTTATGTTTTTTATAACTTTTTAACGAGAATTCTGCTGAATTGAATTAAAACCAGAACAAAATGTTGATAGTTCTATTCACCAGAGAACGTCCCGCGTCATATTTCATGAGTTATGATAATAGTTTTATCACTATGGGACTTAAAATATGTTGAACATTCTCGAAAACCATCCAAAAATACAATTCCTGCTATTTGATTTGATTTATGTTTAGAAAATACTAAAGTGAACAAAATAACAATTTTATTTTATTTACAGGGTAAAACAGCAAAAAGAGAAAATAGGGTGATATCTGAGGATTACGAAACGAGCTGATTAAGATGGAAAATCACAGAAAAGGTAGCCAACCCTGGAAGATGGATGGTCGATACGCGGATATGGTTCCAATTCAATACGGATAAAATTTAATATGAGTTAAATATTAAGGATATCGTTTTGTATGAATATATTATTTACAGTGACTGCAATAACAAATTTCATATATAGATGTTTTAGATTCAAAGGTCATTTGCAAGACTTGTGAAATTTATGAGCAATAAATTACTGGGATAAATGACTTAGGAGCTTGAGTTTGGTCAGTACCCGCGAGATTTATACTTGGGTCTAAAGGAATAAGAATGCTAATTTCTGCCCCCATGCCACCACTACTTAATGTCAACATGAAAAATGAAGTAACGGACAAAGGATTCCAGTTTTTCTTTACGGGAGCTATTTTCTTAATATTACGAACATTTAAATAAAATGGTGGTATATTTGTTGATTTGATTTATTACGTTTTTTGGATAAAACACATAAAATTCTAAAACTTACTAACCGACTGGCTAACTAACTGACATACCATGCGTCGTCTAAGCTAATAGATATATTTACAAGAATACAATTTTGCACGGCCGTTCCATATATTATTTACGCGCTAACAATATAACATTTATAAGATTACTTACTCGACTGTCTAAATTAAGTATAATTAAGGCTAATTTCAGCTTGTAAGAACAAATTCCAAATCACCAAACATGATAGTAAAATTTTGTAAAGAGATTTATATGACAATGTATATAAAAATTGTAACATAAAAAGGATACGAGTATTGCTACAGCGTAACATCATTACTTGGCTTTCAACCTTTCATGGCTGAAATATATACGAAGTGAGTTCTCACAGAACAGCCCTGAAATGACACCCGTCTAAAGCTGCTTTTAAATTGTTATGCCTCTTGGCGTGCTATTTATATTCATCCAGTTCTTCCATGAACTTCACAATAAATATGTTTCTCTATTACTCCTATATGTAGCCTCCATCTGTACATTGCAAAAATATAATCTTGCTTTACCATTTTCAAATTACGAAAATACTTGTGTGCCGTAGAAGATTAAAGGCGAATTAAAGGAACTACTTAATCACTTCGCGTTTGTTCCCAGGACGTGAGTTTAAATTACCTTTATTAACTTAACCAAAACTTCGATACTTATAAATTAAAGACAAACGCAGACTTGAGTCAAGATTTAATGTTTTTATATTTTTTTTATTAAGTTACGCTTCTATTCTGGAAGACAAATGTCGTGATGGCTCAGTGGATATACTCTTATATCCGTTACAAAGGCCGAGGTTCTATCTTCGCCAGCACTATTTATCCATTCGTATTATCTTTATTATCCTTGTCGTGCTGAGTAGTAAAGTAGCTGTCGGTTGTAAATATAATTATGTTTATATTTTCTTATAATCAAAGTTACAAAGAGGAAAGTTCCACGCTGGCCTGCTTTATTACGTTTCGTCGTCAGTGGTGCTTCGGTTAATCTGTTTAAAGTAACAGAGCTATCCGTCTAAGGCATCAGACTACTTAGTAGAAAGAGCGGTGATTTAATTTTATATGGAACATAATTATGAAACAACCAGATTCGCACTCGTCAGTTGTGATAATTATGATCATGATAATAATATTAATTTTATTTTTGTATTAATTATATTTGTTATTCTAAGTCAATGTAATGATAGACACAAAGTACAAAACAATATGAACAACTTGACCATGTACGGAGTGATTCTAGATAAATAAGTTGTCTATTTCATATAACTTAATACAAATGTATTTTATATTTAGGGTTTTATATTCAGATCAAAATCTATTCACTACTTTTCGGGATAACCTGAATATCATAAAAGTGCTCGAAGCACTTTTTGTTTCTGTAACAAAAGGATCTAAAACACGTACAAAAAAAATGAAGCGACCGCGACACGAACCTACTCGAACCGTATTGCTATACGAGCCGCTTTACAAATCACGTTTTCGTTGCATACTACGTTGCAAATAAAAGGATATTTAGCTGATTTCAAAAGCAAGATATCATATTGTTTATTTAGTTCGAGTTCGTTATATATATATTCATGTTATGGCTGCCCAACACCCCACTAACTAAATCTATTTAATCAAAACATGTTAATTTATATTCTTACATTTAACTATATTAATTAATATCTATTAATTAAGTACCAAAATGCATTTTTCTTTACGATTCACTGTTTTAGATTAATATATTTGAATAATAATATAAACGGCGCTGTCTCATATGAGCTGCACGTTTAGTAGGTCTACCCATATTCTACAAATTAGTGAGTGTCCTTCAGATTCACTAAAAATCGAAAAATAAACAAAAATTTTAACAAAACAAAAACCGACCTCATATGAAAACCAAATTAATATGCACTAAAAAGTAAAAAAATAATTGCGTACCTATTCTTCTATAATTTGATAATTAACTTACTATTTTCTACTCATCAATATGTAGGTACGAATGTGTTTTGTGGTTGATAATGTTTTTACAATTATTGTTATTTTTGGAGTCGATGTCAGCCAAGGTGGGTTTAATGGATTCCCATATTATTATTGCTAGGTACCTATATTAAAGTGTTTCCTTGAAAAAAAAAAGAAAACATACAGACGAATTGCTAACCTCCTCCTTTTTTTGAAGTCGGTTATTAATAATATTATCCTGGGACATTATTCACACGGTCGTCTGATCCCAAACTAAGCAGAGCTCGTACTATGAAATAACCAGATAACTGATATACTACATAAATACTACTTTTATTTTGTAAATACATACTTAAATAGTTAATTACATCCAGACTCAGAACAAACAGACATGTTCATGCACACAAGTGTCTGTGCAGGGTGGGAATCGAACCCACGACCTGTAGCGTGAAAGGATACTAATTATATTGTCACAAATGAGGTCGTATTGAATCCAATATGGCTGTATGAATTCATACATCGTCGAGCAATAGTAATTAAAAATTGACAAGTTTGTTATCGTATCGTATGATTGGTTTTAATTCATATATTCCGAAATTGTATAATTTATTTATGAAAAATGCTTCGTGAGTTTTTGCAGTCGGTCAACCACGCGACCAATTCGTCCGTACTGTTCGTGAATTAAAATTTTATTTTACATACATTGAACGCTTAAAATAATAAAATAATTATTTTTATGATCAAAAATATTGTCCGTTAAAATACAGGTTATAAAAACATGCGAGATATGCTATCGATTTTTACAGTCTGATGTGCGACGCACTATATAACGAGGAGTGCGGGAGTACGAGATTACCGCCCCCGAGGAGAGCTCCGCCAAACCACGAGTGAAGCTCGGATCTCCCGTACGGAAGAGACCGCCGATGTATTATATCGAAACAATTACGCATCCTCTCCGATCCATGCCAAGGCCTAACATCGCCGTGGCTTTAGTTAAGCCCATTCGCTCCTTGCCCCAAGGGAGCCGCGTAGATTTCTGGAGGTTTCCACTACGAAAAAAAAGGTTAAGCTACTATAAATTCATAAATACCACTATTATTTTACACACCTCAGTCTTGTGTTTACAAAAGCCTTGATTCAAGAACTTCAAATTCGCAGAAAACTTTGTACAAATTAGAATAAGCTTCGGCAGAACTTAACAGGTTTGTTTGAAAGATAAATCGTTTAGAACGAAACGGGTGAGTGTTATTTAATCATTGGTCTTTGTTTGGATTTCATTATAAATCAGATTCCAATTTCGAATATGTATACGAGAAAAAATAATCATAATAATGTAGAACACGATATTGTTTATATTGAGGTTAATGGTATTTTCATAGAATCAGTGATTATAATCATTTTATCAACACAATCGTAATATTAAGGTTAATACTCGTAATATTAAAGATATACAAGAACTTTGCAAAAATAGTTGTTAATATTATAAGAAAATAATATTAATAAATAATGCGTCACATATATTATATAGATCATTAAGATATATGCTTTGCGGTGCCGAAGATTACCTATCTTCTAAGAACGTCTCCTGCCTGGCTATTCCCACAAGACGTGGCTTCCATCGATTCCTTAAAGTGTATGGTGGAAAGCATTTTGAATGTTCGTTCAAATCGTTCAATGATACCCAATGGAGCCAAGCCTCTTTGCCTGTACGGTTTGGGGGTCTGGGTGTGCGTCGAGTGGGGGATGTGTGCCTGCCTGCCTTTCTTGCATCGGCGCATGGGGTGGTTGGTCTCGTCTCTAAAATTTATCCTGCGAAGGAGGCAGGACTAACATACCTTTTGCTGCTGAGGGAGTTGCGGAATGGCAAATGCTCTTTCCTAACGCACCCCTTCCTGGATCTGCGGAAAGGCAACGTGCTTGGGACGACGTTAGGTGCAAGTCGGAGCTCGACCGGCTTATTGGTGCAGCTGGAGGCGCGGATCTGGCAAGACTCAGAGCGGTGTCGAGGGTGGAGTCTGGAGCGTGGTTGCAGGCTTTGCCTTCTCCTTACACTGGAACTCTTCTCGACCGTGACTCTTTGCGTGTGGCTGTGGCTCTCCGCCTGGGCTGCGATGTTTGTCAACCACACCGATGCATCTGCAGGTCCATGGTGGAGGCCAACGGTCATCACGCTTTGAGTTGCGGACGATGCTCGGGGAGATTCCCTCGCCACCACGCCCTAAACGACATTGTCCGGAGGGCCCTAGTGTCAGCGAATGTTCCATGTGTCCTGGAACCACCAGGTCTCAGTCGCTCCGACGGCAAAAGACCAGATGGTTTGTCGCTGATCCCATGGCAAAGGGGGAGGAGTTTGGTGTGGGATGCCACATGTGTGAATACCTTCGCGGTCTCACATCTACCCCACACATTACAAACTGCTGGGGCAGCTGGCGTTTGAGACGTCAGGATGTTGGGGCTCGGATGCTCTTGCATTTATTAGGGAAATCGGCCGTCGCCTTAGAGAGAGGGGCTGTGACAATCGCTCCGAGTCTTACTTGGCGCAAAGGTTGTCCATTGCCGTACAGCGCGGAAACGCGGCCTGTGTGGTGGGCAGCTTTGCGTCGAGTGAGAAAGGTGAGGAAATATTTTATTAAGCTTTAGGGTGGTGATTGCTTTAAAAAAAAAAAAAAAGTTTAGTGATGATTTGTAAATAATCTTAATGTAACACAATGTACTTTAAGTTTTAGATATATGATTGAGATAAAAGCATAGCGTTATTATATGTTGATTTTGTTTATTATATTAATCCAAAACTGTTTGTATTATTTGATAATATAGCATTGCTATAAACAATTCATATGGAACGTGTAATTTCAAGGTTTGTTTATCTGTGCTCTTGCAGTTGCGATACAGTGTAGTTCAAGTTATACATATCAGTAGTAATTAGATCCAATTTCAAACGTTACTTAATTGCAATTTGGAAGGTAAATTCGTTAGTCAATTAATTTCAATTCAGAGCATTCAATTAAATTTACCAGACCCAAAACTACACAACTAATGGAGGCCCTTTTATTTGTACAACTCGTAGTGACTCGAGTTGTTACACTTATTCGAAAGTTAATTTAAGTAATACCAAATTATAATTACAGTTGTATAAATTTAAATATGGAATTTAGTTGCATATATTTATAGACGCCCCTCGAGGGCATGAACCACACGTGGCCAGTGACGGCAAACGGCACAGTGCCGTCCTTATCCCGTCTCCGCTCCGTCTCGCTATGTGTTGTTTGTATTTACGTGACGAATCATATAAATACTATTTATTTAATTAAAAATTAACAGTTTTTTATCACATGGATGTTGAAATCATTTACCTACCGAATTCCAATTTACGTGACTTACCTAACCTAATTAAAATTAATCCGTATCCACTTTAATTTATATTAAAATAAGTACAACATAGCTTGCCATTTTAATAAACAATAAAAATCAAACTGTTATTTAGTTACATTGTATGTTTCTAGATGTAAAGTAAATGGGGGAATTTATGACAAATGGTATGTATCAAACCTAATACTTTGGTCATACAATGTTTGCTAGCTAATTGGACACGTTGCCTAAATTTTAACATGGATTAAATATTAATTTATTTACCAAATGCGCATTCTAAGACCTTTCAGAACTTAATAGCGGAAGCTATTAATGATAGTTAATAATGCATTTGCAATTATTTTTGGTCATTAATTAATTGAAATAATTTGTGTTGTAAAGTATAAACTGTACTCTTATTATTATTATGAGTGTTATACTCATAATACACATAATAATCTCTGATTTAATTACTATGTAATTTAATTTTTTTTAAAAAGCATTTTGAAACAATTTTAAAATCAATTTATTGATTTTACAAGAATAAAATATTTAAATATTGAAACACATCGTGAAAGAACAATTTTAACAGTATTAGACGAAACCAACGCCCTTAACAGTTTATTGAGGTTGTCTCAGGTAATTAAGTTAACCCGTAGCTAACCGTTTTATGCCGAGCTCGATTCTACTATCTCGGGTAGTAGAGACCGCAAGCTTTACGACCCTCGTCAACGCATACGTGTTGTAAGTCGTAGACTTTGTTCATATTAAGGGCAATATATGATGTACCTAACTGTAGCTACTGCTTTACCTAATATTTCATATTTCCTTTATTTATTTTTTTCACATTATGCTTAACCACCAAAAACGATACGATGAGAATGCTTCTCATTATATTAAGTATGTAACAGAATTTAATTTATTTTTAAATATATTATCTGTATATTTTAGTTGCTTAAAATTACAAATAATTATATCCTGGGACATAATTCATATGTGGCCATATTTATTGTAATTTTAAAATTGTGCAACATATTCACGCAAGATAAACTTCGTTGTGCTATTTTAGTTATCAGCGGAAGTAATCGGTCGTAAGGGCCATTCATTAGGAGCTATCAGGGTTGGCTCATTAGCCGCTGTTATAGCTTAGACGAACTATTTTCTCTCAATTCAAAGAGATAATTTGATTCAATGTTACGTAGTTATATCTTTAAATAACTAATTAAGACCGAAGCAAGTATTTAATACCTTAATAATATGACATAATATTATTTTTGACGCGTGACGACGTTGCGTGTATGTTAATATCCATGATATGTTCCAATATATCATGAATTTGACCTTTTGATTAAATCCGTCTTATTTTTTACCGTCATATTGGATTTTAGTATTATTTTTATTGGGTTTTATTTAGTATTATTTACCTTAAAAAGATATTAATGGATAATAATAATAATAACGTTTATTTCTCTTCACAAAAACATACCTTAAATAATTATTGGGTGGTAATTTGTAACTATGATATACATTTATAGTCTAGAATGTGTGAAGAGCTGGTGTCTGAGTTAGGCATTAGAATGTCTGTATTACAGATCACCAGGTCTCCACTCCACGGAAAAAAGAGCATTACTATGACATCATTAATTAAACAGTTTAAAAACATTAATGATTTATTTTATATTTTTTTTAAAATATTGTAATTGTGTTAGAGAAAAAAAAATTTAAACAAGCTAAAATAAAAACAAAAATGGATAGTAGGATGATATTGATGTCATTGCTTCCTTTTATGTTCTAATTCATCATTCATTCATTCATGCCTCTCTTGTATACACTTATTTCCGCTTATATACGTAACTTCTCTTCAAAAAGAGGAGATCAGGCCTTAGCCCAACGATGAGACATTCACATGCTTTTACTAAACTGAATAGGTAACTTTAGTTTTCCAACATTCCGACGTATAAATAAAACTAGCGGTTAACCCGCGGCTTTGCCCGCGACATAATTTACGAAAACACTGAAAGACGTATCAATTTATTCTTACCAAAGGCTTTTATAAAATTTTAAGCTTCTTAAATGAATAATGATGGACCCGCCGTACAAACTTTCAATCCCATTTTAACCATCTAGAGGGTAGATTTTCGAAAACCCTGAAATACGTTTTTATTCATTTCCAACCAGAGAATGAGAATCACACCTTGGGAATGAGGCGATCGCCGCATGGCTATTTCTTATTGTTTTTTTTTTGTAAAAAACAAAAAAAAAGACCAAAAAAAAAAAATACAACCCGCTGAGTTTCTTTCGCCAGTTCTTCTCAGGGCTGGGTGTTTCTTTCTGAACCGGTAGTAGTTTCCAGTTTGACAATCAATAAGTAAGTGTAATACTTCAATATTGAATAAAGTAATTTGAATTTGAAAGATTCCACTGTTGTTTGAAACGGGTATCGAAGTAATATAAAACATATATAAAAAAAAACAAAGTAGATAAAACTTATATAATGGTAAATGATTCTAACTCTATAACTCTACCGAGAAATACGGGGACCTAATCTGTACGACACAAATTAGTTCTGCTTATTTTTCGGTAACTCCATTACTTTTAAGAGCTTTTTCGAGCGATGCATTTTCGTTCGGCAATATTGTATTCGAGTTACACATAGGTTACATGGTATCACTCTTCTAACTATAATATAGTTAGGAGACTCCTTGGTCTACACAACGGAGCTAATTACATTTAAAACCGCCGCCATCTTGTTAGTGCACATAAAGGTAAAGTAATTATTTCACTATTGGCGCGACTTGTTATTTATGGTGTGTTCAAATGTGTTATTTGGATTTAAAAAATAATCGAGTGAGTACTTAACTTTATTTTATATAATTTGGTGTTATATTTATGAATAGACCAATTCGCGGTTTTTATAAAATAAGTTTTCACTTACTAAATAAATAATAATTTGTACACACTTTGTCCTGTAATTTTTTTTCCGTAGCCATCTTGTGTCAAAAAAAAAAAGTAACGAATAATGGTTAACGTATGTCTTACATTCACCATAAAGTAGCGTATTGACCAAAGTCACAGACTTATGATCCTAGCTAGTTCAGAAGATCAGTTTATATAATAAATAAAAATTTTAACAAAACAAAAACCGACTTCATAAAAAAACAAATTAATATGCACTAAAAAGTAAAAAAATAATTGCGTATTCTTCTATAATTTGATAATTAACTTACTATTTTCTACTCATCAATATGTAGGTACGAATGTGTTGTGTGGTTGATAATTTATTTACAATTATTGTTACTTTTGGAGTCGATGTCAGCCAAGGTGGGCTTATAACTACATACATAGTTGTAGGTGAGATGTGCTTGTGTCGCACGCGCAACTTAACGAAGCGAATAAAAGTCAATTTGTAATGTGTATGTTTTTAAAAGATTCCCGTATTATTATTGCTAGGTATATTATAGTGTTTCCTTAGCTGACATCGACTCCAAAAATAACAATAATTGTAAATAAATTATCAACCACACAACACATTCGTACCTACATATTGATGAGTAGAAAATAGTAAGTTAATTATCAAATTATAGAAGAATACGCAATTATTTTTTTACTTTTTAGTGCATATTAATTTGTTTTTTTATGAAGTCGGTTTTTGTTTTGTTAAAATTTTTATTTATTTTTCGATTTTTAGTGAATCTGAAGTACACTCACTAATTTGTAGAATATGGGTAGACCTACTAATCGTGCAGCTCATATGAGACAGCGCCATTTATATTATTATTTAAATATATTAATCTAAAACAGTGAAACATAAAGAAAAATGCATTTTTGTACTTAATTAATAAATATTAGTTAATATGGTTAAATCATAAATGTATGAATATAAATTAACATATTTTGATTAAATAGATTTAGTTGGTGGGGTAATTTAGTTGGGCAGCCATAACATAACCAAATAGTTATTTCTAGTAATAATTAAATAAACTGTATGTTTATAGATGTTGTGTTATACCATTCTTCACCATTAAATATGACGGAATGTCTGTATATTAAAAAAAGGGGAAGTATCTATATTATCCTAACTAATATTATAAATGCGAAAGTAAGTTTGCTTGTGACGCTTTCACGCCTAAACCACTAAGCCGATTTAAAAAAATCTTTCACCAATCGAAAGCTACATTATCAGGGAGTGATATAGGCTACATTTTGTCCCCATATTCCCACGGGAATAGGAACTACGCGGATGAAACCGCGGGAAAAACACTAGTAATCAATATATAAATATACATAAATATAACATGTATATAAGAGTACTTATACGATTCTATATATATATATGCATAATTTTCAAAATTGGTCTCAACTTATAGGAGATGTTCAAATATGTTTCAATTACAAACATAACATATATACTAATGCTTACATGCATAACTCATAATATAAAGAGGAAAGATTTGATTTTTGTTTGATTTTTTATTACGATTTAAATCAATAACTACTCGACCGATTTTAAAAATTCTTTCACCCTTATAAAGCTACGTCTTTACCGAGTAATATAGGTTTTATTATATTTTCAAAAACTTATAGATCCCTACTTAAAATGGAACAATGTAACCCAACGTATCAAACTGTTGCCTACAAAAGTTATTATTTCGCGTGCGCTGCGAAAACTATTGACGGTATATAAAGAAGTGTTTTATACAATAGTATTACAATTACTTGATCATAACGATGTTATGGTAGGTGAATGATAAATCTAGATAGCCTATAAAAGATTCGGCCGTGTATCGTTAATTAGCTACTAAGAATTGAAGATTTCCGTTACTTTGTCATGGATCCTATAATCAGAATCTAACCAAACTATCATCAAACAACCCTTGAAGTATTTCTAATAAAAAAAAAATCATCGAAATCGGTTAGCGTGATATTGAGTTATTCGTCCATTTGTCGCGCACATACCTCATGCAAATTTACGACTTATATGGTTTTCTCATGGATTCCATTGTCAAACCTGGACCAAAAAAAAATGGGACCCCATGGGAAGCAACCCCTTTCAAATAAAAAAAAAATCATCAAAATCGATTCACCCAGTCGAAAGTTATGAGGTAACAAACATTAAAAAAAAAAAAAAAAAACATTCAGACGAATTGATAACCTCCTCCTTTTTTTGAAGTCAGTTAAAAATGAATGTAGGTGATGCCATTTCTACTATCTTTGAACAGTGCTGATCCATCACGGACCTAATTTCGTATTCGTCCCACGCTACTTCGGTTTATCGACGCTCGTACGTTTGTCCAGCTTCGATGATTCGTCTTTTTTCCAACTGGTTGGAAACAATAGGCTACATAGACAAAATAAACATTATTTGTGTATATCAAAAAATAACGCCACCTGGTGGTAAATTATCAACAAATAAAATCGTAATAGGAATATTTTATTCAAATTGTAACATCATAATGACATACAAAGTAACTGTTATTTATAAGGTAGGAAGGTATAATAAGGAATACACGTATTTGTTTGACCTGATCTTAGCAATTAAATACATTTTGGTTTAATCCAAGAACGACAATGTATTAAATTTATCTTCTTTATTAAATTTCTCTCACTAGTCCCTGCAATTTAGTTAGGTACTTAACTAACCTCGTGTTTTCCTATTCTTTTATAATTTTCAACGATAAAGATACTAAATATGTGGCACTGGTGATTAAAATAAAAATAAGATCATTATCGTTTTTAGAACAAATAATAAATTTGGTCAGTAATAATATCACAGTAAATCGTCTGACAATACAATCAGTTATACTCAAAGGTCCTATTTGAGTCAACTTTTCTAATTATCTGTATAAAAGGGTGACATTACCATCAAGCGGTGATGTATATTTTGGTTATAAGCAATTAAACATTTTTCAACTAATGTTGTAGCATTATCAAAGGCAATAAGGTTACAAAATATATTTTATCCTACTACATTATCTCCTGATTCGAGCATTTCCCCTTTCTTGGAAAGCGAGTACGACTTTTGTTTACGTACTTACATGAGCATTATAATAGGAGACACAGCTGGCTAGTCTCCCATGACACAAGTTGCCGTAACCAAATTACACAATTCTCTTCAACAACATTGACAAAATAAACTACCAAAAATTGACAGTAAAATAATAATATATAAATTAATTTCTGTAAAATATAATGTTTGTCTAACCCACGCTATATAAGTGGCAATAACAGACACAAGAGATGCAACTTAGCTTTCAAGTAAAAAGAAACCTTCGACTATAGCTTTCGTAAATAAATCACCTCGTTGTAATAGTATAATATATTTTAACCACTGATATAAACAATAATGAATTTAAAACTTCAAATTAAGAAAATCTATTCTATTCTATAACCAGCACGCGCGCTCAATTGTTTTCAAATTATGCATAATCTTACTCCGTGTATAGACTTATTAATATTCTAATAATTCCTTTTTAACTTAAAAGCGTCGGAATATTTCCCTCCAGGGAGTGTTTAAGGGCTTTACCCCTTACACTCTTCTCAGCTTATGTTTATTATTCATCGTGAGGATTTATTTTAGCTTTAAGTAATAAAAGAAATATTGGAATAAATTGTTGAATATAAAAGTAACAGCCTGTGTCGTCCCACCACTGGGCGTGAGATTTTCTTTAGAGGACATACAAATCTCCAATTATGAGAGTTGGATACATATGAAAACTCTCATCCGACACATAAAATTTCTCATCATATTTCCTTTTCCAGCACGAGATTTTGATTGAAAATTTATTTAAACTAGTACTCTTTGCTAAGATTCACGCCTTCTACCCTCTGGTCTATGTTGGTTGCATCAAACAAACGGACACAGATGCTGTCACTTTTTGTCGGTACAAATATCCGTTGACACACGACCGTCAACCAGTTTCGTTGTTAACTCAAATACAACTTTTACGGTTTTCAGTAACATTTAACATTTTATTTTTCGTTTCAATAAACCTTTTAGAACATTAAAAATAACTTTTATTTTAATTTCCACAATACTAATTACTCAGATATTCGATCGCCAATCACCAATACTTTGTATTGTTGCGAGCCAATGTAACTACAGGCCCCCGGGGTTAAAACATCTTAGTTCCCAAGCAATGGTAATGTAACGCCATGGTAGCAAGCCAACGGCGATGGTGACCACTTACCTTCAAGAGACACATTTGCCAGATTGCCTACTACTTCATAAAAAAACAATAATGATCTATTTGATGATTATAATAATATATCTAATGTTTTTAAGACACAAAACCCAAATTCTACTGTTTAATAAAAAGCGTCACGGTGTGCTTACCGTTTCGGAATTGAAAATACATTGAACTTAGAAAAACCGCCGAAAGAAACTGCGGATTTTTTTTGTCGAAATTTATTACAATTTATAATCTGTACTAATACTATAAAAGTAATTGTCTGTCTGTTAGGCTTTCATGGCTAAACAACTGTTCATTTTTTTAATTTAGCGCCGAGACATTTTTTACGATATTCTGAGAACCTGTAGTTAAACAGTATTACGTTGCCCATAAAAGAGTTACTCACTGTATGCAATCCAGTAACAGGAATGATCACTTTGTAAACAAAAAATATATAAAAATAACCATTGTTATGTACCATTTGTTCTCAAAATATTTGATATTTTTCTTTCTATAGAATTGTATAAACCTCTAAAACTATGAAATAATATTAAAAAATCCACATCAATCGGATAAGCATTGTTTGCATGAAACCATAAAAAAACTGATTTGAATAAAAATAAAAACTTTTTAGTTTATATATAGATAATAATAACAACTTACATATGAATTTCAAGTTTCTTCAGTAATAAAATAATATAATATTCTGATGTTAATGTTAGCAGGTGAAACATGATATTCGTTAAGGTTACATTGTTGTGCGGGGTACTCACGTATTAGCTATTATATGCTCTAATAACGAGTTCAGTTCGCCGACATACTTGACATGCGATAATTAAGACGATCCTAACAAACAACTGACGTCATCGACTATATTAGTTACATTATAAGAGATATTCAATGTTATATTTATGTATTTAATTAACGTTCACGTCAATTAATGTTTCAAACGAGTTGGAAGGTCATAGGATTATTAATACTGATAGGAATGTTTTCCAAAGGGGCGGAGCCTAGCGTCTCGACTTGATCACGCGGTGTGCATAGGCCCTGCCAAGCTCCAAGTTTGGAGTTTGAACTCTCGGTCGAGGCGGATATATTACAAATAATATTTCAGTGCTCAATATGGATTTAAGACCTTTGTTCTATTTTGTGTGTTATATGTCAATAAACGTTTACTTTATTGTTGTATTGTTGTTTTGATTTATGTTTTTAAAAAAACCTATTTCTTGATTCCTAAAAATAGTATATTTTTTATATGTCCATGTATTTCGGTGATTTATCTGATCAGTAATTTAATTTTGTACCAAAATTCCACCTCTTAGAGATATACCATTAAGAGGTGATCCCAAGTAAATCCAATAAAAATGGTGAAAGAATTCACTCAACGGATTCATCACTTGTTGTAGTTGTATTATTTAATATGCTATTATTATTCAATCGACGATTGTACATTAATTAGAAGAAAAAATACTTCCCAAAGCGTAGAAGTCTGTTTCATGTATGGGCTAGTGAGTATAGAATAAATAAAATCAAAACTGTTGGGCAAACGTAGGCTCGGCTAAAGAATAAGTCTGAATGTTTTTCTAACAAAATATATTTTATTTAAAGCACTATCTACAAAAGAAAAGATTTTATATACGACGCTTATTTTTGTCAGACGTGTATTTACCTAAGACATCGTTATAACAAGTGTGTGTACTTGTTATAACGATGTCTTGGTGCGAAACTTTCTTATTATGTATCAATATATTTTATATTAATGTAAGCTAAGTTAACGTATGTCCAAGGTTTCCACTTAATTTTCAGAAAGTGAAAAAGACAAAGCATGCTTATTACTTTACGCTTTAACAAATATAAATTATAATACACATTTTATGAAGCTCTAAATCTGAAAATTCTTATCATACATATGTATAAACATACATACATACATACATACATACATACATATATAGGATATTTATAAATTGTGATAACTAAATAAACTCGAATTCTGCTCAAGTAATGTCAATCATCCAACGTCATTGAACTGCCAAGCGTAGGAGTAAAGTTTAATTATAAGTTCTCGAGTTATATTACAATGAAATATATTTTTAATCTGGAACCTGGGCGCTCATGTAAGTGAGGTGAACGGACTTACTCTCAAACAAAATTTCTTTGATCCCGGATCTCTCGTTACACATACAGAATCCAATTTAGGAAATAATCAACACAAGTCAGCTACTTTCTTTTCGTTTTCAGTTTTCAATGCAAACATGTTTCATGACTATCGAAAATTCGAATTTCATAAATTTTTGGTGGACTAGTGGAGCCGAAGGATGAGAAATTCTTACATTCGAGTTGACGAGTGAAAATTAAGAAAATATACAATCATATTTCTTATTGATGTATACTATAATTGATATGAAAACAAATCATTACATAAAATGACTAGCTACATCTAGTTAGATTCAGGTACATTATTATTGTCCTTCCCGACTTCAAAGGTGAAATAAGAGGTTTTATAATTAAAAAAAATAATAATACCGGAGCCCAATCTTGCGGGCCAACACTGCGGGGGCGGCCAGTGTAGAACACTGCCATACTGGTCGTCGTCGCGTTTGGACTCTACTACCACTTACCATCAGGATGAGTAGAGTCATCCCGGTCATTTGCCATCCCGGTAGTTATAAAAAAAACAATGAAATCTTGTAATAGTAATAAAAACGTTTGTTTTCAAAATAAATCAAATAAGAAAACGCATTGTACAAAGTAAATAACTAACAAACGTATATAGTGTATCAAATAAGTTTCATCTGAATTAATTCTGAATTTGTATAAACGTTTGTATCTGCTACCAAATATAATTTATCATAAAACGAGAATTCGAGCTCAAAGGTAAAATAGACGACTTCAGATAATAACAATTGTATAATACTAGGACTCTGACAATGTTATTTAGATTATAATTTAGCATTGCAATATTTGTGCAACGAACATTTGTAGCGAAAATTTAAATGGCCGCAGGCAAAGATGAGAAAAGCTGTCTACCGTATCTTTTGTAAACAGTTTATATATTACTAGCGACCCGCCCCGGCTTCGCCCGGGAGGCAGATAAATTATTCCTAAAAAAGTCTGTCATGGTATTGTCAGCTTTTAGGCGCAGTGGGCGACAGCGCATCACGCATTAGTATGATCGGTGTGGGACCGCTTGAATGTGCGCGATATTTTTAATTTTACGATAACTCCTAAGATATTAAATTAAATTGGGCAGTATAAAGTACACTTATAATATACATGAAATGCTTAAATTAAATAACGTATTTAAATTTTACATTAAAAATTAAAGTGGGTATAGTCAGCTATCGGACGGACGGACGTTTTTGTAAATCTACAAAAGGGGAACAATTTCACCATACATTATTTTGTTATATTTCAAAGGGATTTTACAGCGTTTTCGATGAAAGCTCCCAATCGGCTCATTTTTTTCCGACTTTTTCAACATTTTTCGTCATATTTCAACAAATTTACGGAAATCATTAATAAATTACACACCTAAACCTTTCTCTTGAATCACTTTATCCATTTGTGAAAACCGTAAGAAAATCCGTTCAGTAGTTTTTAGATTATCGCGTTTATACAGACAGACAGGAACCGCGGGGGACTTTGTTTTATAATATGTAGAGATAGTGATTTTAACTAAACGGAATTCGCAAGAGCTTAAACTGATATATTTTATTAATAATAATTTAATTAAATACCTTTTTTCTTGTATAATATATAATATCATGTCGACAAGCCATGAAGCCAATTCGTATGAGGTATCGGCACACGAGGCATATCACTTAAATTAAGAAAACGTGACCTATATTTAAGCAGTTATTGCAAGCACACTTAATTTTAATGAACCTCCTGAGTAGATAAATTAAAAAAATTCAAACACTTAGGTTGCGAGTGTTGATAACTACAACAAATACAAGTCTTTACATTATGTACACAAGGTTCAAAATCGTCAGACATGTTTTTGAGTGACGTGAGTTGCCGTTAAGGTCGTAACTCGTAACTAACGGCAAATGAACCACTCGGATCGAACGCGCCGGCTGGCGCTGGGCGCGGGCGTCGCGTCAGTTTAATTTACCCGCGAGTTTGAATTTGAAAACCTACCTACTTTCTTATGTTTTTATGACTGATCTTTGATTTAATCTACAAAATTCCCTTACCAGAAAACTTACCGTACAAACATAAATGGTATATTATCTAAATCATATTTCGAAACGCTTTTTATGCGCGGAAGGAATATTACAAACAAAATATGGTACATATACCGAAATAATATGATGTCTGATGTAATAAGGAGTAGCTTAGGTTACTTTTACTTTTGGAATAAATATATAAATCGATTCATAAAATAGAAGAATTTTATTAAAATTAAACGTAAACTCTGCGAACTGAAAAATAACTTTTTTTGTTAAATACCACGCGGACGAAGTCGCGGGTAACAGCTAGTAATAAATAAAGTAGTATAAATTCTAATAAGAAATTAATTAGAAGTTTATTCCATTTCGAAACATATAAAGATAGACCACTATATATACATAGATCGTGTATCGAAATCAGATCATTCATTCTGTTTCGTTTAAAGAGAACATTTCTCTTTGTATTCATATATTGCGCTTGTTCACTTTGTGTGCCGTTTTAAACGTTTCGTTAACGAACTCCAGGACAGGTTCTGTGGAGAAAATAAAACGGTTGTATGTTGAGAGTAAAATGTATTACGCGACCGACAAAGCGATATCTTAACGCACGTCGGAAGCGGCGCTCTCGTGCGGGACACGAGTTTTGTTATCGCGATGATATTTTTAATGCTTATTTCAAAAATATTTAGAAAATAAAAATATTTTCTGTTTATTTCCTTTTTTAATTAAATATTTTTTTTTGGTATTATACGAATAATTTAAATTTTACAGTGGGTAATAAAATTACACAAACTATGTATTTTATTCAATTCAAATTTTGATGTTCAAATCTCATGAACATGGAATTATTTGAAAAAAATATAAAACTATACAAATATATGTTAATTTTAATGAAATAATGTAATATAAAAAGAATTAAATTTATTTATATAAGAGCTTTAAATAAATAATTAATTAATTACTAATTATTTTTAATTTTGATTTATTTCGCTTATTGGTAGTAAAAATATGAAATATAGTAATAATATGGCGAAATTTTAATCTTGTATAACAGTGTGTTTTATTTATGCAAACAGGGTAAGTGTTTTTTCATATATGAGTTACTTTTAAGTTTTAGATTGTTTGTTATTATTTCAATAAATGATATCAGTGAAATTAGTGAGTTAATAAATTGTATACTGACTTAAATGGGTTGAACCAAATGTATTGTATCCGTACATTTTTGACGTATTTTGATGTGTGCAACGTCTAATAAATCTATGAACGCTGGCTGCATGCATGAAATTGTCCCGTTACGGTCATTGTCCCGTTGCGCTGATTGTACGCTTTGCCGCTTCTATCTCTCTTTCACTCGATTGGCCTATGAGTGCAAATAAAAGTAAATTAATTAAATTGTAGATTTCATTTCACTCCTTCTTTATAGCCATACAGAATAATGATAATTCAATAAAAGATTCAATTTTATTCATAAAAGTATTGCAGTCATTTCATCAATGTTTTGTTATGACGTTGTCACGTTACTGACTTTACAGACAACCATTTTTTTAGTTATTCCAAAATACTCAAATTAAACAAAATTATTTTACTCAATGGAAACTTTACATTTTGGTAAACAATTATGTGGTGAGAACCAGAAAGATTTTGGTACTATTAAGAAATTTTATTTTATACTTTTTCATAGTTTTATAGTTACATAATATATTTAATAGTTTTTTTATCTGTGAAACAAAAATAAGTTTTTATGGATTGCGTCAATTTCATGTAACTATCATTCTGTTAATTACCTTTAACCATACTGAAACACTGACTAGCCATAGTTAGAAATTGATTGCATAAACAATAAACTTAATTACAGGCACAAGGGACATAACATCTTAGTTCCCAAGGTTAGTGGCGCATTGGCGATGTAAGCGATGGTTAACATTTCTTACAGCATTGTCTATGGGCGTTGGTGACCACTTACCATCAGGTGGTCCATATGCTCGTCCTCCTTCCTATACAATAAAAAAAAATATATATCTAATAGCATTTAAAACGGTAACCATGTAGCTACAAGTTAACTAAATTCTCCAATATACCCAGTCGAAAAGTAAACTAAGTATACAGTATACTAGTATGCTATTTGAAATGTTACATGTATAAAATTCAACGTTTCATTTGTAAAGACTGCATTTGATATTTCGTATTTAAAAAGTAGTTTCATAGCAACACGTTCATACTCATAGCTCTTTCACAAAGCGACTGAATTTCAATATCTTTCTCAGTACTGGATATATCAAGGATCGAGATACAAATATACGACGACCTATTGTGCGCTGTTCCGTTTGTTGGATTCGGGGACGAAGTTTATTGACAGTTTTATTTAAAGCATTTCATTTCTTGAAATAAAAATCGAAGCGCCTGCGACCGAGTTCATATTCCAGATGAACTAAGTTTTGATATATTATGTTATTAGCTTTTTGGACAATTAAAACAGCTTATCGGCAACGCATTGATGCCTTCGAGATGTGGTGTTGGAGAAGGATGCTCCGGATATGGGGCCGGACACACAGAACCAACGTATCGATATTGAGACAACTCAAAGTAATTAAAAGGCTATCCACCATCTGCCTACAGAGGTTTCTTGAGTACTCCGGTCACATTGCCCGAAGGGAAGGCGGCAACCTGGAGAAGATTGTTATCACTGGCAAAGTGGAAGGAATGAGACCTCGAGGACGGAACCCGATGCGTTGGTCAGATCAAATCCGCACCGCGCTCAACATGAAAGTCCACGATGCACTACACGTCGCAACCCACAGAGCAACATGGCGCGACATCGTCCGAAAAATAGTCAGTGGAAGGGGTCACGACCCTCAGTAATGACGAACACGACGCACAGAGAGAGATTAGCTTTTTGATTCGTGATAATAGATGGCGTTAGTAGTCAGCTAAAGCACTATAGCTGGTCACCTTGAATACGATGGTAGAGATTATTGTTTTGTTATTTTTCAAGCAAAATTAAAGTGTTCGGCTGGAAGTATTGGCTTTATTGTGACATAATATTAGAAGTTACGTGCCTTGCAAGTGGAGCCGCAAGTATCATCCATGATAATTACAACTCCATATATGTAATTTTTACCAAATTCATCGACGTGGGTCTCATTTATTGAAATGTGAAGTTGTAGGTTTGTAAGCTCGGAATATTATTGATTCATATCTTAGTTGATTATAATGCATCTCGTGCTTGACGGTGAAGGAAAACATCGCGATGAAACCCACATGTGTAAAATTTCACTGAAATTCTGTCACATGTGTATTCCACCAACCCGCATTGGAGCAGCGTGGTGGATTAAGCTTCAAAAACCTTGTCCTCAAAAGAGTGAGAGAGTTGTCAGCAGTGACACATCACAGGCTGTTATTATATCTTAGTTGAACATTAACTTTGTTGCTTAAAAATGTTACATTTTACACACATACAAACAAAGGTTACCGTAGTAAAAGGACGATGAAAGTATTATATATGAATAAAGAAATAAAAAATTTGCTTATACATAGTAGTTTAAAAACCCATTGAAAAAAAATCACGTATAAATCTAGAGTACAATACCCATTATTCGCGGGTAAAAGTAATAAAAGAATTGATGAGTGCGATGTATCAATGTCATGTTTTTCATATTTTACGCAATGATAACTCTTTCGACATTTAATCAAGTCAAATTGTGAACTGTCCTTTGTTACTTATTGCTTACGCCTCATGTTTTGATTATTGTACTTTTTCTCTTTTATGAACCGATGTTATTTGGACTTGATTTTAATTTATTAACTGGCTTAAGAATACCTATATGTTTTTGATTTTCAACGAATAGAAGGTACAATATTTATATCATCTTACCCTGGTGAATATTTAAATTTAGAACTTAAACTTTGTAAGCAATATAACAGAATGTAGAACATGGTTCTATATTGTATATTAATCTATATCTAATACATTCCCCTTTGGTATATATATTTTTAACAATTGAAAATTATATCGCGTTTAACATTTGCTCGTGAATTCTGTCCTCGAGTACAAAATATGAATGAGGAATGAGCATTCATACACGGAATATGCGGAAGAATTGCATAATTGTGACCCATTCAAATGCCGCAAATCGCTAGCAGAATAAACATACATACATATATATATCCGCCGAGCCGTCGCTTGTAAAGCGATGCGATATATATCAGCTCAGCGGTTTTGGTACAGGAATAGTAAATAAATATTGTGAGTTCAAATGCGATTTTTATATCCCTTGTATAAATTGGAAGTTATAGAAATTATTAGCAATAATGAAAACACTTTCTTTCACGAATATATTACAATCAAAATTTAAATCCCGATCAAAAAGTAATATTGAATACGATGTATTTTTAACCGACTCCTAATAAGGAATAGGTTATCAATTCGTCTGTATGTTTTTTTTTAAATTTTATAAATCACAGTATTTACATTACTCATTAATAAAATCTAGACCCTGAACTTTTAGGTCAAAAAGACTAGACACGGCAGCTGCGACTGCCGGTGAGGAAGTGCGGGGTAGAGGGGGGAAATCCCGAGGCCCGTACCCTGGCTGGCCACTGGAAGCGCCAGTCAGAAGGAATTTTTTTTTTTCATTTTCTCCTTTATAGCATTGCATTGTAACTTCGTTAAGACTTCGTCACTGTTGATTAGAGTCCTTGTTCTTAGATACGGTTAGAGACATTTATTTTCCCAAAAGATTTACATTTAAATCACTTACAAAGAAAATTAAAAAACAATTAATAGAACATTTAAGTCGAATAGGCGTAGTACAGTAATACGATAAAAAAATCAATAACCTAATAATATCAGTACAATGCAAACAAGTATGGATATTTTGTGATAGATACAGTACCTATCCAGACATGAATAAATAAAAGTTTAATTTTTATTATGTTAAGCGCAGGAAATATAAATCAACCGAAATAAACCTATAAAAATTTTACCTTAGACTTCGCTTCAAAGGTAAGTTTGACTGATAAAGTATTCAAACTGTACCATACAAATAATTTAATTGCCAACAAAAACATTATACCAAAAGAAGCACTTGAACTAATAATAATATATTTTATTTATTTTACGTGATGGTAGATGTTGCTTTAGGTTTGTAGTCGTAGCGAAGAAAAATATTTTATAAGCGCAAACAAATAAACAACAGCTGTATTTTGACTTCCGAAGAGAAATAACGTGAGTCACATTTACTGAAAAAAATATTGGATTTTGTGAATGAATTTATAAATTTAAAAGCAATATATTTTCGAGTAATTTGATTAGTACATATTTTGAATCATCATATTACAGGATTATAATAAGTAAAAAATTCAGTACACTTTTTACTCAAATGAGACGGAATTCAAATTCAAATATTATACTATATAATCATTACTGACAAAACTCGGCATACATTGTACTTTGTCCTGTATGTATATTATTTTATATAATTATATGCTATGTGGCGATCGTTTGAACGACATACAAGTCAATGTGCTACAGCGCTATCACAACTCGTTAGAGTAAATAGATAAACCTACACAATGACAAAATACATACATGGGACAATTTCATGATGATCGCTCTATCGGCGAATTTTATAAATCAAACAGATATACCAACTTCCATTTATATTTCACCTTAAGGCTTAGTATGTTCACCATTTATATACTTGACCTCTTATCCGCCTTAAAGGAGAAACTTAATAAAAGTAAAAATCCAAGTCACATTGCAATCATATTTGCAGTCGCGTAAGACTCCGCTATGTGTATACTGAAAAGTATTTTTTGCTCGAGTCTACGGCACATTTTTGCTATTATAAAGCACTAGGCGAAATTATGCGATATTTAAAATTGTATATTTCTACTGGGTCTCTCGTGAAGTCCTTGGACTGATTTAATTTAAACAAGTATTTTATTTAAAAAAGTAAATTATATTTTAAATATAATTTAAAATGTTTTAGTCCTGTACTTCGTTAAGAACTACAGAAACAGTTTAAGTTGTGGCGTGTTTTTTATAAAAAACATTCTGAACTAATGCAATTTTTTTTTTTCATCTGACTTGAGTAGCTGTAATGTTCTATCGACTGTTCAAGACGCATGTTTAAACGGCAGAACATCATATACGTAGCAGACGGTAAATGTCCCGTGGCTGGACAAAGTCCCCACTCCTCTTTATCAATACGGATGTGGCTGTCCTCATAGCAGCGAAAATGGGCGTATTCGGACTGGCAAACGGCCCCTCTGATCTTGCCACAAATAAACCGTTCCAATTGGAGTTTCATGTGTGTATTTATCGTTTAATTCCTGCTCACAAAAACTGAACGACTTAAACTGTATGACTTTCATGAGATCTTCGTTTTTTTTTTTTAATTAATTGGTAGTTTTGTAAGATTTTGCATGTGTCCTTGCGATGTTTTGATTTTTAGTCGAGACAGTTTTGAAGACATGGCAAAAATGTATTCTTTAACAAATAGGAAAGATAAAAATATGTTCCGATTATAATAATAAATTAAAATAAATAAGTTAACGAATAAAAACATCAACAAACTTCAAAAATTAAATAACGAAGCAATAATGAGTTTCACTTAAACGTCACTCATAAAAAACGTGTCATGAAAATCAATATGAAAAACTGTCATCTCAAATAAATGTGATCTCAAAATAATACAACACTGAAGCTAATGTTATACAAAAACAAAAAAAAAACTTAAATACAAACACGAGGCGATGTAAAAATGAAAGCGAATAAAACACATTTTATGTGTCTGTCCATGCGGGCCGCCTTTGTTCCGATGAACTCTTCTGTATCACGTAACATTATCGTACGTTATTAAGCTTACCGCCCGTATGTGTATAAAAATAACGCGCTTACCTTTTACTTCACCCTTTTTTCCCTAGCTTTGAAATATAAGGAAAACTAATAATAATGTGTTACGAATGTGAGTTTCTTCAACATTTTATAATAAGTATTCTAAAAACAAAAACAAAAAAAAAACATTCAAATAAAAATGTTTCCACGAAACGCAAAACGGCTTTTCACATATTGCAAAAACTGCCGGCCAGTTCACTGCGTGACCACTTCCAATGCCGCTGTAAAGCGAGCTAGTGCGTACTGTGACTGCGTTTACGTTCATACTTTTGTGAACAAACTGACAGCTCCGTTACATAAGCTCGTTGATTAACTCCGCGCATAGTCAAAATAAATTAAGTGACAATTTTACTGAAATGGATAATGCAACTGTTATTTTTGGAGTCGATGTCAGCTAAGGAAACACTATAATATACCTAGCAATAATAATACGGGAATTTTTTAAAACCAAACAAAAACATACACATTACAAATTGACTTTTATTCGCCTCGTTAAGTTGCACGTGCGACACAAGCACGTCTCACCTATAACTAACTATGTATGTAGTTATAAACCCACCTTGGCTGACATCGACTCCAAAAATAACAATAATTGTAAATACATTATCAACTACACAACACATTCGTACCTACATATTGATGAGTAGAAAATAGTAAGTTAATTATCAAATTATAGAAGAATACGCAATTATTTTTTTACTTTTTAGTGCATATAATTTGTTTTTCCTATGAAGTCGGTTTTTGTTTTGTTAAAATTATTATTTTTATTATTTAATATTAATATTAATGGCATGTGTAGAAGTAAGATTTTTTTAATATTAAACCATTACAGAAGTTTTACCTAGATTTAAGGCTGCAAACTTGCATTGATGGCGAGAATATTTTGACCGACGTTCAAAAGATTAAAGCATATGGTCGAAACTATCGTTAATCAGCCTCCTCAAATACCATGGTTCGAAAAATTATAATGAATAGGTCGCATACTAAAATATTATGTAGACTTCGCGCTGGCCAGCACCCTTGTAACTATTTCCTTTTTCTTTTGAAAAAGGTGATTCCCGTAATTGTAATGTTTGTGGTACATGTTTCATGTTTGAACAGATGTTCATCACGTTTTACTGAAATGCAACAAATATAGAGGTCCTTGGGAAGCATCAATAAATAGACTTCTAACGGCCGAATACTGAAACGTCATTCAAAATGAAGTGGGACTTAATTATTTGGAACGTCATTAATTTCAAAATTTTGTATGCGAAATTTGAAATTAATGGCGTTCCAAATAATTAATTCCCACTTCATATTTGAAAGACGTTTCAGTATTCGGCCATAAATCGATTAAATGTCGGAGTTATGCAAAGTGTTGCAATATGCTGCATGTTGTCAATTTGTTAGTAAAACAAAACTTTGTCGAAGTCATATTCATGTAATTTCTCTAACAAGCAGAAACTAAAGATTAGATTAAAAGGTGGAATTAAAAAAAAATCTTATTTAGATACAAAACTAATCAAGAAATAAAAACACAAAAACGAATGAATATAAAACGAACATTTCTCTTTGAGCACAACGTTAAAAATACGAGGTGTCTGGATAACAAAACACGTTCCGGCGTAAAACACCCGCGCCCAGTCCCACTGAACCCGGTCCTCGTCTCGACGTAGACATTACATACTAACTAAAACGAAGTAGTCTCTAGTAATTTGTTTCTGAACTATGTAAATATACATATTTGACAAACCATTTCCAAAATGCAGATCTCGTCAGAAAGGTTGATTGTCAGATTGATTAACGATAAATATTACGACATTAAAGCATTTTTGCTCTGTACAGTACATAATCTCACATAATGTAGTTACATTATGTGAGATTATGTACTCGTAAATAAATTATATATTTTTTTGTATTTTTTGCATTGTAAGGCGGACGAGCATATGGGCCACTTGATGGTAAGTGGTCGCCAACGCCGACATTGGCATTGTAGGAGATATTATACTTCGCTTACATCGCTAATGCGAAACCAACCTTAGGAACTAAGATCTCACCCTTCAAACCGGAACACAACAATAGCAAGTACTGCTGTTTTGCGGTAGAATATCTGATGAGTGGGTGGTACCTACCCAGAGGAGCTTGCACAAAGCTCTACCACCAAGTATTTATGAATAGACCACTCCGAGAACTCCGACTTCTTATAAAATCAGTTTTCACTTCTATGGATGCTAAACAGATATAAATTTACTTTTAACTGTACTAGCCTGTTGCACGCGCCATATCTAAGAAGTAATGAAACTTAAAAATGCATTTGTAAGCTCTTTTGAATCTGTATAATATGAATATAGTATTAAATTGTATTTACAGCGACCACTGGCTCGGGATCTGGTTTCTACCGAGATAAACCAGCTAGGCATCGTCGACGAATACAAACCACGTATTTATAATCTGTGTATTATATTGTGTGTTTTCCTTATTTATGATTTATCTCTCAGGTAACATTTCTAAAACCCGTTACTACTTATAAGCGTCATTCGTACGTTATTCGCTTAAAAGCTCCCCGGGGACACGTGCGTAGACGATAGTGGGATATAATCGACGATCAACTTTGTGTTCCTGATAATTAATAGCTGGTCCTACTCTAATTGTACTCGACGGAATACTTTTTTTCATGATATTATGTATTTAGTTATTAGCAAAGTATTGTACCTAGAAATATATTTATTGTTTTTCTAATTTTATTTTAATATTGTTCCGCTTGCAATTGAAACATTGAAAGTTATAGTTTTAGTGCCAAAAAATCATTTCATATATGTCACATTAATTATATATCTAGATATAATGTATCTTATCTCCACGAATGATAGAAGGTTCATTTTCGGCTTAGATCGAATTGCCATTTAAAGACGATGTCCTGCCAGTGTTTTGCCACCATTCCACGCGGTCATCATTGCTATAGTATGCAACTATTTTGTAATATTAATTTTCGCATAAATATACAAGTCCTAAATATAAAAAGTCATATTCATTAAAATTTTTAACAAATTTAAATGCGAATGTTTTTTTGTTATATTCACAAAGCCACGACTTTTTCGGAGAGAAACTCGTTTATTTAACAAAAACAAAATTACGCATCCCGCTAACGAGGCATTTAAATTACAATCCAACAATTCTGCTTAAAATATCTCGCTTTTCTTATTTTTTACGGATTTCCGATTTTTTTCGCAAAAAATATTTTGGGGATTTTTCACTGTACTGGACCAAATCCAAGCGTAGAGTGCACTCGTATGCATAGCGCTGCTGTTTTTTACTATTTGGAGTTGTATAAATATTTGAAGCCTTCAATATTGTTTCGTCAATAACATTAATAAATTATGTACATTTATATTAGTTTTTATATAAAAAAAACCCTCCTCTCTAAATGCTGCTCATATGAGGCAGCCATGACAAGATAAAGTAATATTCTACTCTTAGCTTTGACTTTCGAGGAATTCACAACCACGATTATTATCCTAACTAATCTTATAAGAAATGAGATTTTTTGTTTTTTTTACGCTTACACGTTTAAACTATTCAGCCGATTATTATGTTTTTGCCCACACGGTGCTGGTATAAAAATGGGGATACCCGTTCTCCTCACACTCAGGCAAAGCCGCAGGCGGCAGGTTTACTTATACAGCTTAAAGGCAGAACAAAGTTTAAACTAATAAAATAATAATGAACACTTTATTTAGAAATGAAACAATAAAGGTGGATATTTCGACCATGGGTTAATATTTCTTTAAAATCGAAATTAAGAAATAGTAAATACATTTTAAATATGAATAGTTACCTCTAAGCGACCAAACCGTTAAAGTATATAATAATTATATCCCGTGTAATCTGCAGCAGCCGAATGCTCCAAGCGTTTCATTAACAGAGGTAATATAAATGCGAATATAAAAGGTTTTTATCTTCAAACTTGTTTTGTTCTTATTTAATTAAATAAATGTTTATTTCTTTTACGTTTCGAATAAAAAAATACCTTCGTAAATGTTCATTGAATTGTATTATTCTTATTTCTATTTTCACCCTGTTCTTAATACTTTTTGACTATCGAAATAAACGCGTACAACAATATAATATTATGGTTTAAAAAATAAATAAACTGACTTTAAAGATAAAACAACAACAAAAACAAGTTGCACTTAAAAACACCCAAATGTATTTTCGTTACATAATTTCATATATAATTCAAAAGTGCTTGAAACCGACGGTAATCTCAAACTATGTATTATTCCGCACTATAAACAACTTATTTTATTAATAACAGACACAAATAAAATAACAAATACTCAACCAGGACCAATGGATAGAGGCAGTCTACTTAGGATAAGTAAGAACGTCAGGACGACGTACGTTTATCCACAAATGTATCGTAATAGGAGAGCTAAATTTGTAGGTTGTGTGTGACCTACCCATTTACTACAGGATTATTTTTTTGACGTGACAACGTCTAATAAATCGATGAACGCTGGCTGCATGCACGAAAAATTGTCCCGTTACGCTCATTGTCCCGTTACACTCATTCTCCCGTTACGCTGATTGTACGCTTGCGCCGCATCTATCTCTCTCTCACTCGATTGCAGTTATTTCATCAATGTTTTGCTATGACGTTGTCATGTTAAACTATCGTCCGTAAACCGACTTTACAGACAACCATTTTTTATTTAAACAAGATAGCTAATGGGCCGTAAGTGGTCAACACCGCCCTTAGATATTGGCGCTGTAAGAAATATTTACCATCCCTTACATCACAAATGCGCAACCAATTATGAGAGCTATGGTGTTGTCACTTTTGCCTATAGTCCTCTAGCTCACTTAGTCTTTAAAGTAAACAGTACTACAAAATTAAATATTGCTGCTTAGTTTCAGTATTAGTGACGATTGGCTGGAATCTACAACAAAGTAAAATGTTATTATTATAGAATTTTAAAATCGTTATCATACTCGTATCTCACAATCATTTCACGTAAGAGGTTTAACTCGATTCCATTTAACTAAGTTAAACTTATATGCATTTTCATTTAAAACTTTGCCTTACCCGTATGTAATTATAAAGTCGTCAGTTATTTTAATCTAATACTCTACGTTTACTGAGTGAGCTTTTACATGGGATTATGTAATATATGTTTTAGTGCTATGATATTACGCTTCAGTTCTGACAAATTAGTACATATATAAAGAAGTTACTTGTATTAATTTTAGTTTTAAATTCAACTGTGTGTCTTGTAATTTATAACTTATTAGCTGTGCCCCGCGATGTCACCTCCTCCTACCACCACCTTCTTCGATAAAAGGACTATATACAACACAAAAATATTTTTTAAATTCGAACCATAAGTTCCTGAGATTAGCCGGGTCAAACAAACAAACTCTTCAGCTTTATATATTATAGTATATATATGTAGATTAAGTGTCCGGTATAAGTGAACAATTGTTCTTTATTGGAAATAAACTCTGTCTAAGCCCTCTAAGCTCTCAAACTCTCAAGCGTTAGTTCACTCGGGGCGATCTTTACAAAACAAAAGAAAAACAACTCGTTTTAATGAAAAATTAAATTTTAATTCAACGAAGAGTATCTTTATTAAGTTTACATTTAATTTCGCGCCAGTTTGCGCGTTCACTTACTATCAAATAAAAAAAAAAACCATTGAATAGAATGTTCGCCTTGTGATTTTTTCATATTAGCAGAGCGAGCGCTTGTAAAAATAATTATGTATAGTAAATACAAGTATCATCAAGTTCTAACTCTACCCATTTTCGTAACTTGAACGTATAAAGTAAACAAATAATTAGTTAAATTAGTTCAACTAAAAATCAATTAACAGAAAAGAAAAAATAAATATTTTACTGTCATTTAATTGATACAGTTTTACCTTAGACCTGAAAAAGCGTACTTATCAAATAGTATGAATGTTTTTCAAAACTTACAATATATCAAGCCTTTCAAAATACTACGAAATAAAATAAAATCAACAATAAAGAGCGCATTCAATTCCTTTCACAAAGGACTCGGACCGAAATACGTTAACGAATTAGTTTCTAAAAAAATAAAAACCAACATTCCAGCATCGAAAGTTATTGAAAAAATAACGAAGTCCGAACAAATAACCACAGCGATCAATCAAGCGGCGAGAATTGGATCCGGAGATATAGCGCAGGTGAAAATGAAACTATTAATAACTCCAAAAACCGAAATGATTCAGATAACTAAACCTATCCTAATTACTTGACGGTAGAGCTTTGTGCAAGCTCGTCTGGGTAGGTACCACGTACTCATCAGATATTCTATCGCAAAACAGCAATACTTGCTATTGTTGTGTTCCGGTTTGAAGGGTGAGTGAGCCAGTGTAACTACAGGTACAAGGAATATAAGATCTTCATTCCCAAGGTTGATGGCGCATTGGCGATGTAAGCGATGGTTAATATCTCTTACAATGCCAATGTCTATAGGCGTTAGTGACCACTTACCATCAGATGGCCCATACGCTCGTCCGCCTTCCTATGCAATAAAAAAAATCCTTATGAATATAGTTCGAATTATTAATAACGCACGAATTAATAATCATTAATAATACAAGTGACTCAAATATTTTTTTGGTGACGGAAGGCTGGCTCATTTATCGTTCAGAGATCAGAATTGCGATCAAAGGAGAAATGCTGCTGCATTCTTGCCACCATTCCACGCAGTCTGTACAATAGCTATTTTTATATTTTCGTTTTTATCTATTTAAGGCTAAATATTTTTTAAAAGTAATGTAAATTTTATGTATATAATGGAAAAGAATGTTTTTATTGTCATGACAACGCATAGTAATTTTAATTTTTAGTCCATGTTTATTTCATTACATATTTTTGAATTTTTCACGTTATTTCCTACAATACCGTAAAACTATCATTGTTCATAATCAACTATGACGGGAAAACTAATGTGACGTCATATCGGTTTTTATGCTTATGATCATTAAAAAGCATCAGGTAAGGTAATTTAACCCACTGTTATCACAAGAAAAGCAAAAATAAATGAACTCATTAAAAGTTAAAACCGCAGCAAAGCTAAACCTGTAAACAGCGCGGACTAGGCGAGCACGTGCGTTGCGGTAATAACCGGCTCATACCGGTTACAGGCTGGTTCTTATTTGTGTTAGCGGCTTTGTGCTGATCTAACATCGCCCTGAACTCATTATAGCGGCTTTGTAGACCTCGTAAAACATATTATGAGATAGGTTTACATTTGAAAGTAGTTTAAATTAGCAATGTAGATTAATTTTCCTTAAGTTAACGATACCTATTACTGTACACATTATATCATAGACATTTTTTTTATTGTATAGGAAGGCGGAAGAGCATATGAGCTACCTGATAGTAAGTGGTCACCAACACCCATAGACAATGGCATTGTAGGAAATGTTAACCATCGCTTACATCGCCAATGCGCCACCAACCTTGGGAACTAAGATGTTATGTCCCTTGTGCCTGTAATTACACTGGCTCACTCACCCTTCAAACCGGAACACAGCAATATAGAGTACTGCTGTTTTGCGGTAGAATATCTGATGAGTGGGTGGTACCTACCCAGACGAGCTTGCACAAAGCTCTACCACCGAGTAAATACATTAGTTGTATTCTCTTTATGGGTGTGTCATTTTCATATTACTATTGATCAATTGTTCCTTTTATATAAATTATGGAACGTAATAAAAAAAATACAGTAAATTAACTTAAGTTTTGCCTCTCCGTTTAAGGAGTGGATGGAATGCACATGGGGTAGATTTTTGTCCCAAGCGTGCAGGTTTCCTCACGAATTATAAGCAAATTAAGCACATGTTATTTAGTGGCGCTTGCCCGGGATTGAACTCGCAATCTCCAGTTAAGATTAAGGCGTACTAACAAATCGGATTAACATAATAATAATAGTAATAAGGTTCTCCAGACCGATTCCGGCCACGGCGGCCAATCTTAAGAGAGATTAGCCAACTGCGCAGGAGATATTATAGTGCACAAGTGTGTGCGCAAACACAGGTGCACTCTCTTTTCCTTAGCTCTCATAATCCGATGGGACGGCAATCCGTCACGACCGGAAAGAGTTCAGGCGCAGGACCAACGGCTTAACGTGCTTTCCGAGGCACGGGAGTGTACACACTTCCAACTTCCAGACTCCGGGCTGCTACTGAGCATTTTCTGACAGAAAACCCCAATAACTATTTATTGGCCCGACTTGGGAATTGAACCCAGGACCACCGCGTCTGCGGCCTTAAATCAAGCCACTAGACCGACGAGGCAGTTCAACATAATATGCGTAGTACCTACCAATGTATAGCGTGGGCGATGGTGGGCATGTATCATTAGGTGGATAAGTTACCAAGCTAACTACCTAAAAATTTGTATAAATAAAATAAATTAAGCCGGCTCTTGCGTTCAGGAGGACATTTCTTACTTTTGATTACGTTAGTGACGTAGTTGATTGATCGACTAAACACGATTGATGGATCACATTTGAAAAATGATAGCAATTTCTTCCAATAACCTGAAAAAACTATCTAGATACGAACGTCCAAGACGTTTACCTATGTGTGTGTTATGTCTCAATAGAGTTTGACAAATAAACTGTAATGACGATTATCTGCACCAATAAAGATAAAATTGTGCGTCGAGGGACTCCCATCAGGAACAAAGTTTAGTGTGATATATTTTTGACTCAAAAGTGTTTTAAAATGTAGATTTCAATTACTTATATTATTATCTTTTGTCACACAAAGAAGCACCTTAACCTCCTTTATATTGACCTCCTAAATACGACCGCCCAACGTATCGCATTCTGTAGCATTTAGTAGGCACGGTATGAACGCTTGGGCAACTTCCATTTCTGACACTATCATCTCCACTGTAGGTCACGTATAAAAACTTCGTTTCAAAAACTGATATATCCATAATTCCAACATCACTGTCTATGTTTAAGATAGCTTGTCTATTTGTAATTTGTACCTAAACATCTATATCTTTACAAAAGTTAGCATTCATTCGTTTTATTATTTCTTTAAATAATTGTTTATACACAACTGCCAAAAATGAATATCTATGAGTATAAAGTACGTATGTGTATAATGTTTTTAGGGTTATGAGTTTATTTATTCAACAAAAACTTTTTAATGCCTAAAAAGAGTTTTGATTTATTAATTTAGAATTTATTTATTATTATAAATATTAATTTATAAAGAGGTTAATAAAATTGTATTGAATGTTTAACAAAGTCAATTACAACAAGTATTTTCTTTTACTAAGTATTTTTTCAAACCAATTTATCTACGTCTGTGAAACAACTTCTCAAGCTTAGTAACTAGATATAGGTACACCGGTACAGCCACCACCAGCTCGAACAACTAACTAGTGAAACAAACTAATATAACAGTCTTATTTCAACGGTTTTAGAGTTCCTCATCGAAATGTATAAAAAACCTGACGTTTTTTATATGTTAACAGTAGGTATAATTTTTGTTTAGATTTGAATGTACATACGTTTACAATTTGTATTGCTTTTTAGCGATCGAAATAATGTGCTGAGTGGGTGATGACTCAGGTGGATCAGCCTACGTCCGATCTATAACTATAAACTAAAAACAACTCCCGGCATTAGTTAGTTCTTTAAACAACGTAGTATCGAAATTTGATTAATATGGCAGAAAGTATAAGATAGTATATTACGTATAATCGGTCAGCTAAAAAATTGGTTGCCTGTAAAGTCGGTATACGGGCGAAAGTTTTACGTGACAACGACTTTGAGTGGTAAAATAATTTTAATGTGAATATTCATTCGTATAGTAGGAAGAAGGATGAAATAATAGTAACAATTTAAAACATTTATTTATACAAAGAATTATATTTAAAACATTAATTTATACAAAGAATCTCGCACTGAATTTCACTTTTTATGTCTGTCTCTCTCGCTCTTAGGCGGGCTAACCATGCCCGAGTGGAAGGGACGCGTGCCTCTCACTCGCTCTCATTGTGAGCGCATAACGTGAGCGGAGCGTAACGCAGTTTCTTGAAGTGTCACCCGCCAAACCAATTTATAAGACGTTGTCACGTCAAAAAAATTAGCATTTAAAATTCAAAAATGAAATCTTTGGATTGGATTTGCTTATTAAATGTTTCAAGTCCCAAGTCAAACAATCTGCAATACTTCAGTGCCTTCCTTAAGAATGAAACTCAAACACTAACCCAGGTACCTTAGCCAGAACTTGATAATAACCTTTTCTTTCTTTAAAGATACCGATAATAATCTCAGACGAGCTTAAATAAAAATCTTATTATTTCATCAAAAGTATTGTAAACTGTGAGACTTGAAACAAACAAATTGAATACGATTAATAAAGTCTTATTCGAAACCAATATTAAAATAAATATTTACGTACATAAAGCCATTTAACTATAAGTGCTGTACGGAACCATAGCTATACGAGCGCTTTACACTCAACAACTATTTTTACTCTAAAAGTCCGTTCACCGTGGCGAGTTGGCGCATTTTTGCTAGGAGTTCTAAATGAATTAGCCTTTTGTTTAAAGGTCGTTCCCCTTTACGATTTTACATCACGTATTTTTCCAGCGACATTGTTTGTATAGAGTATCATACGAGTATATTGACATACTGATTTTTGACATACTTTAAGCTGGATTTTTTTTATTGCTCTGCATGAAAAATATCCAGAACGACATGACAATTATCGAAAACTTTGAAGCTATATATCCTTAATGTCAGTTTTGAAAATGTACAAATGCTTTAAAATAAATGTAAATGTCCCACTGCTGGGCTACGTCCCTCTCCTGATGAGTGTGTGCTACCTACCCAGACGAGCTTGCAGAAAGCTCTACCACCAAGTAAAGCTTCATTACTATAAATCATTATTTTGTCTGGAATAACTTCGTTATGCTAGCATTCTTGTTCAATTCCACCATTCCACGCGGTCACGATTTGTACAGTAATTAATTTTAATTTGTATTTATTTAAGGTCTTAATGTACACAGTGGGTACATATAAATTATGAAGAAATTTATTCTGATAAGCTTAGCGGCGAGTTGAGCTCGTTTTACAATTAAATAATAATATTTATAAACTAAGCTGTTAAGTTAAACTTTTAAACAATATAATACAACTTAATCACGTTACATGACTGTGCTCTGTGAGTGTGTGTGTTGTTTCCCGCAGACGAGAGAGATATTTTCATCATTGAGCAACGAATCTCTTAGCTTATTTTTAATCTTAGGTTAAATTTATATATTTAATATTAAATTTTATAACTTTTAAATATATATATAAGTACATGCGTTAAGCAGCTTAACCATCTTTATATTTATACAACTGACATGACAAGCATGATTTTCATGTCATGCGATCAGGCGCAAGACTTGAACCACGGACATCAGAACTTACAGCCTGAGTTTCTGTCGCCGGTTCTTCTCAGGTGTGAGGTGTTCATTTCCGAACCGGTGTTTTGACAGTCAACAAGTAAGTGTAGTGCTTGAATATTGAATAAAGATTTTTAATTACGATTTTGACTTTGAGCCGTTTCAATTAATAACTAGGTCATCGTTTCAAATTCAATAATAGGTACATAACTTACATTATAGTGAAAATGTTCCCTCATATACGGTCCGTATGCAGTCACAGTCGCTATTATTTGCACATAAGAAATTAATTGAATAAATGATTTATAAACTTGTACTGTAAATTCTATTTGTTTTCCATTTACTGAACACGGTGTTGAAACAATGTGATACGAGTTTAAATGCGTTCGCGATTCGGAAATATCGAGTTTTGTGAGTCTGTTTTAACTTCAAACCGATAAGCCTCGCTCATTGTGAATTGCTCTTATCCCGTTGAAATATTGTCGTTCTGTGTTCATGTTACACGAGAAGCACGTCCACGTGTTGCGAGATATTTTTAACGGATATTTTTACCCTAATTGGACGTATACAGGGCAGGTAATACGTTTTGATTCAATAAAGTCTTCTATATTCCTTTAGTCTTCTATTTTCCTATATTAAATTTAGTTAATCTTTTTTAGTTAGTCTTAGAAATAACTTCTTTTCCAAATCTTGGGACAATTATTTGCTTACAATTTAAAATTACTGAAATATTTATTGTCACAAGTGAAATAGGTCATTTTAGGTCAATCCAGTGATGTTTAAAAAAGTACAAAAAACAGCGTCTTTCCTTATAGTCTTACAAATCGAAGTAGTTTAGTCAAATAATACCAAAAAAGAACATCAAACCAGAAACGAGGAAGGTAGAAAAACATAGCTTATAATATCGTTATGACAAATTAAAGTTCCCTAGTTGATATTAATGTGTTGGAATACATTTACCGTAATTGTAATACTTAATGGCGTGCAATTTGTAGTTCTAGTTTAAATGTGAGTAGTGTTTATTGTTTTGTAAATGAGTTGAACAGGAACTCTGTACGCTTTTAGGATTATCTTTCATTCTGAATTCGTAATTATATTCTCATTTATATGTAAAGTTTATTTACATTCGGTATTCGTTTCGTATGCACGGTCAAGGGGAGCGAATGTGATGTGAAATGTATTTATCATCAAGGTTTATATTTTGCTAACGAAGGAACCGCAGATGTTTATATTATTAACAATTTTTGGTGGGATTGTGCGAGCTCGTTTATACTCATGAAATATTTCCAAAGTCCAAGTCAGTTCCATCAAAGTTCCAAACATCAATCCATAATACTAACTGTATTGTTATTTTATAGCGTAAAAGTCTATGGGTGGTCATGGCCACGGCCACTTACTCGGTGGTAGAGCTTTGTGCAAGCTCGTCTGGGTGGGTTCAACCCACTCATCAGATATTCTCCAGCAAAACAGCAGTACTTGGTATTGTTGTATTCGGGTTTGAATAGTGAGTGAGCCAGTAAAATTTTAGCACAAGGGACATAACTTCTGGTTCCTAAGGTTGGTCGCGCATTGACGATGTAAGCGATGGTTAACAACTCTTATGAAGCTAATGTCAATCATATGTCACCATCAGACGGTCCATATGCTCGTCCCACCGACCTATCATGTAAAAAAAAACCATCGGGAGACCAATTTGCCCGATCCCCTATTGGTTTTAAATAAAAAATCGATTAGGTTTCTGATTAGTTGCCGAATAGGCCAAATATGTTGGGATTCGTTTATCTTAGGTTTGGATCTATTCGCTTCCTGAACTTCTTTGCTCAAACGTTGATCTAAACAAGAGCCAGCTTTGAGCCACCAGAAATGACGACTGTTTCTTAGAAATATCCGTTATTACTTTTTTGATATCAGGTGTGGTCACCTGATACCAAAAAAGTGACACCTGAACCTAATATTTCAAAACAAATTTTAAATTAATTTATTTCTTTTGTCTTTGTATATAGACTATGCGAGATATAAGTTGATCATAATGTAGTAATCAGGGCTGGCCAAAAATAGGTCCCATTATTAATTATACTTTTCCAAGAAATACAGATACACCGCCATTATGTAAAATATTTGTGTATAATCGGTAGAAAGATACAAAGAATTGCTTTTATTTACAGCGAAAACATTTTCTTTGCACGTTATTCTGTTTCAAATATATACGGTAGTTCTTTCTAGGAACAAAAGCTATATAATACAAAAATGGAATATTAAAGAAGCTACTAAAGAAGCCAAGACCTTCATTTGAACTCCTTGAGAGGTTTAGCAATATGATCAACATTGTTTATAGCGCTGACTTCGCACGGACAATTGAATTTCAACCTTATTATTCTTGATAATAAAATTTATATTCGAACGTATAGAGCACACAGCGTTGAAACGCTATTGCAATATGTATAAGGATTGCAATTGTGAAGCGCTTTAAAGCGGATATTTTATTCAAAGTAGTACATTGCAAATAAACGCTGCAGGCGAAAACAAAAACTATTTGCATCGATAATATATAGAAGACATTGGAATAGAAGGAAAACAATTACTTTGGAATACCTCTCGAATGCAAAACTATTTATATGTTGATGTACAGAAAACGTTAGAAGCGGGAACACATACAAGTAACATATTATCTTTTATTCAAATAATATTTTCTTATAGAACAGAACTGAATACCTACATATTTAAAACAAAACAAATTTTTAATTAAAAATAAACAAATAACAGATAAAACTATCAACAATTACTTTAAATGCTAACAATAACCAACTAAAACGACAAATACCCCTTGACAACGTGAGTGTATGTTCGAAGTACTGAAACTTCGCGCCAAAAGTAATATTCCCCTTCTGTGACGGGTTATGACGCGCTTTTCTTTTTTTTTTTGAATACATTTCAGTACAAGGAACTGATACATTCGGTCGAAGATTGTTAAATGTTGACAAAGCTAGTCGTCGTCGGTCGGTGCAGGAATGAAGTTTTGTGCGATATTGTTTCGACTTAAGCCATGTTTTAAAATGTACATTTTAATTGATTATATGTTTGTTACACCTAAAAGCACTTGAACCTCCTTTATATCGAACTCTTAAATTCGAGCGCCCAATGGATCGCATTTTGTAGCATTTGGTAGGCACGGTATGAACGCTATGTCGTTATATGGCGTAACCTTAGGCCTCTTCCATTTCACTCACACTGTAAGCCGCATAAAAAGAGCTTCGTTCCAAAAAAAGAGTATGAACTCCAGATGTTGAATTAAAATAAATATGTTTTTAAGTTGCAAGCAACGAAGTGTACGCGTAAGAGATAAATAGAAATATTTATTAAATATAATTGAAGTGATTGATATCTAATTGGTGTTAGTTTAGATTTGAACCCGCAATGATTGAAATTGCTTTGTTCTATCCAGTGGACCATCGACCGCTATATACATGCTACAAAAGTAAAAATTGAGTGCATTTTAATGTTAAAATTTCATAAAATACATCAATTTGAACAGAACTGAAGCCGGGCTGTTAACTGGCGTGGATTCAATTACTTGAACTGCGATGTAAATCTTTTACTACAATAAATATTTTACATTTTTTATGTTATTACTTTTGAAGTAAAAAATAATATTCCATAAATGCTATTTCTTTGTAACTCTTTAAATATTTAAAACGACAATTTTTTACTTTATAAAAACAATGCCACAAGCAATGAGGTAGATTATTGATATACCTATAGATAATCTTGTATATCTAATAAAGAATATAATCATTAATTAATCTTATATATATAAATCCAATAAGTAAATTGGTTTCGGAGATCAATTTCCACGTATAATATCTTTATAATAATAATATTAAGATATATGTAGGTTAGAATAGATAATACGTCCAGCTGACTCCAGGCTAATACTAAGAGTGTTTCGTGAAAACCTGATAAGTTTTTATGGTCCAGACCCGATGTTTGAACCTGGAACCTCGGTATCAGCGGACTTACAAACAAGCCACTAGACCAAGGCAAACAAAACATATAACGATTAGCTATATAAATTCAATAAAGGCGTTTCAAACGGGTTATTAATATGAAACCATTCCGCCGGTAACATTTCACCGTCACTTGAAATGCTAGTTATTATATTACGCTGATTAACACACTCGCAATTGATCGGTTTCATTTTAAATCACTCGTTTATCGGTAACTATGCCACTATTTAAATGGGATCACAATATCGCGCATTAATTTATTTGTTCCGTTGTTTACAATTGTACAATTAAAGTTTCGAAGAGGTTTTACTCGTAATAATCTCATATTATTTATAATAAAATTTAAATTTAGTTTTAGAGATAATAGGCGAAAGAATGATTACAATAAAGATTAAATCATTATCGAATTTTATGTTTTTCCTTAATGTCTTATTATAATTTAACATTACAAGGTAAGGTAAATCAATAGGTGATGTTCGTTACCTCACGCAGAAAATTAATTTTTCATTGGATCATTGCAGTCATGAAAACGGTTAATATTTCATCCCCAGGCTCATCAAGCCTCGACGACAAATAAATTGAAACATACATAAGTAAATTCATATATATAATAATGAGAAAAAACAATAAACAGCTCTGATTTATTTAATAAATAAATATTTAAAGTTATTTAGTTAAGTATATATTTGTTTAAAGATATTCAACCAATCGTTCATCAATATTGTACACGAAATTCTAAAGCTAACATGTAACGTATCTCAGATACTTTTAATTAAAAGTGGAGAATCATGTAGTCTGAAACTAAGTTCGGAAGTTCCCGTGTAGAGGAATGGGGTAGGCCTTTGTTGATAGTGTGGATATCGAAGCAATCAATAACAAGCGAATAAACTTTGCATACAGTTCAATTGAATTTCTAAGTTAGATGTTGTATTTTTAAAACCAATTTCACATACTTTATTACGACGCGGGCAAGTTTTCTCTTTTGTTTCCGTCATTTTGACATCGGAAAAAATATTTTAAAGCACTTAAAAATAGTTCATGTAGTAACTATAAAATTTAATTGGATTTTCTATAACGATTTACGTAAAAAATTAACATACATTCATCTTATTAATAAACCGGTGATATTTACTTTCTTTACATTTCCTGTATATTTTATAAAATAAATATGTATTATACTAAACATTTATTATATATATATCTAGGTAAACTCTACATTGTTGATTATCTGAGTCATCTGAGAGATATTGATCGCAGTTGAGATCTCGTCTTCCACGCGATCACTGAAACAGCGGTGGCAATGTTAATTTGAAGTTTTTTTTTCTTTTCTTTATTGCATAGGAAGGCAGAGGAGCATATGGGCTGATAATAGTTATAGACTGATAGTAAGTGGCTTCCAACGACCATAGACATTGGCATTGTAAGAGATGTTAATCATCACTTACATCACCAATGCGCCACTACTATTGGGAACTTAGATGTTATGTCTCGTGTGCCTGGAATTACACAGGCTCACTCACCCTTCAAACTGGAACATAACAATAGCAAGTACTGCTGTTTTGCGGTAGAATATCTGACGAGTAGGTGGTACCTACCCAGACGAGCTTGCCTCTACCACCAAGTAAAAACAAGAAAAACCAAAACAACTTTACAGTTTTAAGTGACCGTTTTTGGAGCCCTGAATCTGGCTTAGATCAAACATTTATTTGCACTGACACCATAATACAGAAAATTATGACGCGAGTGCAATCCTAAGCTGAGATACACTTGGGTGTGATAATACTTACTGCTATTTAATACAAAAATGTAGAGCAACCTGGTGGCGGAACTAATCCCAAATTAATCAATAAGGTTACTTCGGGCGTAGACACGTTCGAGCGACCATTTAAATCGCATTACTTATTTGAGGTATAGGTTTCGGTAGTCATTTTTAGTAAAAAATATATTTTTATAAAACGTATTCCTTGATTCAATTACTCGAATCCGATTGAGCAAAAGTGGAAATCCGTGATAAGGTCACAGATTTTAACCCTGATAAAAATGAAAATGAAATTCATCGATTTTCAGTTAAAGCGTCGTGCTTCATTAAAAATCGATGGACAGAATGAATACTGATAGGAAATGAAGGCGCGAGCTTGTGTGTGTGTGTGTGTGGAATGATTAACTGTTAAAATATACGAAGTTGCTTTACGGTGTAATTTAAATGTGAAGCAATTCAGTTCAAGCTACAATTCTTAAAAATAGAAGTTGTTATAATAAATTATGGAAATAAAATAATTCCAAAGAATTAAAACATCGCATGCCAACCATTTTGAGAAAAAAAAATACTCATTTATATAAATTAATTATTATATTAATTTACCATGCATTGTGTTAGATATTTCATACATAAAAAATGAAACTGAATATATAGTTGCCAAGGCAACAAATGTATCCTAATTTAATTTTAGATCTAGCACACTCGACAAACTGAATTATTATTTTAATCCTGACATCCAAGTGAATGTTTGCGTAGCTTGTCACCGTTGGCCCACTGTTGTGAATAGCGATTCGGTTTCTATCTCAGAGATTTTACGTGTAAATCTCTTATGTACGCAATACATTGCGCTATTCTATTCATTTTTGGTAAATATATTGTAGTATAGCGAGCAATCTACTTCAATATCGAGCAATGCACGATCACTAATACAGGTGACTGTAAGATTTAACCGAAGGTTATGTAGTAGTGAGTACCAATACGCCGTTGAAACAATAATGCTCAACTGCGTCCTATTATTGTTTGACACATTGTTCTGATTCCGTTCCGTTTTATCCGATTGCTACGAAATGCAGGAAGGTTTTATTGTAAGCGATGAATAATAATCATTAGATTGTAATGTTGCACCACTGCTGGGCTAACCCACATCTCTCTCGTTGGCGCTATGGGCATCGTTCCCTGCCATTTTTTGTAGTTCTTCAAACCATAGCATAAAAATCGAATGGAAATAAATACTAACAATATGACAGTCCGAACGAGTAAATCTACCAAAGAATTCGTCGCGGGCTTAATCCTCGTTCATGCCACAGCATACATTCACGGCTTCAAATGAAATAGAAATAGAAGAATTTTATTTTTCCCTCGTCCATCGTAGTTTTAAATATTTTATCATCTCGTACGAGACAAAGGTTACCCAAATTCGTTCATTTTCTATTCAATTCGGATGTTGATTGACAAGGTTTTCTATAATTATCACAATATTTATGATAGCATAGTGTTTTGATTTTTTTAGTTATTCGTCCTGTAAATAACATTAGTAAATAATGTATAACGATATATATTTGATTATGTAGACAGTCATAAACATTACATAATAAAATATTTATGCAAGTGAGAGGTAATATTTTTTCTTTCTAAGCACAGTTTGAGCTTTGGCTTTATGTAAGCTCGTCTTGGTCAGTAATTTTTTTTATTTTATTTTATTTATGTAACTAATACCCATTCATATTCTTTCCAGATTCCAGATATTCTACCGCAAAACAACAGTACTTTGTATTGTATGGGCGTTGGTGACCCCTTACCGTCATTTATTATTTAAAAAAAAGGTAAAATATATGAAGCGATGAGATGAACGATGATGATGATACGGGACATCAAAATCTGAATATACACTTACCCAATTTGTGAATATTGTTATACTATTTAAATAAAATACAAATCACATAAATACAATCTCTTTGTATCGTCCGGTTCAAGGGTCGTTTTCAGTTGCATAACATAATTATGTGCTTATAATTTAACTCGAGACGCCGATGACGTAATCAAATTGTGAGAAAGCCTGCATTTATATAACAACATAATATTGTCGTACATATTAACCAACCCAGAAAAGTGCTCAGTGGTGGAATAAGCTTGAAAACTGGCTACTCAACTGTGAGTGCGACATTTATGATGTATTTACAATGTATTTAATTTTTTTATTTAAAACGTGTTGTATTTAAATAATGATGGGTACATGTAATTCTAGGAAATGATGATTAAATGATGATTTAATGATGAAATGATTATTGACGTCGCTATGGTACAAGTTGACTGCCTCGTTGGTCTAGTCACTAGTGGCTAGGATGGCTAGGAAGCTGCTAACTCGGAGGTTCTGGGTTCAATTCCCAGGTCGGAAAATAAAGTGTTATTTAGATTTTCTGTCGAAAATTTTCAGTTGCAGCCCGGAGTCTGAAAGTTGGATGTGGGAACACTCCAGTGCCTCGGAAAGCACGTAAAGCCGTTGGTCCTGCGCCTAAACTCTTTCCGGTCATGTCATCGGGTTATGAGAGTTAGGGAATAGAGAGTGCACCTGTGTTTGCGCACACACTTGTGCACTATATCTCCTGCACAGTTGGCTGAACTCTCTTGAGATTGGCCGCCTTGGCCGAAATCGGTCAGGAGGACCATTATTATTATTATTACAAGTTCAAAACTAAATCAAGCCCACAAAGGGAGCCAGCGACCGACATTCACTTATCTGAAGCTATTAACTCGGGAATGTCCGTCAAAGTTCGCGGGTTGATCTTGTGATTTAACGGAACTTAGCTCAAGTAACTCTATTAACTAATTATAATTGCATGAAATATTGTTTCATTTAAAACATATACTATCATATAACTAAGCCGACCAGCGCAGTGACATGCACCAACAATATATGATACATGCACAAACAATATATGATACAATATATTATAGATCCCATAGTTGTTTGACAAAGAATTATGGTGTCAACTTACTATCAAGTGAACAATTCGTTTGTCTGTTTTTTTTTTATAAAATACTAAATATAAGTTCAAAAAACAGTTTTAATAAACCAACCAATCCCTTCCGTACTACATTGGATTCAATATCATTCTAATCTAAACATTATATTTTATACTAGCTGTGCCCCGCGGTTTCATCAATAAAAATAAGCTTAGAGATAAAAGGACAACACCACCCAAAAAAATATTTTTATATTCGAACCAGTAGTTCCTGAGATTAAATCAGATCAAACAAACAAACTCTTCAGCTTTATATATTAGTATAGATAAACCTTTATCATGCTTCTCATTCCTATTGATAGCGATTGACGATTCATGATCGAAAATGATGAAAGAAAACAAATATGACATCAGATTCTGTTTTTTCGTCAATATAATCTGCGGTTGCCATCTTACGTCGATTCAATTTTGAAGTTCCATTTGGATTTATTCGGAACATTGAGGAAATTGAACGTTGCATGTGCGATCTTACTAGACTTATCATTCCTGATCTTTCGTCTCTTTTTTTTTTTTTTTTTTTTTTTTATTGTATAGGTAGGCGGACGAGCATATGGGCCACCTGATGGTAAGTGGTCACCAATGCCCATAGACAATGGCGTAATAAGAAATGTTAATCATCGCTTACATCGCCAATGCGCCGCCAACCTTGGGAACTAAGATGTTATGTCCCCTGTGCCTGTAATTACACTGGCTCACTCACCCTTCACACCGGAACACAACAGTACAAAGTACTGCTGTTTTGCGGTAGAATATCTGATGAGTGGGTGGTACCTACCCAGGCGAGCCTGCACAAAGCTCTACCACCGAGTAAACGATACCGAACTCTGGTAACGATATCGGCCCTTGAACCTATCTATGAATAATTATAAAAAATCAAAGTAAATAAAGAGATTTCCTTTCCCTCAAGCGTTGAAACAAGAATATTTAAATAGGTTTTTTTTTTAAATTAAAATAATAAGACCAACTGTTTCCGACACCCTTGTAATCCAAAAATCGTTTTGCAAATCAGTGTTTTAAAACGTTCTGGCTACGGAGTACAACAATCGACCCTTCAGTATAGTCCGGTTTTTAAAAAAGAGTACCTTGTAATCCGACAAGTACAATACTTTTAAGCTTTAAGGCTACGAAAGCTGATTATTTTTCTAGTCTAACGTGAAAATTTTATTACATTTCTAAGTGGTAGAGCTTTATGAAAGTACAACTGGTGAGCTACTATAACTTCTTAGCTCTGCAGCAATTCTTAGTATTGTTGAATTTCAGTTTGAAGGATGAGTGAGCCAGTGTAACTACAAACATAGGTGATATAACATCTCTGTTCCCGAAGTCATGGCACATTGAAGATGTAAGGTACGGTTAATAGCTCTTACGGCCGAATACTGAAACGTCATTCAAATATGAAGTGGAACTTAATTATTTGAGACACCCTTAATTTAAAATTTCACATACTAAATTTGAAATTAATGTCGTTCCAAATAATTAAGTCCCACTTAATATTTGAATGACGTTTCAGTATTCGGCCATTACAGTGTTATTGTTTATAGGCGGTGTTGACCACTCACAATGTGGTGGCTCTTATTTAAAACAGCATGCGAGATAAAATGTAACTTTAGATAGTACGTTACGCGTGTTTTATTTTATTTTATACCTTGTCCTATTCTATCGAACTTTTAGTATCCTTCTATATAAAGCTGAACTGAAGGAAAACGAAAAAGTGACGTATCAGGAGATCTCGTGCACTGCGGTAGCAGCATATGAACGAGCGCTTTGAAGTGGAGTGAGCAACGGCTGCGTCGGTTATATGGACAGTTTGCACGGAGACTCTTTTGCATTTTTACTGTAAACAAATAACTCTTTTCAAACAATAATTTTCTTCTTTTATCTTACATAAAAACGAATGAATATTTTCTTTATTTTTAACGTCAAAAACGATCTAATAATCGTACACTTACTGCTTATTAAATCATCACACTGTATATAATATAGCAACGAAGTATATAGCTTATGCGCCACGCAACACATCAGTATAGAGCGGTGACGGAGTGAGAGTATGCCTATAAAAGAGAGCGGCATGCCGTTTGCCGTCACGCCATACGGGGTGGGGATGGTCTTACCCACGAGTCTTATAAATATAAAATGGGAACTATTTGGTTAAAGTTTATACTAACTCGCAAATATAAACCTTTCTACGCGATAATCAAAACATCAAACACATAGTTCGTGTCAGTACGTAATGACTTTGCGGAATAGAAAACCCATACATACACGTATTCCTTTCTGAGCAATTAGCTTGTTTAGAATTATACATATGTATTTGCTCGTCGTTCATAGGTAACGTATGTGTGTGTGTACTTTGTGCAACAAATGTTATAGATGACTACGGACAAACGTCCACTCTCACACACATGAATGTTGCTTGTGTGTGTAGTTTATAATGATAATTATGTGCATCACAATAGTTAAGCGGTTTTATTGTTACACAATAATTCGAATTTAAAAACAATTTATGCTTATAACTAATAATAAAGCATTATTTGTAATAATCATTGATGCAAATTAATGAAATGTTAATTTATGATATTCGTTGTGTTTCATATTCAAAAAATATGTACTTGGATTAATTAAAGGATCGAATAAATTTGCATGATTGTGCGACGCAACTGCTACGCGGGACACACGTAATGCTACAGCCATATGGCGGCAGTTAACGTTGTTCTTGTATTTTATATAATAGGTAGGTAAGTAACAGCCTGTGAATGTCCCACTGCCGGGCTAAGGCCTCTCCTCTTTTTGAGGAGAAGGTTTGGAGCTTATTCCTCCAGGCTACTCCAATACGAGTTGGTGGAATACACATTTGGCAGTATTTTAGTTACATAAGACTCATGCATGTTTCCTCGTGAGGTTTTTCTTCACCGCCAAGCACGAGATGAATGATTTCACTTCGCTTAACTCTACTAGTGGGACCGATCCTTTAGTCGTATCAATTAATAACAGTAATGTAAATTGCAATTGGATATCAATTACAGCAAACATTCACAATGACATTTATATATTTGGGTAATTAAATAATATATTTATATTTTATGCAATTGAACTATAAATTGTGTGTTCTATGAAGCTAATGTCTCTAAAGTGAAAATTTTAAATTTTGTTTATTTAATGAATATTTCATTAAATAAACAATATCAGGATTTTCATTAAAAATACTGACGTAATGTCTCCATTCTATAAGGTACTTTTAATGACTCATATCGAACGTATGGGTGTGTGAGCTCGCGTATGTGTGCCATCATCAAATGTTATTATATTATGTTTTATTCTTTAAGTTGAGAAAAATGAAGGTATCGAAGTATGGTCGGTTTCGTTCTACGCACGATAAAAACATTGTAGTGTAGATCACGGGTATTTTGTATATTTTAATAAGTCAAATAAGTAATATACTCTGTTAACAGTCCCATATATACTAAACTAAATGTAAATAACATTAATACATATGTATATATAATATATTTTAAGAGTTGACTCCAAAATGCTTTGAAGAACCTACTCGAATTAAACGCGTTATGATTCCATTTTATTGTAATTATAAATACAAATTATGGCCTTTTTTTTGTTCATAAGTTTCAATTAAATAGTTGCAATTAGCATATCTTCTGGATGATTTATCTTCCGCTGTATGTGCTTGGAGCAGCAGTCGTGATGTTGACACGCGTCACGCGGCGCGACGGGGAGCGTAAATCTCGCGCGCGATGTGACTTATGTTAACATTACTCACTGCCAGGAATAGCGGAGATATAACGTATCTAGCGATCGAATTCAAAATATATCTTACAAGCTTGTATGTTAAATTTAATACTTCTTACATCAAAAATGACGACCTCCCCATATAAACTTTCAACCCCTATTTCACCCTCTTAGGTGGTGAATTTTGGAAAACTCTGATTTTTGTACTTATTTATTTATAACCTGTAAATTGTGTATAAAATATCATTGCTCTAACTTTGAAAATGACGGATTTACATACTACGGTTCATCCATATTAAATATATTTTGTATTATTTCATATCTCTAAACGTATATCGAAACAGCTTAATGTGATGCATCGTATCATTTTATCAAGGAGAGGCTCGATTACGTTGCTAAAACTATTGGGTATCAAACCTAGTATGGTTTTAACAGCATGTCACTAAAGACTCATTATCTATCATTTGAACTGGTGCTTTTAATGAATACCATTGAATATTGAAAATCGAGCTCCGTTTAGAGAACCCATTTGATCACTTCGTGGTCAACGTTATAATCACGTTGAAAGATTATTTATATTAATTAAGATAAATATATTGTAATATATATTATAAATCTAAATTAAAAGGAATTAGAAAATTGAAGATGAAAAATATATCGGTGATGTCATTTTTCATAATAAAAAGTGCAGATGACGACGACGGTTGAAAGTGTAACATTATTATTAGTTTAATAATGCCTAGAGTTTATATTTATACGTCTGCCCTATACTTATAAAACCGTTATATTAACTACTCACTACCAAAACTAAGTCTGGAAAGCTGAAATAAAATTATAAAATAAGCCCATGCCGGGTTTATTTTATAGCGTAAGTATCCAATAAAAAGGATTTTTGGAAATTTAAACGGTTGGAAATTGGTGGTAGTTTTATGTATATTTTACTAATTTCAGAATTGAAGCCTATAAAATATAAATTAATGAATCATTATAAAGTCAAATCAAAATTTATATAGGATGTAAAGAGCAAAGTAATAAACAAAACTTTCAACAGCGCTTAAGAAAAACAGTGAAATAAAACGACGTGATAATAAATTAGTGTAATTAATTTTGTACACAAGACAAAGAGCAGCTTAAAATAGCCGACATAGATCCGACACAAAAATATGCTTTGTGATGCACAATCGGGTGCGTTGAGTTTCAGAGCCCTGTGTGATATTCGCAAGGCTTTACATTAACCTCATATTCTTGACTACAAACATATCAATTGATAAGAATAATTTGCACGAGAGCAATATTAAAAAGCAAATTTTCTTCGGAATTTAAAAAAGCAGTCTCCCTGAAAATTATTAATATATTATTAAAAAAAACGAATTTTCCATATATTTTTATTTTTTGTATATAATATTCTTATTGACTTTTTCTTTTAAATTATTATTCTTATTAAATTAACTTCATATTTTAATGTAAAAATGGAAAATTCGTTGGCTTGTGTAAAATTTACTTTGTTGTGAATTGTAGCCTATAATTGTAGCCTATATATAGGCTTCCCAAAAAATAAATAAATATTCGTATAACGAACTACACAAAATACGTCAGTAAATTTGATTCAATTCATAAAAACTTTTTCGAACTAATTTCGGAATCTGCATCAATAAACAATACACTATTGAGTAAGAGAAATGATATAAACTCTGTTTTTCCTGTTTGAATGGCGGTATGGTTTTTATCTACATACTGTGTTCTTAACATTGTAAAATGCAAGCTATTTTACGAAACATTCAATTCTCATTCTTATTCATAACGATATAAGAGCAATATTCAAACAATTTGAAATCTGCATTCGATTCAACGTTCCTTGTCACGTAGCGGCAGGAGTGGCTAGAGGCAAGTCTAATTTTCCGGTAAAGTTGTAAGGTAAGGTAAAGCAAATACCTAGTAAAGGTCTTGTAATACTTGCAGTCTCTGTTATTTGATTCGAGACCGCAAAGAGAATAGTTAATGTCCTATTAAGGAATGTATAATTGCTCGTAAATCTTGGTTTGTATGACCTCAGTTTAATTATTGCGTCTTAAGCAAATAATTAAATTGAATACGTCAGAAATAAGCTCACGTTGAAAAGGAAAATATTATTATTTGATTGGGATTTTATAGAGCAGCATTAGATACTCGTGGATCTGTGAAGGCACAGTGGTTAGAGAATCTATCCCGATGATCCGAAGTTCAACACCGATCGAGAACCAATGTCGTGAAATCACAGTGAGAAACCTGCATGTGAAGGATGTATATAATAACTTCTAGATTTTGTTAGTAAATCTATAAATTAAGTAATCTCTGCGAAGCCTTAAATTATCGACATTAATATATTATACATTAAAATGAGATGGAAACGGATGAATCACTGGTTTCTCGATCAGACAAAGAGACAGACACGTTTATTTTGTTATTCCGTGTCCTTCATTGTTTGAATGAAGCGACAGAAGGCCAGCCTCGCGTCCGTCACAGTCCGCTGCAGTTAATAAATTTATCGCCACTCGCGCCGGACAAAAGATTGTTCCCAACTTTGTTACTACTACCTCTAATTCGGTAGATGATACTGGGAAATTTGAACGTATTTATAATTGTTTCTGGAGTAGACGGTGATATGGGCTCCAATTGTTACTCAAGTTTTCGTCACTTTATTCGTTATTTCAATTACAACCACGATTTGAAACCTAAATAACTTCTCACCGTTTGGCACTGCCTTAAAATATTTATCATTTATCTGTCAAGCGTTATCATTCGCGAATTAATGAACAAGTTATTGTATAGTATTCATCAATCTCGTTAGCGCTGAACTAGACCACTGCACTAATGTACAGCTTCAAAACCCACAAAGGAAGCCAGTGGCCGACATTCGCTAATCTGACCCTATTAACTGTACGATGTTTCTCAAACTTCCCAACTTGATCTATTGATTCGACCAAACTCATCATAACTTCCGTGTAATCGTCTATTTACGCTAGGAAACTTGTTTTGTGATAAGCAATCTTCCTCAAACTTCCAGATGCACTCTGTTTAAGACCATTTGTGAATTAATTATTTGCTTTGTTTTTTTATCGCTTATAATTAACGTACTAGTCAAATTACTTTTCTTTATATTTAACTTATAAAATTAATGCAGCAATTCTTGTATATATAAAATTATATTTTATATCTCGGAAACAGCTCTAACGATTTCACTCAAATTTTATATTCAGATATGACGATAAGCATATATATATATAAATATACATTATTCCGACGTATCAAAACAACTATCTAAATAAACGCAACACAAAATTTTACCATTAATTAATTAATTTTACCATAATTAAACCAGGAAACACGTAGAGCAATAATTCCCTATTACTTCCTTAATAAATATTCTGAAATAGTAACTAATGGTGTATAATAAGTTAAATATTGGTGGTCAACTGAGAACATTTGTCTCACCTGTCGATGGTAACTTAATTAGGCGACCTCACTCCAGACGGTCGCGTAGCAGTCGACGAACATTAACTAGGGCTCTTGAATTTAAATTAAGTTACTGTTTTGAGAGATGGCGGTCCGCACAGTGCGGGAGTTTTTAATTTTATTACGTTGTAATTAAACCAAAATACTTAGTGTTATTATTATTATGGTATTATTTTATTCTTTGTACTAAAATATTAATATTTATCAATATTAATATTAATCAATGGATTTTTTCACCACGCTGATACAGAGCAAGAAGTTTTAGAATGGAATCGTACACTTAAGACGGTTTGGGGGTTATTTGTCCCCACTTCTCTACTTAACATAAAACCAATTATAAAAACAAAATAAACTCTTATAAATTAGTTCTTCTTGCAAAAATTTTTATAAACCACTGCTCAATAGCAGTTCCTTCTACTATATTATTAAAAAATATTTTCATTCTAATTCATAATAAACCAATTTTAAATAACATGTCCTTTATCTTCTATTTTTAAAGATTACAAAAAAAAAACGTTGATTAAACAGTGTCAAACATCTAAAGCTTGATAGACTAGGGTAGAAGCCTTTAAAAATAATAAAAAGTGAAAAAAAATAATAGTAGGATGAAATCCATTAGAAAAGGAGGGGAATATTATAAAAATGAAAGGAAAAATAATTTACGGGCGATCTGAGGTCGGGAAGGGGGTAAGGAGGGGGTTTTAACGGTAAAAAACGGTTTTTCTCGATTTCCGGCAAAACTAAAAGTACTATCGAAAAAAGTCAAATGGCAAAGTTGTAGGTAAGAAAAAGATCTAAAACTCTTGTATTTATACTTTTTTCACATAACCTCAAAATTTATGTGAAAAATTCAAAAAACCAAGATTTTGGTTTTTTATTTTTATCTTTTACAAAAATTTTTTTTTTTTAACGAAATTTGGTGAAAACTTACCTTTTTATGTCTCAAATACGCTGTAATTTATTTGATTAAAAATATTCATTTTTTCACCTTATTTTGAATTAATATCGAAAAAACACCCTAATTTTCAATCGAAAATTCACCCGTCAAAATATCAGCTTTTTTCAAAAAGTTGGTATGTGTTTTGTTCGTTGAAACCTCTAAATTAAATCTCGTAAAAGATAAAAATAAAAAACCAAAAACTTGGTTTTTTGAATTTTTCACATAAATTTTGAGCTTATGTGAAAAAAGTATAAATACAAGAGTTTTAGATCTTTTTCTTACCTACAACTTTGCCATTTGACTTTTTTCGATAGTACTTTTAGTTTTGCCGGAAATCGAGAAAAACCGTTTTTACCCTTAAAACCCCCCCCCTTACCTCCTTCCCGACCTCAGATCGCCCGTAAATTATTTTTCCTTTCATTTTTATAATATTCCCCTCCTTTTCTAATGGATTTTATCCTACTATTATTTTTTTTGGTTTTAAAAATTATCTACCCTAGTCTATGAATTTAAAACGATCGACAAGCACTAACACCAGACCATCTGACGTCACACACAGCGCAGCGACACATGAAATATCGTCAAATTATTCAAACAAAAACTACTAGACGGCAGTTACCGCAGCGCGTTATTTATTCATTGTCATATAAATGGAAAATTTTGTATCGCGTATAAATAATTACGATGTGGTAATTGCTTGGGATTTCGATAACATAATCGCTCCGGGAGCTTTTGAATGCATTCTGAATGGATTACTGTTGCGAATTATGGCGCAATGAAATTAATTTTGTAAATTAATACAAAACTAATAAATAAATAAATACATCTCGATAACTCGTTCTACGTGACCTCCCTCAACATTTATGAGAATAGTGCACATGTGAGCACATATTTACTCTCATACTCTAGTTACATTTGTTTCATGAATATAATTCATTAGTAGGACAAGGTCGGCACTAAAAAGTTATTGGATCGGATCGAGTAACTCTCATCGTCAGCCATTCAAAGCCATTGTAGTCTCTCGTGTTGGGTTGCCGTCTCAATAATAATATACTTCACTTCATCAATACTTCATCTAATATTATACTTCATGGTAGGGCTCAGGGTATAGGGGCTAGGGTGTGCAAGCCCATCTGGCTACCCACACACACATAACAAGGTTTTTTGCGTATTGGTGATGTACGACGCCAATGTCTATGGTCGGTGGTGACCACTTACTGTCATGTGGCCGCCCTTACGCCAGTCTATCTATTTGTATTCATTATTACCTTTGATATATATATTCTTATAAAGGTAAGATCAGATTAAGTTTTTAAAAAAGAAATATAATAACAATCCTAACCTGTATTTATTCAAATAAAATTATAATGAGCAAATCACAAAATAAACAAAATAGGAACTAAAAAAACAAATGAAATCAGAATAGCACTTGAGCGAACAACCACACAACCGTCTCGCCACCGCGCCGATGCCAAAGTGAAGTGCCGCACGGTATCGCTCCGTTCTCGTGTTGCTATCCCTTTCACCTGACGTCATCGCGCCGATGTACTAGGTTGACAGGGATTTTCCTCTAAGAATATATATAAATTGAAATAAGCAGAAATAAATAAAACCAAACTTAAGTAAGTGTCGGATTTACATTATTTATGTTTAACAGTTGAGTTAAACTAAGAACACGTTACTTCCTGCGTATTAAGTCCCTCTTGAGATTAGCTGGCGTGATATTATTTCAACTACGCAGTTTTGTCAGTTAATATAGTTTTTTCCAATAAATAAATATACAATGTTTTGTTTTTTTATTACTATTATAAATCCGAATGTTTATCGTTCTGCATCGCAGCTGAACCAGCCAAGCCGGTCTCGAAACGTGACAAGTGACATCGTACATATAAATTTTACACAACACGCGCGGGACGTGACATTGATGTATTTTATTATAATTGATTCACTGTCACGTCGTATTACGATATTATCCCATGACTTCAAGTAGAACGGTCACATGTATTTGAATTGAGATATCTTTGATTATAACGATACGTCAGGTTGAATGACCTAAAGGCATCGAAATCTAAATATTTTTTATTCAAATATGACTTCACAAGTACTTTTGCGTCACCTATACAATAATAATAATTATAACCAGGGACATAAGGGACAAGGCCATCTGATCTCAAACTAAGCAGAGAATGTTCTATGGAAAACAACTGATAAACTTACATATAAGTACATACTTTTATAGATAATTGCACCAAGACTGGGGGCAAACAGGCATGTTCATGAACACAAATGTATGTCCTGGGTGGGAATCGAACTCGCGACCTTCGGCGTGAAGGGAAGTAACATACAAACTACGCCAACTCGTCACATATAGCTATATTGGAAGAGCAATCTTGAAACTCACCATAACAATGATCGCGAAGTGCCAGAAAGTGATATCTGACATTGACCATTATAACTGTAGCAAGTCACGGATACACGTGATACATTTAAACAAATTTGTATGTATATGTATGTTTTTTCAACCAAATCCAAAATGTATCTTTATGTAGAATGAGATTACTTTATTTTGTCAATTTGTCAAAAAAATATAAAAGATATTTTGAGGTTACATAATATGTAATAGGAAAAATTGTGTTGTAGTATGTATTAATAATCGAGCAGGATAATATTTGTGATTAACGAACAAAAAAAACGTAAACCGAAATTTCTTATATATATTCTTCATATATATATATTCTTATATATACCGCCGCTATAAAAGGCGCCGCACTTAGCTGTTAGGGACGCCGCAGCTCGCCGATCGCCGATGCTTGATAGATAGTCTGTAGTTGCAGACGGCGTTGCCACCGCTTGTAGGGGGCCATCGCCCCGACCAGTTACCCCGGGGGTCATGCGGGCCTGCGTGGACATCATCTCTAGTTAGGGATATCTACCGTCGGCCTGGACGGACCTACAGTTGTTACATAATAGGTCCTCGTATTTAATAAATACAAACCAGCTGAGTGATCTTTTGTTAGTTAATAAATTGTAATAATTAAATATCACGAATATGGTACATATTTTAATTCCAGGTGTGATTATTTTATTGTTAATTTATTTTTAAAATAAATTCTTCTTGACTTGTCTTTTGTTTTTACCGACTTCAAAAAAGGAGGAGGTTTCGTCTGTATGTTTTCTCATCGACTCCAAAAATAACAATAATTGTAACTACATTATCAACCACACAACACAATCGTACCTACATATTGATGAGTAGAAAAAAGTAAGTTAATTATCAAATTATAGAAGAATATGCAATTATTTCTTTAACAATTAAAAAAAAATACTTTCATCAAAATAGTATATGATCATAATTCGTTTGTAAATATTTCACGGGTGAGCAATGAAGTGAGTTTCTTAACTATATCGATATGAATTATAACGTCTTTATTATTAAATTAGTAGAGACTATATCGTCGATTCTGTTTGATACAACCTACATTTTGAACCGATGATAGGTTGAAATCAATTTAATCGTATAATATATAGCCTTTTTTTTTTTTTTATAGCTCGGGAGAGCAAATGACTCTACTCCACCTGATGGTAAGTGGTAGTAGAGTCCAAACGCGGCGACGGCTAGTGCAATCACGAAGATAATTTGCGCTAGCCGCCCCCGCCTTGCCGGCCCGCAAGATGCCTCTTCACGCCTCGTTTGAAGGAACCCAGGTCATAAGAGGAGGGGAACACGTGTGCTGGTAAAGAATTCCATGTTTTGGAGGTGCGACAAAGAAAAGAGTTGCCAAATTTCTTCGTGCGCGATGGAATTGATGTCACAGTTAGGCGGTGACATCGGGAGCCAGCACGCGTAGACTTGTAAAGGAATGGGGAAGCAGGAATAAGGGAGAACAATTCCTCTGAGCACTCGCCGTGATACAGCCGATAGAAAGCGCTCAGTGCCGCTATCTCTCGACGCAATTGTAAAGGCTCGAGGGTGTTGGTGACCTTTACGTCGCCAATAATGCGAACCGCACGCCGCTGCAACCGATCCAAGGCCTCCAGTAAGTACTTAGCGGAGCCATCCCAGAGGTGCGAGCAATATTCGACGCAGGACCGCATCTGTGTTTTATACAACAGGAGCAGTTGTTGTGGCGTGAAAAAACGCCGCACCTTGTTCAGGACACCGAGTTTTCTTGAGGCTGTTTTTATAACAGCCTCGATGTGATCCCTTGGATTGAGGTCGCACCGAATGTCAATTCCCAATATGGCGACTTTGCTTTGTATCTCCAGCGTAGTGCCACAGAGAGAAGGAGGAGGGGAAAATGGCGACTTTTTCGCTGTGAGAGCGCATACCTGTGTTTTCTTGGCGTTAAACTCGACAAGATTATCAGAGCCCCATTTGGCAATGAGTCCTAACGTCCTATCGAGTTCAACAACAAGATCCCTCCGTCTCTCCTCAGTTTCCGCCCGCCCAGCTACTGCGCGTCCGTGGTACCCCCCGTGCACTGTACTGTCATCTGCATAGCAATGTATGTTCCCGAGAGAGAGCATATCATTGATATGCAGAAGAACGAGTGTGGGGGATAGCACGGACCCCTGGGGGACCCCAGCATTCACTACATGGAATTGTGAAGCGCAACCATCAACTAAAACGCGAAGGCTACGCTTGTGTAGGAAGCTGGCAATCCAGGTGCAGAGCTGAGCTGGCAGACCGTATGCCGGCAGCTTGGAGAGAAGACTTCTGTGCCAGACCTTGTCGAAAGCCTTGGAGATATCGAGGCTGACAGCCAACGACTCCCCATGCTTGTCGATAGCTTCACCCCAGAGGTGTGTTACGTACGCTAGAAAATCACCTGTGGACCGTTTTGGCCGAAACCCGTACTGACGATCATTAATTAGACAGTGATCTTCTAGGTAATGGATCAGTTGGTTGTTTAAGATCCGTTCCATCACCTTACAAAGAACTGAGGTGATAGCTATTGGCCGATAATTTGCCGGGTCAGATCGATACCCTTTTTTGGGAACCGCTTGCACATTAGCTTCTCTCCAAGAATCCGGCACACATCCTGTAGAGAGAGACAGCTGGAACAGGCGCGTCAACACAGGAGACAGCTCCGCTGCACACTTCTTCAGCACTATGGCTGGTATTCCATCGGGACCACTAGCTTTCCGTACATCGAGTGATTGCAGCTCTGCACGCACATCACGCTGCCTGATTTTGATGTCAGGCATCGTGTGGCCACATGAAGGTATTGAAGGTGGCAGCGCACTGCAATCATCGATCACAGAGTTATCCGCAAAGAGTTTTGCCAGAAGATCGGCTTTCTCCTGCGGACTGTGAGCTAGCGATCCGTCCGGATTCCTGAGAGGTGGCAGCGAAGGTTGGCAGAAATTGTTTTGCACAGATTTGGTCAGACGCCAGAAGCTACGGGAGCCCCTAGGATGCGAAACAAGGTCATGACCAATCTGCGCAACGCGCTGTGCATCCGCTCTTGAGTATGCCTTCCTACAGGACTTGGAGGTTTTATTGTAGGTTGCTTTCAGTGAGTCAATGTTAGATGCCCCGCTAACGCGGCCATTGATCCACGCGCGATATGCCGCCTGCTTAGATGACACAGCATCGGCACATTCGCGAGTGAACCAACAGTTACGCGTACCCTTACTGGTGAGGTCTGAGTTAGGAATGTAGTATTCCATCCCCAACAAGATCTCACCAGCAATAGCAGCGGCGCCAGCAGTCGGGTCATTCTCACTGAAGCAACGTTCCTTCCAAGGGACTGACGCATAGTAATCGCGCAAACCGTCCCAATCTGCTGACTTATAGTGCCAAATGCGACGTTTGCATACCGTTGGTGACGGCAGCTTGGCCTGTGGCACTTCGGCAGATATCAGGCAGTGATCCGAAGAACCAAGAGGAGCCCGAACCTCAACCTGATATTCTACCGGGTGGCTAGTCAGCAGAAGGTCCAGTAGAGAAGGGGCTTGCCCGCCAATGTCTGGGATCAACCAGCTGGGTCAAGTCGTGCGTGAGAGCGAAAGCATGAGCAGTCCTACCAGCATGGTCAGTTTTGAGGGACTTCAACCATGATTCATGGTGAGCGTTAAAGTCCCCCAAAAACACCAGTTCCGCGTTAGGAAACTGCTCCTGCGCAGCATCTGCCACCCGACTAAGATGGTCAAATAGTCGGCTTGTCTCCAAGTCACCATTATGGGATCTGTAGAGGCACACGTAGACTCGACTCTGACGAACCAAGTCCACACGCACCACTAACATGGAGAAGGAAGGGTCCTCCAAGCAGCGCAGACGGTGACAACAAACATCCGTCCTGACGAACAAGCATACTCCGGCTTTCGCTTTGAAGGATTCTTCAAGCATGTAGCCGGGATAATTAAGGTAGCTGGTATCGCCAGGACGGAGTATTTGAGTCTCCGTAAGAAACAACATTGCTGGCCGTGCTGTCTCAAGATGGTGGTGGACAGCATTGAGGTTAGCGTGGAGTCCACGGATGTTAGCGAACTCAACCTCAAACAGCGAAGGTATGGTGGGGGTGTGCACCGCTGTACGACCGTTATCTCTTTTATGCGCTGTCATGAATTTGGGGAAAAAAGGGAAGAGACGTGAAGCGAGCGACGCATTGTCACGATAGGGATGGTCAAAGTGTGGAGCTGTGTTTCCCCAAGAAGCTGCCAGAAGGGAAAATAAACTGATCCGCCGGACGGAAGGGCCCCCGAACCCCCCCGGAAGTGGCTGCCGGGACCCCACCGTCCGGTCACCAACCGGCACGACGGTCCACTCCGAGATTATGCGTAGCCTGGTGGGGCAGCCTCGCGAGCTGGTTAAGAACGCTTGGGCCCCTGTACTCTGCCACGGGCGGCCAGCGGAACAACCGTTTCTACGGGTCTCCCTGACCGGCGGGTCAATATAATTTCCCCCGGCATTGGTTCAACAGCAACTTCCACCGGACCACCACGTATCGCGGCAATGCGCGCTCGGGCACTGGCTGTACGCTGGCTGATCTCGAAACGCGGCTGCAAGCAGCCACTTCACGAGTTTTTCACCATGCGTACGGTGGTAACAAGCCAGGCGGATGATTGACATCCTACCACCAGATGAGCAGATGGTCGCTCAGCTATCCCTTAGTCGCCTCTTACGACACCCATGGGAGAGAGAGGGGCAGTGAATTGTATTCTGACTCCGTCACTGCACGGAGAACCATTAGCCTACACATTATCATCATCATCATCATCATTTTAAAGGCCGGCAACGCACCTGCAAGTCTTTGGATGTTGCAGATGTCCATGGGCGGTGGTAGTCACTTTCCATCAGGTGAGCCTCCTGCTCGATTGCCACCTCTAACATAAAAAAAAATCATCATCATCATCAGCCAATCGTTGTCCACTGCTGAACATAGGCCTCTCCCAAGGTGCGCCAAAGCTCCCGGTCCTCCGCCTTCCGCATCCAGTCGGTACCCGCCACCTTCATAAAGTCACCGGTCCAGCTGGCTGGAGGGTGCCCTACGCTGCGTTTGCCGATTCGCGTTTTCCACTCTAGGACTCGTCTGCTCCAACGGCCATCGGTCAAGGGCCAACGGCCATCGGCTTTTTATCAGCATTATTTTGAAAAGCGAATACCATTATAATGAGTTTTATAATAATATTAAGCGTGCCAAATCTTTTTCATGCAAACTATATATATAAATGGGACAAGGATGAAGCTGATAATAATATGACAGACGGGACTTCGTTTTTATTGTATATTTTTAATTAAAATCTATCTAGATTCATTGTATAAAACCTAATTTTTATGTATTAAATATAAACTTGTTCGTTTCGGTGAGTTCTACATTTCCATCTAAACTTTTTGTTCAAGTGACACGCGCTCATGGAAATTTATTAGAGTGAAAATGAAATGACAGAAGTCCAGCCCCGCGTCCATCGCAGTCCGCTGCAGTTAATAAATTTATCGCCACTCGCGCTGGACAAAGGATTGTTCCCAACTTTGTTCTTACTCCCTCTAATTCAGAAGTTGCTTGTGGAAAATATAAAATTTACCGCTTTTCATTATAGTTTTTTGTTTCATGTCGATATTGTTTCTAGGGTAATAATGTAAAGAACTGAATTAACGGCATTTTTAGTGAGTTTAATATGTACATAATATATCAATACAACTTATATATAAAGCTGAATAAATTGTATTAGGTGAGAAGAAACTGGCATGTTAAAAGTTATGCGTCCCAGGATATATTTCAATAAGTATGCATCTTATAGTTACATTGTATGTAATTTGCTACATGTAAAAACTTAATAAAGTGCATTAAAGAAACATGAATTCTAAAATAAAATATCGACTACGTAATACATACTAGATATGCAATCAGCTGCAGCTGTAGTACTATGCTCCCAGCTGCCATATGTTTCACAGGTGCTTTTTACAGACGGTTCCTATTCTCGCCCCTCACGAGTGTGGTGAAACATACATTCCCTAGAAGTATGAGTATTTTCAGCCTTAGAAAAATATGGTCGTTTATTATTATTTAGTTAAAGAAATAATCTTATCCTAAATTGATACTAACTGTTTAGCGAGGAGGCAAAATGGAAACTACGTTTTACTTTTTAATTTACTTGTAAATTGCAAGACTTGAAACTTTGTTGGCTTATTAAATTCATTTCAAACTTTAAAATATACAAAGTCGACTTTTAGGTTCAATTAAACTACGTAGAGATACAATGAGCGTAGTTATAATCAATTAACTAAGCTGGATGAAGCTAAAGGCAAGTAATAAGAGAACCGCTTTTACGAGATAATTAAGAATATAGTTTTAATTTGTTTGCCGATAGTAGTAAAATAATAGCCTTTAAATGTCTCACAGTCCTCCGAGCTGAACATTTATTGTAAAACCAAATTAAGCAGACGTAAACACGTTGTTCTTGGGTCTAGGTCATGAAGGCACAGATATAGAGGTCACAAGATCAAACTCAGTGGCCGACATGGGGTCTACCAATACATATTTTCCGTATCGTTCGAGAAATTGTCAATAGCAGTTCGAATAAAGGAGAGACAAGTGTTCATTTCACACTTAGGTATTATTCAGATTTTGATTTGTTTTTGCTAATCGTCGTTTTCAGTATCATTATATTGAATAAAAGTATATTCGCTTGCATTTTCTAGTCCGTATCTTGTCCTAAATCAATAACCTCTGTTAAACTGTTTTTATATTTTGTGATACTGAAACTTTCAACAAAACTTCACTAAAGATTAGATCCACAAGTTGTTTCGAAGTTAAATAATAGCAGCAATAATATCAGGCGGCTATCTGTACCAAATTATTATCCGTGTTTATATTACAAAAGTGAATAAGACTTTGTTTGTTCTGGTTATGAGTAATTGTATTTGTACGATTGTTAAATAATTCCAGAAATGAAGAGAAAATCGAGTAATTCTTGATCTACTTTTAACTTTGTTCGTGTCAGTGTTAGTTACAGGTGAATAAATCTTTATTTACATTTTTTAGGGCAGCCATGAAAGAGAATTATTTATTAGATTTTGGGAACAGACATAATTATGATATAAATTTAATGGTTTTAATTTAGTCGTCAGTAGACTTATAAGAAGTTACGTTTTTACAGATTTAGTGGCAAATATTTCCACTAAATCTGATGAACATTTGCAATTACTGATATTAAAAATTGTATTCGAATGGGCGTGATAAAATCCTTCCGATTTTTATTGGAACTTACAAAATGATACAAACGTAGTTATCATTTATTAGTTTTATGTATCGATCAGCGGTTACTAATTGAATTGGTCATTTTAAGAACAACTTAGACACAAATATAAAAAAAATTAAAAGTATTAGTGGAGAAAATAATTATGTGAAGCGTAACCGATGATAGTGGGTTAGATAAGACAAAGACTACAATTGACATGTCATTTCTTTCTTTTTTATACTCTTTGGTGAAATGACGTGACATGAGGTGATGTGACCATTTCATCATCTCATCAGACAAGTGTTCATGTATCACCACTCTCCACTCATTAACCTCGTGATCTACCCAATATCTTTGACTTTGGCAAAGACAACATCTTGCAGATATGAATTGCATACTAGCTTAGAAGCTTAAAATTAAAAAATTATAATGGAACACAGTGAAACAGTTAACTATATCTAATTAGGCGATGACATTACAATATTTCCGTATAATTACATCGTAGAAAGATAAACAAAAGACGAACCTGACGTTTGCTTTCCTCGGCTCGAAGCCACCATTACGTTGTATTAAAATATCACAATAATCATTATCTTTTATCCCGGGTATTTATCTAGGAGTCTTGTGTCCTAATGATAATAAATTAGATAATAATGGAGACGGAGGGCATTGTGTCTTGCTTCATTGATACTTTCTATGCTAATGTTATTGCTGCTTGTTTTTATTATTATTTTTATTGTGTGAAGATTATCAAAACATTGATTGAATATGATAGCCTTAGTTTAATGTACTAATAATTATTGGAGAGGAACGAGAAAGTCCAGAGCAATGCTTCAAACTACGACCACGATATCCTTCTATATATTTGACTTGATCTCTAAAACTGAACGCCTTCACGACATGATTTAAAATAAAATGAATTTAATAAGCCCATCTTGTACAAGAATAATCATACAATCCTATAGTTGGCGGCCCATTGAACGTGTACGAAGTTACGCTTATTGGCTAACAATATATTATATATTTTTTTATAGAATAGGTAGGCGGACGAACATATTATATATGGCCACCTGATGGTAAGTGATCACCAACGCCCTTAGACATTCGCAGTGCAAGAAATGTTGACTGAAATATGATGTTGAAATAAACTAAGATGCTATGTCCCTTGTGTCTGTAATTACACTGGCTCACGCTTCAGACTTAAATACAACAATAACAAGTACTGTTGTTTTACAGTAGAATATCTGATGAGAGGGTGGTACCTACCCAGGCGAGCTTGCACAAAACCTTACCAAGAGATAACTATTACTGCTTTGTTTTCTGATTTCCTAAGCTAAATACAATTATAATTATGTTGACAATTGCAATTCGATCTGTTTATTTTTTGTCCAATGTATCACACGAAAACGAATATAAACACATTCGATCCATTTGATATTAATATCGCTTTTTGTTAAATTACAATATTTCCTGTCATTTAGTATGCGAAATTGCACTTTGATTTAATTCCAAATTTAAATGAAACTCTATGTATAAAGTTATTATTCGCATATTCAGTTATCGGTTAAAATAATTTTATCGCCAAATTTAAATATTAAATTAAGCCGCGTCGATCTGATCGCGCGAATTATTCATGTTGTATAACATTACTTAATATAAACATAATAAAACGATACGAGTTTGATGATTTCAAAAACAATATGTCTCAACGCATGTTAATTCAAAAAACCGGGATGTACCAGTGGTCAGAACGCGTGGATTTTAACCGATGATCTTGGGTTCAATCCGGGCAAACACCACTGAATTTCATGTTCTCAATTTGTGATTACAATTCATCTCGTGCTTAATGGTGAAGGAAAACATCGTGAGGAAACCTGCTCGTAACAAATTTCACTGCAATTGTGTCACATGTGTATTCAACCAACCCACATAGGAGCAGCGTGATGGAATAAGCTCCAAACCTTCTCCTCAAAAAGAGGAGAAGAGTTACTGAACTGTTACTGTTCATGTTAATTCAGCTTAAATTGTAACTTTTCATTGTTTGTTGTAATTTAAATTTTTAAACTGTTAAATTGCTTTAAAGCCTCCAAAGTACTATAGTAATATTACATAGACTCATTGGAGCAATTGAGACACTTTAAATAATTCCATTAAAAAGTTAAGTGAGAATAGTTCATAAATAGAGAAGATACCATACAATTCAATTCCATAGACAATTATGAATTGAGTGACTTTCATATTTGGCAGCATTTTACCATACATTGTTGAGTTTATCGTTATCGATATATATGTGTGTCTATTTTATAGGATAACATTAAATATTTCAAACGAAATGGCTTTTAGTTATTCAATTGTGATTGTTGTTGAATGGAATATTTACAAAAACAAAATTTAATTGTTTCGAATTTATATTGTATTTATAAATATACTGAAACAATACCATTTTCGTGTTTAAAGGCTGGGCCACATTGAGCACGGCGTAACACAGATTTTTCCTTGTTATCAATCACAATAAAATAAAATATAAATAACTAATTCACCTTTTTTCGTATCAAAATGGTCGCAAAATTGGTGTCTAATGTGTCTAAATTTGAAAATTATTTTAAATATGACATTTTTAGACGGTTTTAGTTTTCAGTACAGTATTCTGATTACTCTTATTAATTAGTTATTTAAATAATTAGAACTGACACATCTACTCAAGACGTGTAGGCGCTCCATGACATGATCTAAGCGTTATGAATCCTTACTAATGTTATAATTGCGTAACTCTCTCAATCTGCTTGTCTGTCTATCTGTTACTCTTCCTGGTATGTGTACACTCCCGTGCCTCGGAAAGCACGTTAAGCCGTTGGTCCTGCGCCTGAACTCTTCCGGTCGTGTCGGATTGCCGTCCCATCGGATTATGAGAGCTAAGGAAAAGAGAGTGCACCTGTGTTTGCGCCGTGGCCGAAATCGGTCTGGAGGACCTAAAACTCTTCCTGGTACTTCGCCGGTAGCTAGGTGAAGAAGGGGACGGTCATAAAAAATAAAACATAATATACGTGTATGTAAAGTAAACATAAATAAAACGTGCAAACCGTATTCATATAAAATTTACCGTCCGAATCAGAACAACATCAAACAACGCAGTAAAACTGTTTGTTAGGAGAAGTTATAAAGTGAGCTACACTGCGATTTTAGTTATAACTGAGTTAGGAACAAATTATTTCTATTGTTCATCTCTAAATACGTTCTAGTTATGAGTCTAAACATGTCTATGGATTTAAATTTATTAGATAAATATGAATTTATTACACTCAATTGTAAAAATAACTACATAGATTACATCCATATACGGCCTTATCTAGCGATCACTTGCAGGCCGCCAGGTACGTTTTAATGTGTAATATTTACATGTACGATATGAGGTCGGAGTATACGATTACGATACACGATACGGAGTCGTAAGTCGTAGAGAAAACAGTTGCCGTAGCAAACAATTCCTCAGAATATTCCCCGTGATACAAGAGATAGAGGAGTGATCCGACATATCTACGTAGATTCAAAGTATCAAGCCGATTGGTGAGAACCTGATCGTCGAAAATTCGACCAAACGACAATGAAATGAAAAAAAAATTAATCGACTTTTAAATAATAAGAAAATACATTCAAAGGTAAAACGTTTTTTAACTTATAAATTGGTTACCCATGATAATGAAACTTTTTTGCACATTTACAAACTAGGTAAGCTTTAGTAAAAGTTGTAATATATATTTATTTATATTAGTTTTTATAATCATAACTTATGGTGTTTCACATGCCAGTGGGCCACCTTCTGTCAAGTGGTTACCGCCGCCTACACACTTTGGCGTTGTATGATATATGACTTTGACTTTGACTTTGACATGATGAGTGGGTTTTAATTAACCAGACCTTAATGCACAATGCCCTACCACCCACTAAAAGTACGTTCTCTTTTGTTCAAACAAAATCATCTGTTAGCTATTTGTACTTCATCTAACACTGTTAATATCACCGCATAACGTCAAATTAAATTCAAGTTATACAATCCTTTACCGCGCGTGACGTCAGAGTGCCAAGTGCTCACTCTAACTAAACATGGAAATCGTTTTATTCGTATTCATATCAGTTCAAGGTTAAGAACGTGGCCTACGTATAAAAATAAAGCTGCCCGACGTGTTGCAAGGTTTATGAATATTTAATTTTAATATTATCACTTTTTATAATGAGTAATAATGAAAATAATAACAACAAATGAATAAAACAGCTGTTTTTTTTTAAATTATATTTTTATTATTTTTGCAATATTAAATAATCATTTACGCCCTAATTTCATCATCATCAACCCTTTGGAGCAAACAATTGTACACAAATAATTTAATAGTCATGAGAATTTAAACTTGTAACAAATGCTAATGGGTGTAGCAGAGCTCTGAACCTCTGCTACGCCACCGCTACAGAAATGTCTACGTTGTAGCGAGCGTATTTTGTCATAGCGTTTGTCAGATCTTGGCGTATGTGGGATACTCAGGTGATAAAATCAAAACCATACTCATTTCAAGTAGGCTTTTACGAGCAATTTAGAATTGTTATACAGAATTACATTAAATGTAAAGTTACCGCCGGTTCGGAATGTCTATTAAGATAAACCGACAAGAAACGGTGTTAAAAAACCTTTTTTTTAAATTACCGTCTAATTTATTTCAGTCTTCAACCAATTAAAAAATAACTGTTAACAAAACAGAAATAAATAGGTATATTAACACTGCCTGAATATAAACAAATACTAACTTCACTTTTTTATCATCTAATATAATTAATGATATTTTAAAATATCATTTAAATTAAGTGATTATAACATTGCCCTCCGGTTGCACTCCGTGAGTGCTGATAGAAGTGAAAACTTGAATATTAACGATTTTTGATATTTTGGAATGGTAAGGGAAAATTTTTGCACGAATTTCTCTAATTATCAGTATAAAAGTACTATCATTTATGTGATAAAATACAATATTCATTATTGCGTTATAGTACACAACCAAGACAATATAATTATATTAAATAAAAAATTAACTTAAAAAAAATTCAGAATCCGTTTTACGAATTTCCAATCAGGGTCACGTGACCTGCCGCGAGTTTAAAATTTTTTACCCATCACAAAAAAGTTCACAACGCCGCTAAAGCAGTTTTCACTTCAAAAAAAGGAATAAATAATATTTAAATAATTAAGAAAAACGTACTCAAGAACAAGTCGTCGCCGTTTGCTGTCACGCATACGTGTCGGTTTAAGTCCCAACGTGCGCCAATAGATGCTTTAAAGATATCTGTGAATTTTCATCAAAGAAGCGTACACCTTGCTCGGGTCATTTATTAACTTTGCGGGATTACAACCTTCATGTTATAAGCTTATCTTTACATAACACGTTCATATAATATAATATTAATCACTAATAATATAAAACTGATATCCAGCATTTTCTTCAATTTACTTATCATAACTTTAACAATTTCTACATATAAAAATTCGGACCTTACATTTTTGACTTTTATTAAATCCACCAGCGCGTTGGCGCGGAGCCAGAACCGCTATCACGAAGTGCTCATAGTTAATATTAAATAATTCCACTTACTGAATGCATAACATTTAAGCTGGGTTATTCAAATTATGAATTAACGGATAAGTATTTTTCAAGCTGAATGAAATGCAGTTTCTGCTAATTAAAAGTAAGAGGCTCTCTGTTTTCATAGGCACAATGCATATCGCAGCGCCGCATAGGGAGGTTTCTTTAATTAAAACATTCTAATTTTGTTTCATTTCTTCGTACTCAGTGCGGGTCAAATGCTGATTATTTTTGCTTCTTTGTTTTTTTATTAAACAAAGTAGGAATAGGATTAAGAATTTAAAGTAAAAGAACAGTTCAAATTCCCACTCTTGGTTATAGGCCTCCTCTGCCTTTGAAAAGATTTAATAATAATAATAATATCATGAGACAATATTCACACAAGACCATCTAATCCCAACCTAAGCAGAGCTAGTTCTATGGAAACCATATAACTAATACACTTACATATACTACGTTTCTTTTGTAAATACATACTTATATAGATAATTACACCCAGACTCAGGACAAACAGACATGTTTATGCACACAAGTATCTTTCCTGGGTGAGAAACGAATCCAAGACCTGCGGCGTCCTTACCAACCACGCCACCGGCTCATCAATTTGGAGTTTATTCCACTGCGCTACTCCAATGTGAACCTAAAGTAGGTTAGCCAAAAATTCTCATGTGTATCCAACACATGTGGCAGAATTTTAGTTCAATTAGGCACATGCACGTTTCCTCACGATGTTTATCATTCATTGGTGCTTTCATGGGTTTGGATCTCTCAGGGAAGCCTCACGTCCCCTTACCACTGGGTCATCATGCTTCGGTGTGCTTTATATTCAACATAATATAGTATAATAATAATAACAAATATGTTAAACACGTTTTTAGACAAATCTAGTTCTTTCTAAGCCAATACTGCGTCATTTAATAACCGGAACAGGAAAAACTATACGTTCGATTTTCAAATCAAAGACAAAAAATATGAAACACGAGCATTCAAAACGATTGTAAGCCAGTAAAAGTAAAAACTAGACACATATGTTTTCATAGCTTGCAAAGGATTACCTAGTTCGGAGCCCGGCTTATCGTGGATAGCGTAGTGATGGGACATATCACATATCCATTATCCATGGATAACATTGGCTGTATCGATTTTATTATTTGAAAATAAATATGCTTAATATTTCCTAGAATATTCACAGAATTTGTTACTGGTATTATATATTTTTTTTGAACGTTTAATTTGTAATTAAAAAAAGGTGACAAGCCGGCAAATGGCCCACCTGATGGTAGGGGCTACCGCCACCACCTATGGACATTAGCACTGTCAGAAATATTAACAATCCCTTACATTGCCAATGCACCAATCTTAGAAAGTAACTGTTATGTCTCCTGTGTCTTTAGTTACTCTGTCTCACTTGCCCTTCAAACCAAAATACAGAAATATTTAGAATTGATGTTAGACGTTGGAATATATGATGTGTTGGGAGTACTCACCCAGACTTGGCCAAAGCCCGACCGATAAGTTCTTATAGCTTTTTTTTATTGTATAAGTAGGCGGACGAGCATATGAGCCACCAGATGGTAAGTGGTCAACAACACCCATAGACAATGGCATTGTAAGAAATGTTAACCATCGCTTATATCGCCAATGCGCCACCAACCTTGGGTACAAAGATATTATGTCCCTTGCGCCTGTAATTACACCGGCATATCAAATCCGAACGGCTGTAATCAAATCCGAACACAACAATATGTGGCATTTCAAGGCAAGACTTGGTGCTAACTTCAGCTTCCCTAGGGAACGTCTGAGGTCGATGCTCGACGTCTTCCCGCGCACAGCCATGTTCCCAAAGGTCTGGAAATAGTGTTTTCTTTAAGAAAACTGTTAAGGCTGAAGAATTTATCTCAGCGTAGTCACATATACCTGCTGCTCGGAAGTGGTTTATAAATAAATATCCACTTTCTTGCTATAAAAAAGATAAGTTGAATCACATACAAAAATTATTGAAACCACGCAAGCATTTACTTAAACTTTTAAACGGATTATATTCGAAATATCAATTAATTATTTACACCTAAATTTTGGACATACTGAAATCAGAGAATTCTGCAATGCATGGGAGCATTTTCTTAGATGATTTCTATCTTATTTCTACCGAATAACAGTGTATTCACATTGATAAGTTTTCAGAACAATATTATATTGAGTTTAATATTTATAAGTAAATATCAGCGGTTATCGCAATAATATATCAGTAAATATTGTTATATTAACTGTTGTTTTGAACTACTAACGATCCCGTTTATCGGAAAGCGTTCAGAACTTGTTTTATCCAACTTATCTCCTAAACTGTTATTGCAGCAAAATAATAGCAGCAACTTTTCACATTCAAACATTAAAAGCTTGATCGTAAATCTCATAAATATTTCTGTGTAAAGGTACTTTTTTATATTTTACTACGAACACCCGCCGGGCACAATTGTCCTGTGTGTATGTATGTACACATTTATTTATTGCGTCGACGATTAGTTGAACTGTATTTTAGTTCATTAACTGCAGCGCTAGTTGCAATAAAGTGATAGTATAAAACCCTTTCAAAGAAAATTCATCAACATAAAAACATCTTAATTCCCAAGGTTGCTGGCGCATTGGTGATGCAAGCGATGTTTAACAACTCTTATAATGCCAATGTCTATGGGCGTTGGTGACCACTTAACATCAGGCGTCCCATATGCTCGTCCGCCTTCTTATTCAATAATATATATACCAATATCAAAGGAATTAAACTAACTTTTTAATATAATGCTTAGTGCTTTCAGCTTTACGGGGTGAGTGAGTAAGTGTAATTACAGGCACAAGGTTCATAACATTTTAGTTGCCATGTTGGTTTGTTAATTATTTGAAAGGAAAAATATTGTTGCTATAATTTATATAATTTAAATAAATTCAATTTCAAGAGAATCTCCTTGAAGCGGTTAATGCGCGGCTTAAAGTTCCAAACTTAAATACTTGGACCGCTGATACTGGCCTCACATCAGCTTTAACTTAGCGCTTAGTGTACGTGACCTATCTCTTATGTAGGTGACCTGCCTATTCATACTTTACAGTTGCTTCATAACCCACATCCCGTGTATTGACTTACAAGTACGTTGTACTTCCAGATTCTCTTTGTGAATACGCGTTGTTTACTAATTCAGATGCGCTTACCCTAAATCCTATTTTCGCAGAATGCAGTTAGTGATCATTTTATTTATTCTAATTTATCCTAGAGGCTTCCGTTATTAAAGTGGCTTGTAATTAAATCCTGTTTGTTAATCGCATCCATCGTTTTAAACAATTATTTATAGCTTATAATGTCTTAACGTTTCTTTTGTTATTGTAATATAGCTGTGGTAAGACTTTATGCTCAGGTTGGTTGGGACTTCACTTTTTAAGTTGAAATCTTGCCTCATTAGGCAGCGAGCAATTTGCCTCAGCGAGCAGCGTTGACGATGCTCTGCATGAAACCGGTGTGGAAGATATAATATAACAAAATATAATTATTATGACATTGATTTTATTATTATAAAAACTTACGGCCTTACTTATAAATGTTGCTCAGCTCTACCTAATTTTGTCTCTTTCTGTCATTATGGTTTTAACATTCGCAAGAAAAAGAAACAGCGTAGTATTTGAAATATAAAACTGCCGTATTTCTGCAAAGCAAAAGTGCATTGATGGTGTTAAGGAGTACGTCCTTAAGTTTACCATGTTTAGCGGTGAAAGAAAACAATATAATTTTAGAAGGATCAGTTGCTCTTTTGCTTTTCTAAAATAAATTTTAAAATATCATACTTGTTCCTTTTTTAAACCAGTGATTTTTAAAAATGCTTGTAATTTTAAATTAAGTCCATACATTGTATGAAGGACCGTAATCAACTCGACGCTAATGAAACGTTCACAGGAGCCGCCTCGTTCAGTAATTATCACTGTAATTAAGACAGCGGGGGTTCGATCTCGTCGAAGTTTATTTTCAGGAAGTCAAATTGGAACAGCAGTTTTTGAAAAATGTACTGCAATTTTGCTAAAGATACAGAATCTTTAGCAAAAATGCCATAACCATTGGGCAAAACTAATGATTTTGAATATTTTTTTAAACATAATTAACTATAATTATTTTAAATTAATACAAACATTGAGTGTGTAAATGTTTGTATGCGTGTAAATGTGTATGTGTTTTATAATTCGTTTGTTCCCTCATTCCTAACCTGATGAGATGTCAATAATATTTTATATATCTTCATAGTATAACCATATTATAATATAATATAATATAATATACCTACATATGAACCAAAATTATTTTGACAAAAACCGACTTCATAGGAAAAACAAATTAATATGCACTAAAAAGTAAAAAAATAGTTGCATATTCTTCTATAATTTGATAATTAACTTACTATTTTCTACTCATCAATATGTAGGTACGAATGTGTTGAGTGGTTGATAATGTATTTACAATTATTGTTACTTTTGCAGTCGATGTCAGCCAAGGTGGGTTTATAACTACATATATAGTTAGTTATAGGTGAGATGTGCTTGTGTCACACGCGCAACTTTACGAGGCGAATAAAAGTCAATTTGTAATGTGTATGTTTTTGTTTGTTTTTAAAATATTCCCGTATTATTATTGCTAGGTATAGTGTTTCCTTAGCTGACATCGACTCCAAAAATAACAATAATTGCAAATACATTATCAACCACTCAACACATTCGTACCTACATATTGATGAGTAGAAAATAGTAAGTTAATTATCAAATTATAGAAGAATATGCAATTATTTTTTTACTTTTTAGTGCATATTAATTTGTTTTTCCTATGAAGTCGGTTTTTGTTTTGTTAAAATTTTTATTTATTTTTCGATTTTTAGTGAATCTGAAGTACATTCACTAATTTGTAGAATATGGGTAGACCTACTAAACGTGCAGCTCATATGAGACAGCGCCGTTTATATTATTATTTAAATATATTAATCTAAAACAACGTAAAGAAAAATGTATTTTGGTACTTAATTAATAAATATTAGTTAATATGGCTAACTAATGTATGAATATAAATTAACATGTTTTGATTAAATAGATTTAGTTGGTGGGGTGTTGGGCAGCCATAACATAATCAAATAGTTATTTCTAGTAATAATTAAATAAACTGTAAGTTTATAGATGTTGTGTTATACCATTCTTCACCATAAAATATGACGGAATGTCTGTATATTAAAAAAAGGGGAAGTATCTATATTATCCTAACTAATATTATAAATGCGAAAGTAAGTTTGTTTGTGACGCTTTCACGCCTAAACCACTAAGCCGATTTAAAAAAATCTTTCACCAATGGAAAGCAACATTATCAGGGAGTAACATAGGCTACATTTAGTCCCCATATTCCCACGGGAACGGGAACTACGTGGGTGAAACCGCGGGAAAAACACTAGTAATCAATATATAAATATACATAAATATAACCTGTATGTAAGAGTACATATACGATTCTATATATATATATATAATTTTCAAAATTGGTCTCAACTTTTAGGAGATGTTCAAATATGTTTCAATTACAAACATATACATATATACTAATGCTTACATGCATAACTCATATTATAAAGAGGAAAGATTTGATTTTTGTTTGATTTTTTATTACGATTTAAATCAAAAACTACTGGACCGATTTTAAAAATTCTTTCACCCTTAGAAAGCTACGTCTTTATCAAGTAACATAGGCTATATTATATTGTCAAAAACTTATAGATCCCTTCTTAAAATGGAGCAATGTAACCCAACGTATTTAACCCAACCTGTTGCCTATAAAAGTTATTATTTCGCGTGCGCTGCGAAAACTATTGACGGTATATAAAGAAGTGTTTTATTCAATAGTACTACAATTGCTTGATCATAACGATGTTATGGTAGGTCAATGATAAATCTAGATAGCCTATAAAAGATTCGGCCGTGTATCGTTAATTTGCTACTAAGAATTGAAGATTTCCGTTACTTTGTCATGGATCCTATAATCAGAATCTAACCATACTATACCAAAATCATCGAAATCCGTTGAATAGATATCGAGTTATTCGTCCATTTGTCGCGCACATACCCATGCAAATTTACGACTTATATGGTTTTCTCATGGATTCCACTGTCAAAACTGGACCAAAAAAAAATGGGACCAATGGGAAAGCACCACCTTTCAAATAAAAAAAAAATCATCGAAATCGATTCATCCAGTCGAAAGTTATGAGGTAACAACACCAATAAAAAAAAAACATCGAAATCCGTTGAATAGATATCGAGTTATTCGTCCATTTGTCGCGCACATACCCATGCAAATTTACGACTTATATGGTTTTCTCATGGATTCCACTGTCAAAACTGGACCAAAAAAAAATGGGACCAATGGGAAAGCACCACCTATCAAATAAAAAAAAAAATCATCTAAATCGATTCATCCAGTAGAAAGTTATGAGGTAACAACACCAAAAAAAAAAAAAAAACATACAGACGATTGATTGAAGTCGGTTAAAAACAAAAAATAACCATTAACAATCATATACAAAACATACATACATACATAAAATCTCGTTGGATGATGATGTCACGATCTCTCTCGGAGATAGTAATTTATTTAAATAAAAATAACAAAGAAATGAATTTTCACGCATACAAAATGAATATCAGACATACTTTAGACGTTTAATTAATTGAAGGTAGTGAGCACTTTGGTTACAATAATAAATGTGGGCTCGAGAAAACATTACTCAATTTACTTTTTAATAATATCAAATAGCCTCCAGTCACTTGAAACAATTCCAGTAATAGATTATCTAGATATAATAATATTCTCCAACACATGGAAACGTAATCTCGCCAACAATCACATTTCATTATAATGTTTTTAAAATTCATTTCGATTTAGTGATTTTAAAGACTTAGCTGGACTTTGTGTGAATTGTGATAAATTTTCTCAAATGTGTTTCTATATAAAAAAACGCTATATATCATGTATAATATTTGTCGAGTAGAGAGACTATGTCGTTGTCAGCCGATTTGTTATCGACTTAATAAAATTGATAATAAAAGTATCGAGTCATTTAACGACGACTATACGAACATGTCTTGTTCTATACAAAATTTTGGAGACCAAGTAGCAATAACATTTAAACGCGTTCAAATCGTACGTGTTGTAAAACAGTCAAGTAATTACAAATTTAAATGCGATTCATTTTATAATTGAACTTTTCTGGATATGTGTAGATCCCTTTCACCGCATATATGATAAATGGTTTATGGTATATAACTATAAAGAAAGGAGGGGGAAAGAGAATAAAACTTGTACACATAGCCTCGAAGGCGCATGGAATTCTTTATTATGAATTATATAGTTATACTTCTAAGAACATTTCAGATATTAAGTAACTTGCCGAGCGAATTTAATTTGGCTCTATTAAATAAAAAGTATTTTTTGTGTCTTTCCTGAGAATAACACTTTTATGTTATAGATAAACTTTAAAAGCAAAACCTTACCTAACTATTAATTGTAAGTAAAATCGTTAAAACCGTTTCAGAGACACACGAAATATATTTACATTCTTTTAATGGACTGTTTGTTATAATATTGGTTTATGTATTTGTTGTATTAATTTAATTAATTTTGTCATTATACAGTTTGCTTCCTGAAATATAAATAAATAAATAAAATGTACTACAATAGCTAATTACATTTTCACCAAAATAGTTACGATGCTACAAAAACTATACCCACGTAATACATTTATTTTTACATTTTTTATTTGGAATGTTTGTGATAAAATATCCCTCGGTGTTTGAGCTTTTTGCAAGCTCGTCCGAGTAGGTACCACCCACTCATCATATAATATTCTATCGCAAAACAAGATCCACAACACGGGTTGTGCAACTAAGTTGTGAAGGGTGAGTGAGCCAGTGTAATTAAGCGATGGTTAACATTTCTTACAATGCCATTGTCCATGGGTGTTGGTGACCACTTATTTTGTACTCTCGCATATTATAATCTTAAATCAGAATATTTTAAGATAATATCTGTCTTTATGCTTCACTGAATTAATAAACATTATGAATAAAAATATAAATAAAAAAGTAAAGTAATTTTAAACGATTCGACTTACCATTTAAAAAATAACCAATTTAAATATACAACGAACAGCTGTAATCAACTCGTCGGAAATGAAAATCTCACGTGTTGTCTCGCTGCGTTCTCGTTTAAACGAACAATTATTTTCATTGTAATAAAGAGTTTGAAGTCGAAATGTTTCGTGTGTACTTAAAATTGTTTCCATTTTTAATGTCGTACTAATGAAGTGGAAGTAATTAAAAAAAGGTTCGCAGTAGCCATTCCTCAGTGACGAGTACAAATTTATAATATGAAATCAATAACTTTCTGTACGAACATTTTAACTTTGCCGCTTTTGAGTGCGTTTCTGAAAATGTATAATGGTTATTATATTATTGATTGAAAAACCATTATAGACTTCCAGTTAGTTTATATTATTTTCAGTTCTTGTTAGAATATTTCATTTAATATTCCACTAACCCGCATTAAAGCAGCGTGGTAGAATAAGCTCCAAAACCTTCTTCTCAAAAGAGGAGAAGAGGCCTTACTCCAGCAGTAGGACATTCACAGGCCGTGCCTCAATAGCCATTTAAATTTTTTGTAGGAAAGTAATCCTTGGATGGTAAGTGCTACGAACCCAAAGCAATTATTATATTAACTGGTCAGTTATATAAGTTTGATGATTGTAAAAAACATCACTATTTGCTTAAAATATTCACATTTCGTTGTATTATTAAAATAAACAAACAAAATTAATCTCTTATGATCGGATGAGATCATTGGATAAATAAAAAATACATTGAAATTCGTAATTGTTTTCCTTAAAATAGACACGGGCACAAAGTAATAGAAAAAACTTAAAATGTACCACATTTTTCAGGGTAAACAAATAATAAAAAACCTATACATCAATAACTAGAATCTCGGATATAAATGAATTTGTATTGAAATACAGAACGTAAACAAGCTAAGCCCGACCAATATAACTGTCAACGCTTGCTGACCTTCTGACTGATTTACTCAGCACACACATGTATAATAACTTCTATAGCTTCTAAATTAGTCCTTATATCACAGTTAATACAGACCAAAATCCTTTAAATTTCCGTGTAAAACGAGCAACTAACCGCGACATCCTATGCGTGAATATTCGATATGTAGTTTCCAACTATTGCCCAGAATCGGTTTTAATTGTATTGGAAACAAGTCATTATATAATGTCGAAGTATGCAATTGAGATGGTTAGCAATATTTGAGCAACCTTGTCCACGTAAATAAGGTTTGGAGCTCTCAGGCCTACTGAGTGCAGCCTTAACTAGACGACGAGGTAACAAAGAGTCAAACATTACATTTTTGATGATGATATTAAAAATGTGACGATTTCTCTTGTCAAATAATATTTTATGTGTCTTTTGCGTGTCACATTCATGAAACTGATTGACATATCGATGTTGCTTTAAAGCCTTTTCTGACAATAAATTTAATTTATTTCAAAAATTAAATACAGTCTACCGATAATTTATTGTTAATAAGAAGTGAAAATTAGATTTTGTAAAAACAAAAATATGTAAAAGCTTATTTAATTGCTTTTATTTATATTATTTAATTACTTAGAGCTTTTTGCAAGCTCGTGCAACCCACTCATCAGATATTCTACCGCAAAACAGCAGTCCATTGTATTGTTGTGTTCCGGTTTGAAGTATGAGTGAGCTAGTGTAAAATTACAGGCACAGGAGACGTAACATCTTGGTTCCCGGGGTTGGTGGCGTGTTGACGATGTAAGCGACGGTTAACATTTCTTACAATGCTATTGTCTATGGGCGTTGGTGACCACTTACCATCGGGTGGCCCATATTATGCGCGTCCGCCTACCTATACAATAAAATTTGACTGGTATATTTTATATATGTCATATGCTCAAAGGAGATTTTCCAACTACGCAAGATATATAGTGCAAATGTGTGTACGTAGCATAATAGCACTTTCTACTCTGTAACTCGGATAATCCGATGGAACGCCAAGTCCGAGACGACCTTAAAGATTTGCAGCATACGAACAATGATTTTACGCGCTGTCCACGACACGAGAGTGTAAACACTGTAAACATACAAACTAGGCGGTCGCTGTGAACCGCCTAGTATGCAGTAAAACGCAACCTCTGTTTTTGTTAAGGAACTGCAGCCCTATAAGCCAACCACTCTACCAATGAGGCAATCATATAGCAAAATCAAAACGAATGAACTATTGAATCAAAATGAATCTTCACATTTCCAAACACAAGAACTTCCCTACATAAATACCGGTTTCGCCTATCACGAACCGAACTGCATAAATCAAGTTGTTCACAAAGCTAATGTACTCCAGGCAGCCCTAAGAGCTGTCGACATGGATTTATCACAGAGAGTAATTTATGCCTTCATTTCTATGATAGTTCACGTTTTGAACTTGGCGTCTGTTGACGTATGTTTATCTAGCTATATTCAATTCAATCGTATTTGCTTTAAATGTACTTCTGAAATATATTCCGTAATTGAAACACTTTTCGTTCGATAAATATTTCATGTGAAATGTTATTTCCACGAATCCTTATTGAAAGATATTCCTTATTATTTGGTTTCGCGTAAGATAATTTAGACTTATTTATTTAATAAATTGTTCGATTTTTCGATACAATAATATGTGGCTAAAACACGTGATCGTTTAATTGTTTATATAATTTAATAATAATAATATATATCCTGGGACATTATTCACACAAGACCATCTGATCCCAAACAAGCAGAGCTTGTAACAACTGATAAACTACATATACTACTCTTCTTTTGTAAATACATTATTATATAGATAATTACACCCAGACTCTGGACAAACAGGCATGTTCATGCACACAAATTATTGTCCTGGGTGGGAATCGAACCCACGACCTGCGGCACGAAAAGAAAATGCCTACCAAACACGCCAATCGGCTCGTTGCGGGTTTACCTTACGGGTTTCATATAGTTACATAGTATGCACAAATAAGTATTTATAATGATGTTTAATTTATTATCGTTCGATGGAGAAAAAAGCATCGTGGAGAACCCTATGTCTATCATTTGGAATAGCTCTAATAACTTATTTTTAAAAGGAGAGAAAATCACAGGTCAATGACTCGTAATGGAAATGATTGTTGGTTGCATAAAATCAGAGTAACATATAGATTATAAATAAAATATAAACTATTTAATTATACCGTCACTTCCTCCGAGATATATAAATTATATTTATATATTTTAACTAGTGCCCATGAATAGTTACTTTACAAGATCAAATTTAAAGATACCACCAGTTCAGAATGTGAAAACGTAACAAACAAATGAACACACATTCGCATTAATTATACTATACATACAATCATTATTATAATTATACGAGCGAGGTCGCATTGCCAGTTGAAGAGTTGAAAATATAATTAGTAAAACTAATTGGCCATATATCGTTTATTTAAATAAATATGCAGAATGGATCTCAGGTGTATTAAAGAGTAACAACCCGTAACGTATACCGCTTAGAAAGCCGATGGCATGCATAATACACAACCAATTTGCATCTTAAGCGAGCAGCGAGCCACACACCGTACGCGGGGTAATGAAGATAAAATCCTGTTTATGAATTTGTAAAATGTAGATTAAAAAAGTATCAATTTAACAATAAATTATATAACCAGTACAAGAACATTTTTAATAAAAAAAAAAGGCTTGAATAAATATTGTTTTGTACAGCCAAAGCCAAGCAATCTCTTTGTATGTTCACATTTATGTATTAGCACTCTTAAACACACGAAATTTTTAATTAAATTAAAATATTTATTTACAATATTTTTCTTCGTTTTAATAATAAGTATTCTGACGGATAAAGTTTTATTGAATGATCATCATCAATCAAATATATTATTTTCGAATAAATTCTTAAATAAGTTTTCCGGGATAAAAAGTATTTAACTTGACAGAGTTTCTTAAATTTACCATCGATTTTGGAATCGAATACTTTAAGATCTCTGCAGCTGATTAACTGAAATATCTTAAAGGTTTTAATTTAAGTTGTATGATTTATACGAAGTCAAAACGCTTACTTGAATAACGTAAATTATAAAAAATACAAACTAACTTGGCATTGCAATTATTTACTGTAGTGTGTTCAAAAGTACACTTTAATTTTTGTATAAGTATATTTGAATAAAGACTTCAGAATTGATTTTATATATTTTTTTTAACCAAATGCATAGTATAATAGCTAGGATATAAAGTTGTAGCTGATGCCAAAAGATTAAGCTAAGGAAGGGTTAGGGCTCGGTTTGGGTAAGATAATAGAGTTCAGGTCAGGTTTTATTTGGTTCTGTCACAGTTTTGCACCTCGTTTAACACGTAAGACTGTTGATCCTACACCTTATCGCTCTCGAATTTGCAATCCTATCATACAAAGAAATGGAGAACGAAAATTGTACCTATACCCTATTCCAATGTGGATAGAAATAAATATAAACCGTAGATTTACAAATTCCATGCGATTGTCAAATCGTTCTGCATTATTATGCACTGTAAACAGTTCTTTCTATACCAATTAACTAGTTATGACCACATTAGTTTAACTTTCAAAGTCCGAATACTACTTCGCGGACATTGAAAACGCCATCTTTTCGCGTATCCATAATGAATGTCATAGATTATTCAAGTTGATCAATGACATCGCGTCAATTGATATCGATGACCAATGATATCGCATTAATTCGGTGTCAAATTTGTTTATTTGGGTTTATTCGTGTTGTAGTTGTAATAGGCTACACGTATATTCATACTGGAAATTGAGAAAATAATCATTAATTATAGTTTATTGTATTAATAACCAAGTAGTCCAAAACAATCGATGTAGTTGAGACGTTGCAGCAGCAATCATGTTACCCTCTCTCTTCGCTGTAGTCGCTCGATTCGGACGTCGGCCGTATTATTTACAATTAAATAAATTATAAATTATTATTTGTAACCAATATTTTTAAATATACGTTCACTTATTGATTGATAAATAGAAGAAGACAAGTATATTATAATTATATCTAATTAAGTTGTAATTTAGTATATATCACTGACATTGACTTCAACGCGAATGGTCATAAGCTCAACGGTAATAAGTATATTTATGTTCCGTTTTGAAGGTATTCATCATTAATGGGGCCACGGGCGTTCGTGAGTACTTACTATCAGGTACTTATTTGTTAGTCTAATTACCTATTATGACTTAAAAAAACACATGGCATTATTTTATCGTACAAATTGTTAACTAGTGGAAATTTACTACAAACATAGAACAAGAACTAGTTTCTCTATAAAGGTTTTAAAGTTTGTTATATAAGCAAAATGGCAGCATAATGTTTCAGTGCTTTTAACGTTGCGTGACCGTTTTATACATATTTATGAAGAAACTTGTTTAATTTCGAAGCGACAGGTCGTGAAGAGTCCATAATCTTCTGCCATCATTTAGGATTCAGCAAGTTGACAACGGTTCCGAGTCTTTGATGTGTTCCGTATGTTTTGTTTCGGGTTCGGTTCATACATATTAAACTTGTTTGACCGATTTTGTAATACTTTCTAAAACTATTTGTATCCAAAAGTTTTACAATTGGTAGGGAAGAGTTTTTAAACCAATCACAATGGATATCTTAAATGTAGCATAACGTTGTGTTCTTATCAAGGTGTCTCAAAGATTTGAAGTAAGTATACCAGCATCTAATATCAATAACCTTATATAATTAAATTATAATTTTAGTTACTGTTAATGAAAGCGTTTCACAAAATATTCAAATTAAAAGACACGAATACAATTTGTTCTTTCTGCTGATTGTAATTTACATTTCTACATTAACATTACCTACAGCATAAGAATGTAACGAAAATATAAGCGAGTGTAGAATGGTATCTTCTGTACGGATGTAGAAAACGCCACATTATAAACATTATGACTAACCTTACTACCTGAAAACATCTTCACTAGCTTTTTTTTTAATACAATGCGCTAAACACTTTTCTTGACCTTTGGCTCACAACGTTATCTTAATATATATAATGCGTAATGTGTATTGATTAGCTATAATATATCATGCGGTATCAAACGGAATAGTAGTTTTTCTTAAACAAAACCAAACTAAAAAAAAACTTAGTTATGTTAGCCCAAATCATGAAGACAATAGAAGTTAACCCTTAATCAGCAGAATGCAGCTTATTGTATTATTTTATGCTTTGGGATCATATGTCCTGGGAAAGGAATTGTTTAGAATGTAACATAATTCGATTAGAGTATGCACTTCTGTTCATTCTATTCAATTTTAGTTATAATTAAATATATTTATATATAAAAATAAAATATATTTAAAAAAAAAGCTGTCTCGCTCCCGTTAACTTGTCTACTTACATCTTTTGTTATTAGTAAGTACAATATAAATTTCATCAAAACTAAAAGTAATGTCATATCACGACAAAGGCTTTAATTAAACAAAGAGTTAATTTTGGAGTCCATTAAAAAATAATTATAGGAACAACCGACTATTTTACGAAGGGTTAAATGGATATTCGGTAAGAAAAGGTCTCGCTATACTGTTATTATCGGCTCCTCTGTTATTGAGGGGTAAAATCACCCATTAATCTTTGGATCTTATTAAAGATTACGTAACGGTTGCATATTTACCAACAATGAGCGTCGTTACCGGCTCTTGTGGCTGGTTACCACTCATCGATTTTTTTTGTATAATAATAATAAGGTCCTCCAGACCGATTTCGGCCACGGCGGCCAATCTCAGGAGAGATTAGCCAACTGCGCTGGAGATATTATAGTGCACATGTGTGCGCGCAAACACAGGTGCACTCTCTATTCCTTAGCTCTCATAATCCGATGGGACGGCAATCCGACACGACCGGAAAGAGTTCAGTTATTTTTTTTGTATATATATAATAGGAAGGTGGTCGGCCAAATGGGCCACATGTAAATGATCAGCATCGTCAATAAATATTATCACTGTAACGTATGTTGACGATTCTTTACGTTTGTCATTGACGATCAAATCGCCACCAACCTCGGGAACTGTTGTATTGTCTTTCGTGGCTGTAGTTACACGGAATCGTTCAGCCTTCACACCTGAACACAGCAGTACTATGTATTGCTATTTGGCGGTAGAAGCCTTACTACTGTATGATTTCAATTAGAAAAAAACAATCACGAGGAACCTGCATGTATCGAATGAAATCTTCCACTCGTGGATTCCAATCAGTGGAACAGTTATGGGATATTATTCCAATTAATATTATACTGTAAAAAGTAATGAACATTTGACACAGGTATGCGTTTAAAGATTGAGATTTTGAGAGTTAAATTATCAATATTTTTTCTACCCCTGGTTATATTTAAACACTTAATTGTGGTTGCTGCAGTGGGTCAAACCTGAAATAATAACGTACAATGGACTGAGCGTTTGAATTTAATTAGTTTACTATTAACGCTGTTATACGCGGTTGAATTAATCTTGGTCTAGTTCATTTATACGAAGTTCTCATTAATAGTATTTGACACATGGTGATATATAATGTACAGTATTTTAGAATCAATAATTTGTGGAACATATTTTATCACTCGGTGGTAGAGCTTTGTGCAAGCTCGTCTGGGTAGATACCACCCACTCATCAGAAATTCTACCGAAAAACAGCAGTACTGGCTATTATTGTGTTCCGGTTTGAAGAGGAATGTGCCAGTGTAATTCCAGGCAAAAGGGACATAACATCTTAGTTCTTAAGGTTGGTGGCGCATTAGTGATGTAAGTGATGGTTAACATCTCTTATAATGCCCATGTCTATGGTCGTTGGTAACCATTGCTCGTCTGCCTTCCTTTGACATAAAAAATAAATCTACTATTGTTTCACTATTATTTGTAAATATGACATGATTTTCGCTATAAAAACGCCCATAGACTGACAAAACTGATTTCGTATTTGTGTATAATTAAGGAAATTTTATTTTATTTTATTTATTTTTTTCAAAAAATTATGCCGGATGTAATATTCACGTGCTTATAAACCAATCTCCTTTGAAGTAACGTAAATAAATTAGCTCGAAGGCCGTCTTTCTGTAGGAATAGGGCATATGGTGCTGGTAATACTTTATTATTCCGAAAAACTTACCGTACAATTTCAACAATAATGTATAGTTAGGTACCTTGGTCTATACAACAGCGTTATAAAAAAAAAAGAAGCGCTCTAATTTTAATCGCCGCCATCTTGTCAGTGCATATAAAGGTAACGTAATTAATTAATTATTGGCGCGACTTATGATTTGCATTATGTTCAAATGTGTTATTTGGATTTATAAAGTAATTGAATGAGTAATTAACATTAATTTATATGATTTAATATATGATTGATATATGATTGATAGTAAGCCGAGATGGCCCAGTGGTCAGAACGCGTGAATCTTAACCGATAATCGTGGGTTCAAACCCGGGCAAGCACCGCTGAATTTCATGTGCGTAATTTGTGATTATAATTCATCTCGTGCTTGACGGTGAAGGAAAACATCGTGAGGAAACCTGCATGTGTCCAATTTTATTGAAATTCTGTCACATGTGTATTCCACCAACCCGCATTGGAGCAGCGTGGTGGAATCAGCTCCAAAAACCTTCTCCTCACAAAGAAGAGACGATATGCTAAATGTATTGTAAAAGAAAACTAAAGATATTCCTTTAATGTATTCAAAAATAATTCAGATTGTTTTTCAAACATGTCCGGGGCAATAACTTCTGTAAAGAAAATAGGCCGAGTTATATTATAAAATGTTTAATTAAAGTTCAAGTGAAGTCGTGAACAGCCTTTGATAAGCGAAGTGGAAAATTAATAGTAAGTTTTTTGGAATCAAAATATTCGTTAAGTAATTAAATTTACTTTATTTCTTAAAAACAATCTATTTTAATTATAAAAATTGCGTTGAAAAAATACAGTGGCTGCAATGTCTGACTTCTAAACAAAATTACCTCAAGAGCACAATTAAGACAATTAATTGCAAAAGAGTCACAGTAGATAAAGTCTACTTGTCTTCTTTACAATGCAATAGTTATCTCAATTTACTTTCAGTTTATATTACATTCATTTTATTACAGTAAAACTACTATGAAATGTTTGGCTAAAGCCTCCTCTTGGTTTGGAGCTTACTCCACCACGCTGCTTCTTTCAGCTCCGTATGTGAAAGCTTTATATTATATACAGCAGATTAAAATTATGAAAACAGTTTTATATAATTAAAGACGTTTAAATTGTTTGTCATATCGAAATAAACTTCTGTTTATTCAGTCAAGCCAAAATGAAATAAAAAACAAAAAAGTCTTTTACTATTTATATTGTCAACGAACTATTATATTTATATTGAAAGCCCTCAACTCGTCGTTAAATAAACAAAATTAAACTACACGCGTTTTTCACTTTTTCAGTTCTTATTTCAGCTTTTAGTATGTGGAAAGGCTGGTAGAGATCGTTTTCTATTATAACAGCGGCGTATTCACGCTTGCTGGCCACCTGTTGTAAGTAATTATCTTCGTCCTAGATATTGGTATTTTGTAATAGCTTTTGATTATAAAATAACTAAACTTGCTAACTATGCTTTATATACTTATATATATATTGTATTGCGATTTATGTCATTATTTTTCTTTTGTTACAGCTCCGCATGCGAGAATTTAAGTTTATTTCATTTTTAGAGATAAATTTGCTATATTTTGTTATGCGGATTATCCAGTAGAGTTCAAATTATAATTCAAATCACACATTCCTGGAATTTGAATGTTAATATAGCTTACAACGCAGCTTATTGTATATTATACACTAGCGATCCGCCCCGGCTTCGCCCAGGAGGCCGAAAAAGTATTCCTAAAAAAAACTGTAGTATTGTCAGCTTCTATACACAGTGGGCGACAGCGGGGTCGCGAGGGCGTGAGGGCGGTTGCATCACGAGTTAGTCCGATCGGTGTGGAACCGCTTGAATTTATTTGGTGCTATAGCTTAACTAATAACAAAAAAAAAGTTTAATTATACTTACGCATAAAACGTCAGTATCACGCTGAAATAGATTTAAGTCCACGCAGACGAAGACGAAGCGCAGCTAGTTATAGGTAAAAATTAACAAATTAAAAAAATATAAACTTGTCTCGCTTACTAAAATCATCGTCATTCATTAAATATACCCTTACATATATGTTACAATACTTTACTAACTGTAAAATGATTGATTCAATGCTACGTCGTAGCCACGATGCTACGATCATCCCTAGAGAGCGACGTATATGTACAACGCAGTATGGGCTACGATGAAATAACATTTGCGAAGTTCCACAAATTCTAGTTCGTGTTCCGCAATTGAAATCTCCGCGATGTGGTGTCAAAAGATCTCAGTATGGTAAAATTGAATGTACGATGGAACCTTTGTCGAAGCAACAATGCATGCTGTGAAAATATAAATCTTACATCAATCAACAAAATATCATATTCTTTATTTCAAGAGTAAGACGAAAGTATATCAAACTCCGAAATTATTAATATGAATATTATATATTCTTTGTAGATCTGAAAATAATAAAAAAAAAATCAATATGAATGAAATCCTCACGGTACAACTATGTTTGTTATTAAGAGTTGTACAACAAAATATATGAGTTTCGATTCTAATATTGCAAAAATTCGCATAATATTAGGGTTGCGAATACTAAACACACTTTTAAGGCAAGCAAATAACTCCGATGGAAATTATTAAAGTTACCAACAACAACATTATCGTACATTTTACTTTTCTTTAAAATAGAAATTAATGCAGATAAAATACGAAAATGTCATAATAGGGACGGTACACTCGGCGACACAAGTTTAGTCAACATGACGTCTAATTGACATAATATTATCAAATAAATGGAAATAGAAAATCAATTACGTATGCTGATTATATGAACAATTTTGTACAACGCTTGATCTAAAGTCCGATCACATAATATATCTAAGCGTAGAGCATAACGTTTCATGAAATAATTTGAAATAAATTATACATTACATAAGTATGATATATTTTAACATTTAAATACTTTTCAAACGATTTTCCTTGTTATCTGTAGAGCACGTCGCGGCTCTAAATTCGCAGCTAATGGCTGCGCTGTTTAAATGCATGTCTCGAGAGAATAAAACCAAGCAGATTCTCCCGAGTGACGTTGTCGATGTCGGTGCGCTGATTATTACTATTGAAACACAATTTTAAAGTACTTATAAAAGATTAATTAATTTTATATAAAATATAAGTTGAGAAACTAATCTATAATATAATTGAAAATATTATTCGTTAATTAAAAATGTATTTACTCTTTATGTGTAATACTTGCATACAGTTGTTAATACAATTCTACTCGTAATTTAAATGAAGTACTGAATATATAAGAATAAACACGATGTTTCGAAGTCCTACAACTCCGTGATTCACCAGAAGTTTTCTTATAAGAAAATAATGAGTTGAAAAAAGTTCTTTCGATTTTACCGGAGTAATATTGTATGGTTATCATCAATTTCAATTCAGGAAGGTGACTATTTGTACCGAAATACTTTGGATTACATATTGAGAAAAAATACAGAGTTCCATTTGCTGTAAGCGTGAAAATATTATGAATTGGAAATTATATATTTTTATGGACCCCGCGCCAAACTGAATCAATGAGAGCACAGCCTTGGCAACCATAATATGGATTTATGTGTAGACGTTTTATGGTTGTGCTTCTGGATGGTCTTCGCTAAAGCGCCCACGCAGGTGTGAAGTACACTTTCATGTATTCGGAGTCTTATGATCTTGCTCTTCATAGGTCGGTCTTTATGCTTCATGGATAATCATGACGCACGATCCTTCACCTATGCCGTATCCCTGACCAATCAAGAATTTATTTTCTCATTGCAAATAGACCAAGTTAATTTAACTAGTTTGGTTGGCTTGGTTGGCTCGGTTGCATAACAACCATGCACGCACTGAAGCCCCATGGATGTCGACCCCCAGTGATGTTTACTGTCGCGCCTTGGGGATAAGACGGACTCCGATACCGTGATGGCAAACAGCATGACGCTTTCTAATTCCGTTATTCCCCCCACACCGCCGCTCTCTACTGCTTTGTGAGTACGTGGCGCGTAAACTATATTATTATCATATATTTTTGTAATTCTAACAAAGAAATATTTACTTTACTATCAAGACTGTTATTATTTATTTATTTTACTCCATATTTATCTGTTTTCTCTTACAATTTTTTTTCAAAATCTTTCATCTGTTAGCAATTTGGTACAAAACAATATTTATTTTAGCTGACATCATTAAAGCATTTACAAAATTTCATCTTTTTAAACACTTGGATGAACCAGATTTGAGAAAATATCATTAAAAATATGTTCTCTTTTCATCCGGCTATTGAAAGGGAAATCGTACGATAGCTTTAAAATATATTATATCAAAATGAGAACAGAAAAGGCTCAATATATGATATTATGAAAAACCTCCATACCGTACGCGGGATCATAAAATACGATATACCAATATGCCGAGTTAATATCCGGAGTACGAAAGGCGATAGGACGATAGAAGATTTGATTCATTCTGAGGCAAACTTTATAGAAAGTTCCAGATATTATAAGCGGATTAGAAATTGATTGAAGTATTATAATATAAGGATTAAGACATTAATTTCCTAAAAAAAAAGAACAAAGTCCACTTACACTTAGGAAATACCATTAAATAAATATAACATAACTTACAAGTCTACATTTTGTGCCAGTAAAAATCTTTTTTTTTTTGAAAATATTGATTGATTGAATTTGCGTTTATAACGTCTTTTGGTATTGAGTTATAAAGCTGTGTTCTTTCAAATAATATAGTTTTTATGCCATATTTAGTTCGTATTTTGGGTAATTCAATGTTATGTCGGTTTCTAGTAAAATGAGAATGGGTTTTAGATTGAAAGGTGATTTGTGAATGTGTGGTGTTTGTAACTATTTTACGAATTTATACATAATATTAGTATAAAAACTTCTTTTTGTCTTGCTTTTCTTGCATATATGTATATACATGTCGCATCCGGTCATTCGTACAGACACTCAAGGGAACGAAAAGCGCGCCTATGGTTGTGAACATGACTTCGGTTTGGTTCGGCAGAACTTCAGGGCGCTTTCGACAGAGTCGTGAAGGCATCGCTCGGGTCCGGGCAGATCACTTACTGCAAGGCATCGGCCGGGTGAGGTCACGGAACTGTCTTACCGTTCCATAAGTGTTTTGTGTGTTATTAGTTGTCATTATTATTACTTGGTGTGTAAGCCTAATTGTGAAGTGTATTAAAGTGTGATGTGATTATATTGACTGAGTGTTATTCATTTCACGACTACCCACTGTACGCCCACATGATGTACAACAATAATGAAAGAAGATATGATGTCCCTGCTCCGACATACAAATATTTAATATTCAAGGTTCGAATATATATCCGGAGATGCTGATTACACTATCTTATAAATGTAGCGCTAGGCTTCTGTAAAGGTCTTTTACTCGCCAAGAAGACTACACACATGCTGAGATTTTACTCGGTATATAAACTCCAAGAACCACCGTGTCTATTTTCATCGCACCGGCTTCCGACTTGTTCCCGATTACGTAATACAGCAGCTTAACTAATTAGAATCTTATGTCTAATAACTTTGCATGTTGAAAATATCATTATGATAACAACAAGGTTGATGAATTAAGAAAGTATTGTTCCCAAAAAGTTTTCTAGCTGCCTCCAAGCTACTTACGTTTACAAAGGACGCCTTAAAGCACTAAATGCATCGTGAATTAAGGGACAGATGATGATAAATTTAATATTTTAATTTTTAATAAATTGTGTTACTTCGTTCATTTTAATCAATCATAGAATTATGTGCAAACCCTTCTCTTACTCATGACTTATTCTACCACTAAATTGTTCTACTTACCTACAGTTGAGTGAGCCAGTGAAACTGCATGGAGAATTTCTATAGGCAGTAGTAAGTTTACGCCACCGCCGCCGCAGTTTTAAAAATCAAGTGCAACCGCTCCAAGAACCACTACATTTAATAAAAATACTTAAACCAAGTAAAAGCAAGTCCAAACGATATTACTGTTGCTGACATTGGAGTCCTGTCAATTGGAAACCAAGTCGTCGACCTCAGCCTTTCATTGAATCCCGCCGAGCGTCTTCGCCTCGGTCTCGCCAACTTCGTCTTTCAATACTGCATTACCGACGCTCTGATGACGTCGGCTTTCTGTTGTAAAACTATTCATATTGTTTGAGTTCTTCGGCATGTAAAATATTATGCTGATTCATTTTAAAAACTAAAAAGATCATAAAATATTAAACGTTGTTATATATTTTATTATTTAATAATATTATAATAATATATATGTATGTGTATGTATAATATATGTATATGTAAAAACCGGAAAAGCCCAAAGAATTAGACACTGTTTTTTGACCTTTTTTTCTCTTGCACTTGGATGTCTATAGACGTGTTGCCTTTGATGTATATTATATGTATTTTTTTTATTGTCTGCCATCTGATGGTAAGTGGTCACCAACGCCCATAGATAATGGCATTGTAAGAAATGTTAACCATCGCTTACATTGCCATGCGCCACCAACCTTGGGAACTAAGATGTTATGTCCCTAGTGCCTGTAACACTGGCTCACTCACCCTTCAAACCGGAACACAACAGTACCAAGTACTGCTGTTTTGCGGTAGAATATCTGATGAGTGGGTGGTACCTACCCAGACGAGCCTGCACAAAGCTCTACCACCACGTTCTAGAATATAGCACACTTGCCTCGAAAAAGTAAATTAAAGCAACTTGTTTCACTTGCAAATATGATATTAATAATTTAAAAAGTACTACACTCATTATTGATTCAAACCAGTATAATGTTAATTAAAGAGTAGAAACAATTGTGCGGTCGGGGCACCCCCGTTAGGGACAAAGTTATTTGCGATATTTATTTTGACTCAAAGCGTGTTTTAAAATGTATTGTAATTTATTATATGACTGCATTTTTGTCACACCAAAAAGCGTCTCCTCCTTCCTCCTTTTTGCAACTCTAACCAAGATTAAGAAACGATATACATTTTTAAATTAAATTAACAACTTTTTACAATAATAGCAAATCCCATTTTAAGCAACTTACTAATATTTGAACATTATTTTAGTAATTTACGCAACCTTCCAATTAAACAAAGCTTATGATGGGAATTGTGACAATAGCCTGAGGTTCGCACCTGCGTGTGACTCGTAAATAATAAAATTGTTGTTAATGGCTTATATTAGGCTTTAACTTAATTAATAATAAAATGTTAGGCGTACTATACGGTTCACGCTCGATCGTTTGGCGTGGATTCAAAAACTCAGCCTAACGAATTCGCTTTATTTAGCGAAATCGATATCGCTTCCTCATGAAGCGCTCGCGTAGTACTGAATTCGAACGCCAAACGCATCACATTTTGTGACATTTCAGAGGTAGTAACGATATTTCGTTATGTAACATGACCTTGGGCCACTGCCATTTGACTTTGCTGTAAGTCGCGTAAAAGAACTCCGTTCCAAACAATATCTTGTAAAATTTTCCAAATTCACATTTACTTATAAACATATCGTATCAGTAACAGCCTGTGAATGTTAAACTGCTGAGCTAAGGCCCCTTCTTCGTGGTTTTTTTTTTTAGGAGCAGGTTTGGAGCTTATTCTACCACGCTGCTCCAATGCGGGTTGGTAGAATACACATGTGACAGAGTTTCATTGAAATTTGACACATGCGGGTTTCCTCATGATGTTTTCCTTCATCGTCAAGCACGAGATGAATTATAAACGCAAATTACGGACATGAAAATTCAGTGGTGCCTGTCCGGGGTTGAACCCACGATCATCACTTAAGATTCACGCGTTCTAGCCACTGGGCCATCTCGGCTTTTTTATTAGGAGTATTAGTCCTGTGCCTTAGCAACGAAATTCCTAGAAAATGGATTATGGTGTTGAGTATATTTCGTTTAAATAAAGGTGACATGAAATTATCTTCTAGACTGCATTTCAAACCAGTAATAACTTTATTAAACTTAATACTGCAAGATGACAGTCCTTAGTCGAGCATTACTGAATGGAGAAGTTTTGATTCTAGACACAAACATTAATTATTTATAATATTTAGAGCACGCTTGATACCGCTGTTTACAACAAAGCTCGCAGTTTGAAATAAAAAGTCTGAAACAACAGTCGGGGTCTAAGTTTAAGGATGCCTTCGTTCCTTCTCTCTGATACGGTGAAACTTCAGCTGGAAAGTTTGCGGCCGCTTCACAAAAAAAGTATTGTCACATCGCATAACGTGAAATTTCCTTAGTTTGGAAACTTTGAAACTTTTTACTAGAGCAACGTTTTAATAAAATAACATGATGAAGCTCTCCTAATTTTACGTACTCTGCATAATTATTCTTTATTAAAACTTTTATCTTATGAAATATATTGTAATAACAATGATACATGAAAAATTTAATATTTTGACGAATTTTGTAATTTTTTATAGTAACAACATATATAATTAATTGAACATATCTTGGAAATTATATTAAGAAGGATGAAATACCTACGTGCTTTGAATAAAATAGTATTACATATTATAAGGCTCTCGAAAATGCCATTTTCCTATCAATCATCAAGTTAACGCAACATCATCATGGTTCTTATGTTATGTGTGATAAGAATCAAAATTGAAATAATGAAACTTAGTTCTTTTCATAATCTATGACATATATATTAAGATTCTTATGACATAGATGATAAGGTTCATATTGATACGTATGGGTTGCAATGGAGCAAATATGCAATAAACAAGGATTTATCGGATACGATTTCATTCTATTGTTATGCTTATTATTACGATATTTATAAACAGTGACAGCCAACTTTTTGCGGAGGAATAGCTTTGAATGCGATGAAGATAAAAATTCAAGGTCATTATGAATATAACTTTTCTGTACCTAACTACTATTTACAGTTTAGTAAAGAGCTAGTTAGCAATTCAGAATTAGCTTTTCAGAGTTTTTCTTATTAAATTATAATTATGCCGTCGACTAAAATAATAATATACATTTTATTTGTTCATTGGCGATATTAGGGATGGTTAATATTTCTTACAATGCGAACGTTTATGGGAGATTGTGACTAATTACCATCAGATGGCCTTTATTTTTGACGAGCCGGTTGGCTTTGTTGGTAAGATACTTGAATTTCTCGCAGGTTCGATTCCCACCCAGGACAGACATTTGTGTACATGAACATGTCTGTTCGTTCTGAATCTGGGTGTAATCTATGTAAATAAAATGATAGAGGTCTGCAGTTGTGCGTGCATCACGGAAAAACTACTGGCTAGATTTCAATGAAATTTTCTAAGTTTTATTTCTTAGACACTTGGACCTTATCAAAAAAAAAATTATTGCGATATCTGCAATTAATAAAAAGTTATTAAAGTTTCAAGAAACAACGATTTGTATATGCACGGCGTTTTCAGTGATGTATGTTTAAACAAAGTATATTTTTGCTTGCGATATTTTTGATGTTTTTTTCCTTACATAAGAAAAAATTGTTAATATATCAAGCAACGCGGACGAAGTCGCGGGTATCAGCTAGTTAAGAAGTCAGCTAGTAGAAGCTCTCTGTACTCTTAAATATTTAATTTAAAATACTATCAATATTAATAAGAACAGTTACTAAATAGACAATGCAAATGCAATGTGAATCGACACCTTGGTCGCTTTTTGTCATAATAGTCTGCTTATAGAACTTAAATTATTACACTGACGCTGCCAATGACGTTGGTTCATGTTTAGTAAATTTTAAACGTAATATTCAACTTGTTTCATCTTCTTCGTCTACTTCATTACTGAAGGCTGTGCTTGTCCTAAAATGCTTTCACCAATGTTTCGACTAGCTTCCTCCACCACTCTGCCCTCAGCTTGTCTCAGGGCAGTCGGAATATTGAGTCCCGTTACAATTTTAATCTGGTCGGACAAGCGGGAATCCTTGTCTATACTTCTTTAAGAATATATAAAAGAAGCCGAAATGGTTCAGTGGTAAGAACGCGTGAATCTTAACCGATGATCGTGAGGTCAAACCCGGGCAAGCTACACTGAATTTCATGCGCTTAGTTTGTGATTATAATTCATCTCGTGCTTGAAGGTGATGAAAAACATCGTGAGGAAACCTACATGTGTCAAATTTCACTGAAAATCTGTCACATGTGTATTCCACTCACCCGCAATGGAACAGCCTCATGGTTAAGGTACCTACTCCTCAAAAGAGAAGAAGAGGCCTTAGCTGTAGAACATTCACAGGCTGTTGTTACTTTACTGTTAAGACTATGTGTGAGAAACCATTACGGAGAAAAATAAATTAAAACATTAAGTATTTTTCAAATTACTTAGTTACAGCAAGTTGGTTCAGGTTCAAATCGGCGCAATCACCACTTACTTATCAAGTATTTAATTTGTGATTATATTTGATCTCTCCTTTGATGAAGTAGCGAAACGAAAGAATAAATGATTCGTATATGTATTAAAAATGACTAAGCGATCTGATCTTATAGTACGCTTCACATTTTTTTTAAAGTTTACACTTGTTGTTTACGCGTCAACAAGTTGGTTATAAGATAAAGTAATTAAAATTATTAAAATCGATTTACACATCGATTCATAACCATACTGAATGTATGTTTGTTAATTAAGTTTAAAATTGTTAAATTATAACATTATTCGCGATAGCCACTTTGTCTTCGACATTTTATATATAGACGCCACTTAATAACATGTTTGTTATTCATATATACTGTAATTTTGCAACGCGATCTTTATTAAACAGAAATTTCGCGAGTTTAATTACAAATTGGCTGAAATTATTCATGTACATAATTTATTATAAGCTCTTAAATGTCGGTGATGTAGCCTGTTCACAGTTATAAACAGATTCATTATGTGATACGATAAATTTTAAATAATATTTTATAAAATATTACACAAATGAATGTTTCTTATTTCACTCGCTGGCTTTACGTAAGTCAGTTAATCGAGTATTAACTTTTCCACTTTTTCTACCGCTAAACACAACTACTTCGTATAATTATTCAGTTCCTGTTTGTAGCGGTGAGTGAACCAGTGTAATTACAGGCACAATCGACACTTATTTGCCAAGTTTGGTGGTGTATTGGCGATATAAGGAATAATTAATATTTCTAACTGTGCCAATGCTTTTGAGAGGCCAGTTATTATCAGATGCACCATTTACCAGTCCAACAAACTATTTAAAATACAAGAAAATGTTTTTGCTTCAATTTAATGAGTAAGTGACAATGTGACGCAGTATCGGTGACGCAATCTCATCGCCACAAACGCTTACTGTCCAGTTAATAATATAACAGAGACGCATTAATTAATACTTACCACACACCTTTATTAACAATTTACGCACTTTATTTAACTCTTTAGGTAATTCAAGCGTTTTTTTAGTTGTCATAATTACATATTAAATAATTTAAATATTTTAAATATAAAAGAAGAGTGTACAAAATTAAATATTACTTAAAAGTCCGTAAGGTGATAATTGAATTGCATCCAATTACATTCTTACGTATAAACACATAAATGATGCACTCTAATTTATTACACGGAGCGGCGAATTAATTAAGCTTCCTCGATTGATTAAATCCAAGACCCAGCTTTGTGTTCCTTGTCTTTAGACTAACCAACTCGGCTGTTTCAATCCTAGGCACACGTCTCGCATCGCTGAACACATCCGATGAGATTCCAAGTATTGAAAGTGATTGCTTGAGAACACGTTTAATATTAACATATATCTTTGAATAATTAAAATGGTAACAGGTATATCAAATGTCAAAATCAAAAACCTTTATTCAATATAGAAGCGTTACACTTACTTATTGTATGTCGTTAATCTACCAGCGGTATGTTTTGTATCACTGAATTTCTAGGCACGTGCTAATAGTTTATGAGAAAATATAAATGAAAATAGTAAGCTTATATTTTTATTTTCACTCTGGTGTAAGCGATGATGTTTTGCTGGATATCAACATCATCAAGCTATGAAATAAGTAACAAATTTTACCTGGTGGTAAATCACCGCCACCCATAAACACTGTTATAAATATTAATATATAATATTCTGAGACATTATTCACACACGGCCATCTGAACCCAAACTAAGCAGAGCTTGTGTTATGAAAACCAGACAACTGATATACTACATATACTACTTTTTCTTTTGTAAATACATACTTATATAGATAATTACACCCAGACTCAGGACAAAGAGACATGTTCATGCACACAAATATTTGTCCTGGGTGGGGATCGAACCCACGACCTGCGGCGCGAAAGGCAGGGTATCTACCAACCACGCCGACCGGCTCGTCAAAATAATTCCTTATATAGCCAAAAGGCCACCAACCTTGAAAACTAAGATGTTATGCTTAAGTCCCATATTCCTATAGTTATACTGAATCACCCCCTAAACCGGAACCTAACAATACTAAGTATTGCTGTTTGGAGTCACATATCTGGTGAGACGGATACCTACCCAGGGGTTTGCACAAAGCCCCATCACAAAGTGCTGGATACGATAATATACCATGGCTGACCATGAGCAGAAAGATCATTGGCTGCGATACAAGTTGTCGCTACTATTGCTACTCGTAGTTCAAATGTTTTACTACACCGACCACTATATCAATGTTCTATCTGGTAATTATGGCCTTTGAACTTGTTAACAACTGGTTCAGCTAGTTTTACTTGCAGTTGGAGTCACGCCAGCTCGATGAGTCGACAAATAACTGAACTGTTGAATTAAAAGCATTATTTACTATACAGAGTTGTGCCAGAGGTACAAGTTCGTTACGGAGATTATTTTTTCTTTAAATTACTTTATTACATAAGAAAAACGGTTTATGTTTTTAAATAAAAAAATTGTGTGAGTTCTCTCACACTTTGTTCTCATCACTCGTCAAGTATTACGAAACTGTCCCTCCGCTCCACATCGGTTGCCTCCTCATACGATATCTACCCACACTAATATTATATTGCGATTTGTAATAACTTGTGACTTTTGTAACTATTTAAATACAGTGATTTTGTCGGAACGTGATCTCATTTTGCACGGGTTCCACCCACGCGCAAAGAATTTCGTCTGTACGTAGGCTTCAACCCTGACCGACGACCAATCTTAGGAACCGCTTACATACAAAATATATACATATATAATATACATAATTATAATACATGCCTTAATGTATATTTTGTGATAAATATAAGTAAAATAACATGACATAATGATACCGATAACAATTACCATTAGTGTCAGTTAGGTTGGAATTGTTAATACACAAATAATCAAATTCGCCATTTACAAAATATACTCGTTCTCTTTAAACCAAATTTAAGCATTGTAGCCATTGCAGCTACTCAACTCAAAGTATTAATTTAGTATTATTAATAATCGAAAGTATATAATATAATTAATATTCAAGAAGTAATAAGCACTTTTGAAACATTATTTTACAACATTTAATTTAATTTAAGCCTGCTACTTAGCTCGATATTATTATGTTTAAAACGATGCTCGGTCGATGTGAAACATCGAATTAGATCATTATTAACAAGAAAACCAATAAATAAACAATAAAATAAAAAAACATAGTTTCTTAAATAAAATAAATAATGATACGCGCCACACACATACCTACTGGGGAGTAGAGGGAGAGCTTACGGGTTAAGAAAAATTAATTCCCTTTATCACGGCCTACGAGTCGGTCTTACCACCGAGATATCCAATGGATATTTTATATTAAAAATATCCCGATTCGCGTATAAATCTTAAGTTTCAAAAGCAAGTTACAAATCGTTTATATAAAACAGCAACAGCACACAGTACGTTACACTTCTCCGTGCAACGACCCGGCGCTCCCGATCTACGGAAAGCATAAATTTACGATACCAATCGGGAACTACTCCGAATACCGATACTTGGAAACATTTGTTAGATACCTTCAATATTTTATTGTTACGTTAAGAGAATTTATTTGTTTCTGTAATTCCTTGTGGTAAATACAATACTACAATTTTATCTGAGTTTAATAATATTATTTCATGGTTTGTTTGTTTGTTTGCACTGGATTATTTTCAGATCTAGTTTGCAGAATTGAAATAAATATTTTCTGCGTTAGTTTCATGTACCGATCTCACTTACAATAACAAATCTTACGCTATCGTCATCTGTCGCTCGCAGTCTCAGTTAGCTACTGTATTGAGCGCTAAAATGTTAAAACCTCAATTTACAAGTCTAATGAGAAAACTGGAGAGAAAACTATATCAACCATATACTAGATGAGTATGTATAATTATATTGACAAAAAAAATAGTTGTCTGTAATTTCGGTTTACGGACGATAGTTTAACGTGACAACGTCATAACAAAACATTGATGAAATGACTGCATACTTTTATAAAAAAAATTGAATCATTTTTATTGAATTATCATTATTCTGTATGGATACAAAGAAGGAGTGAAATTAAATCTACAATTTAATTGATAAATTTTCCAATCGAGTGAAAGAGAGATAGATGCGGTGCAAGCTGCCAGCTGCAAGCCCGTTACGCTGATAGAACCAGCGTAACGGGACAATGAGTCATCCTTTTTCGTGCATGCAGCCAGCGTTCATCGATTTATTAGACGTTGTCACGTTAAAAGTTTAACATTCAAATAATCGTCAGTGTGCAGTATCGTTCACGAAGACTTAAGGAATAGCCTTGAGCACAAGAAGTACGGAAAGTGTAAATCTAAGATCGATCGGAAACGTTCTAAGTGCCGATACAGAAACTAATTTGTAACATTCCTTTCGTTCTTAACTAGTTTTAGTTAACGGGCTTACTCCTATACAAGATTTTATTGAAAATGTTTCGGTTAAAAAAATCTACAACGACTGAAAATTTAAGTTCGATATTATGTGCAACGTTGAACAAGTAACGTTTGAATAAAACGCTTCTGATGCAAGACGATTTTACCTCTAGTTTATCAATACAAATCAAAATGTACCTTATTTAATTTCACATTAAAATTACTCAGGTTTGAGTTAATAATATTTTTTTATATGCATTAAATTTACTAAACATAAACGTATCCCTAATTAATAGAAACTTTATATATACAAAGATAACACCGTAATAATAATTACCGTAAAACCCTCCAGTTAAGAAAAGTTACCGTAATTAGGCAGTTAGCCTGCCCGCCGCGAAGTCTTCAAAGAATTAATGGGAAAAGATTTTTTTCGTCGGGTATTTAGAATTTTTAAACGTTACACTCATTTTAACAATTTCAGAGGATTTATTTCTTCCATTTTTATCTTGTAATGTTGCTATGCAAATTGTTTTTCCTGACCGGATATATAATATCTTCTACCCAAGATTGTCGTCAGCTAGAACAAGTGATTTATAACCGAATATTTCTGGTTCAAACCAGATCAAATACCATAATTTCATGGGCTTAATCTATAATATATAAAGCTGAAGAGCCTACCAATATATAAAGCTGAAGAGTTTGTTTGTTTGATCCGGCTAAGCTCAGGAACAACTGGTTCGAATTTAAAAATTATGTTTGTGTTGTATTGTCCTTTTATCGAGGAAGGTTCTAGGCTGTTTTTTATTCATTATATTTTTATTAATTATACGCGGGTAAAACCGCGGGACACAGCTAGTTTTCTTATAATTGATGTCATAATCGACAAAGAAAGAAAAACTAAATGTGTCGAAATATTCAGCACTTACACTTGGAGCACCATTATCGAGTTTACTCCAAAACGCCATTGGTAACCAGAACCGAATATAGAAAAATGTTGTACTTTTATTAATAATTATTTATAGCAGTTGAATAGTTAAATTTCGATTTCTCCCTTTCCCTCACCAATAACTTAACATTTGGAAGAAGAAGACAATACATATGTAACAAATATGATATTCAGTCATAGGACAAATTTAATTTAAAGCTACGTTCCGTTCAAAATGTAGATTCTTTGATTAATATTTTTCATCTAAGTTTATATATCTTTCATACTTTAAGGAACCCTTTGTGTTTGAGTGTCGTGACTGGTTGTGGTTTGGCGCTCCAGTTGTATTATTGTCCTTTATTTCTTTACAAAGCAGAAGTATCCTCATTTCATGATGTAACGACTCTCGACTATCCGTGTACTTGTATTCTAAGGATTGAACAAGATAATATTATAAAAGTGTTTCTTTGTAATTCAATTCCTTTACAACGAGCTGAAATATGTTTCTCAAACAAATGACTTCGTATTCCAGTTTTATTGTACTAAAAATAGTTTGGTCCGTATTGTCGCATCATTTATAAAAGTATCGAATCGCTCAATTTACTTAATTGGATGAAACGAATGTGACTTAAACGAGTTTAGTTCCTGTCATAATTGACAATAGTCAAGACAATACCCCAGATATGTTCACAAAACATTGAAACGTATTAGTTAGTGTGTGATAAAGACAGATGATACTTCCACTTTCATAGTGCCGTGAACACTGCTTTAAGTCGCACAAAGAGAGTTCTTACATACTAAAGTATATTAAAACGAATTACATATAAAATTAAAATAAAACGATTAGTCGGCTTCTCCTACAGTGTATTGACTGCAAAACATCAAGTGTTTATTCATCAAATGAAATGCAAAATCAACTATATTCTATTATTTACTTTACTTGGTGGTAGAGCTTTGTGCAAGCTCGTCTGGGTAGGTACCACCCACTCATCAGATATTCTGCCGCAAAACAGCAGTACTTGTTATTGCTGTGTTCCGGTTTGAAGGGTGAGTGAGCCAGTGTAATTACAGGCACAAGGGACATAACATCTTAGTTCCCAAGGTTGGTGGCGCATTGGCGATGTAAGAGATGGTTAACAGCTCTTACAACGCCAATGTCTATGGGCGTTGGTGACCACTTACCATCAGGTGGCCCATATGCTCGTCCGCCTTCCTATGCAATAAAAAAAAAAAAAAAAAATTATTAAAACAAAATGTTGTATTTCAAAATATTTATGTCCAATATATAAAACACAATGACTTTTTCTCAGGCCTTTGTACTTCTTCTTTATATTATAAAATTATATTTATATTTTGTTTGTCAATATTTCTCCCAAAAAGATTAATATTATTATTGTACTGTGGTGCCGTTATAAGTATAACAACTTCGTTAAAAAACATTTCGTTAAAAGACTCCCTAGTTTTCAGCCAAGGTTTTCGTTTAGCCCAAAGCAGTATTTATATTATATTTTGTATTAACTTATTTTTTATGCTGAAACTAAATTCAGCTATTGTATATAAACTTTAGGGCTTAACATATTTTGTGACGTAGGTCAGTTTAGTAATCCGCGTCTGTCTGTATTAGCTCTGCCCTCGTTAGCGTCAACATTCGACTAATCTGCATGTATGCATTTGTGTTTTGTTAAACCAATTAAGGGCCATGTGACTATTACACAACACATAAAGCTCTCAAGTTTTTCTCTTGGATTATAGCTTCTGTGGTCATGGTATAAATTTCTGTTTATTTTCCAAGAATTGTTAAAAATATAAAAGTTCGTAATTCCTCGTATCTTATTCCAAATTATATTTTTGTTCCGTTGTTTGTGTCCGCAGTTGTTGTAATGCTTGGACCTTGGAGTAATAGTGCAAAACAATACACCTTGTCTTCGTTCTTATTACCTCAACTTGTGATTCAAAGGAGGAATGCTGCTAGCATTCTTGCTACCATTCCAAGCGGTCACGACTTGTAGATTAATTATTTTAATTTTTGCCTGTATTTATTTCAGGTTTTAATGTAAATAAATATAATTATATTTGTACTACTAAGATATGTTCACAAGATTTCGGTTTTTTGAAAATGTCTAACAATGTTGTTCACTAATTATAGAGATTAGTGTAATAGATTTAAAATATTAGTACAAATCTGTTATTTGTAAAGAAAAAAACAATATTATTCTACGATAAATTATTCTATTGTCACCATAATTTATTTGTTTTTGATAAAATCAAATGAAAGTGTCCTTTCCATTTTTACATTTATTTCGTTTTCATTGTATTCGAAAAACGAAAGTGAACATAACGCAAATATTTTATTCAACCTTACTGGCCGATAAGGCGTAATAAATTTTCTTATCAAGTGCCCCATAAATATTTCATACATAAAGATCGCGGGTTGTTTAGTGTAACACTAGGAACGTTGTTCAGCGTTTATCATATGGGATTATCCTGGAAACGAGCGACGAGACGTGCTCGGAATACACCGAATATCAATTGATATCTATTAATTCTCTCGGCGAACATGTGAATCTTAATGCTTTTAAGTAATTTAAGATTTGTTTCAATGTATTCTACGTATGTGACAAATAAAGATTATTATTATTATTATGAATGATGATCGCAGGTGTAACCAGGTCTGTAGTGAGTTGTATGTGCGTTTTTTTGTTTTATAATGTTAGCCGACGAGGCTTAACCCCAATAGGGACACAGACAGGCAGTTTCTAGTTAGTAATTGTTATAAAATTGAAACTGCCAGAACAAACAAATTTTAACATAATTTATTATTTCTGGTTGTTTGTGTAGATTATAATAAATATTCTTAATATCGATAAAGAACGAAATGCTATCATTAGCGTCACTGAAAACAAAAGTTTTTGCAATTTTTAATTTTGAATTATAAAATGTTAACAAGTTTACAAGAAGCGTCTTTTGACGAGACCAAATAATATTTCATTTAAAATCTTCAACAACTTTGACCATCGTGGACGGAAATTAATTTCTTGGATACTTTGTTACAAAGTTTGTTTTTAATTAGCCACTCATCACTTCGGGACAAAAGATTTAATTGCATCCTTGGAGTGTTCAAGTAGTATTTATGATGCTGTCATTTTTATGTAAAATATCTATTGGCGTGCAGGGTAATATACCTATACCTATTTATCACATCATTATTATTATTGGGATCAGTTTAAAGGGTGAGTAGCCAGTGCAATTATAGGCAAAAGACACATACCGTCGTAGACAAGGTCGAAACATTTAATTGAAATATATATGTATATATAAGTATATTTATTTTATGAGAAATATCGTTTGGCACGTATTCGTTGTAAGACCGTGACAGCACACGACATGGCGCTCTCTCATGCCGTTATGACCCCCTTCACCACCCCCTAACCTTTAGAGTACGTATCGCGTATATCTGCTACATAATAATATATTTAATTTCTAACGAAAGACTATTTATTTTATTTGTTGAATCTTTTATAACAAATTATTATAATAAACACCATTTGTAGGAATCATAATGATCGTGTGGCTTAACGAGCACACGGAGATCACATCACAGGATCAGCCTTGTTAGATGTCGATTAGTGAACAGAACACAAAATAGAACAGCCAGATGGCTCAGAAGATAAAATATATATGGATCACAATTTAAGGTCGTGGGTTCCAGTCTGAATCAGCTCAAGAAACGGTTCTTAACATTTTTTCTTTGTGTTTGTATTATACACGATATGAAAATCGTTCTCGCTGATGAAGAAAAAGATGTAATGAAAATTACATTTGTCAAATGAATTCTGTCACATGTTTTTGTACTTACGCGCATTAAAGTAGCATGGTGGAATAAGTTCCAAGCCATCTCATGAAGAGGAAGCGGTAAGACACTTTTCAACAGTTCTTTTTTTAAAGTAAACTGAAGCCAGTAAGTCGGAAACGTTCATTAGTATAATATTATAATTATAATTTAAAAACCACTTCACTAAGTAATATATTTAGAAGGCAATAAACTAGTCTAGGGAATGACATCGGGGGTTAATTACTTGATCTCGTGCATAATTGCGGAGTCTTTCTCGTGATTTAGATTTTAAACGACTAAGAAATAAGTTTAATATTCAAGATAGATTTGAACAAAAGTTAAAACATCCCTCGAGATATTATTTGCACAGATGTTTTGTTGTAATACTCGCAAAACCAGCGGCTTCGCCAGCGTGTAGTTCAGTTTGTGACAATTTATTTTCTAATGATCTATATATATATATATATATATATATATATATATATATATATTGATCATATAATATTTGAATTATACAATAACAGCGGCAGTACTAGATAAAAAGTTAGTAGTTTTGGCAAATTCGTAAATAGCCTCATTAACGCTTAAAGTTATTTCGAAATCACAGACAGACAAGTCATATTTATTAATATGTATATATAGATAAGCCTTAAATAGTGAACATAAAAAATAAAGACGTTTGAATTGATGTAACTTTCGATAGACATAAACATTTTTTGCGAAATAAAAACCGTAGACTACTCTGTAAATAATTTAGTTATTGACATTTACTCAATTGTTTGCCGGCTCTTCTCGGTAGAATCTACATTTTCTTTATATTGAAGTCAAACTTTTAAAATTAAACACAAAGTCTTTATATCGACCTATCGATTATAATGTATTAAAAAATAACAAACAATCACTCATTTTATATCGATCTCAATTGCATTTCCAAGTTCGTTATAAAAACTCTACAAATAAAATTCAAACCGTCATACAATACATAATACATACATACATACAATAAAAACGCTAACTCGAGCAAGTACGAGTCACGCAAACGCGACGTTTGCACAAACATTGGAACGTGGATAATAAAAACGCCAATAAAATACTCGCACGAATCCTGAAAGCACTTTCGGTGTCCACGTAAACATCAACCGAATCGCTTTTTATAACTTTACGGTGTTTGTTACTCTCGTCGTAATTTCATCTTTATTCAACATTTTATTTCATGTAACAAAAAACAAGTATATTCGAATAAAAAAATAAATTAATGTTTTCGTGTGAGTAAACGAACCAGTATATATCCCATCACTATTATGATGGATGAAGATCTCTGCTGCTTGAACCTTCAGCTAAGTGTAGGCATATAAGAGGTCGATAATCATGTCAATCCAACCAAAGTCAATCCAAGGACCAATTATAAGTGTTTTTAAAACTCAGAATTGTATGTTCTAAATTATAAACGCTGGACCGCTATTAAAAAATTGACAATTTGTAGATTAAATTACTGAATAACTTATTTATGACCCGGGATTTGAATCTTGGAAGAGTCAGTAAAATACTCACCCATTACACTAAATATATACTCACGTATTATAATATTATATGTCGGTATAATAACAGTCACTTAAACTTTGCGTTCTTGGCTACAATTGTGTGACTTGATACTATACTTAAAGTTGCTCACAACAATACTCCTTACAATAATACTCTTTGACCATTAGTTCGTTTAAACTATCAAAACAAGAACAGCTTTGAGAAGCTACACCTTGTCTTGAGAAATTACAACACAATCTTGTACAATATCATACACGCAAAAAGATACTTTATTCATGTTACATTAGAGTTCATGTTAACAGAACACATGTTGGTTAAATCTTATCCTCAATTGCATACGATAGTCGTAATTAGTGTGAGAATCACGATAGTTCTAGACTATCCGTTTTCCAACTGAGACACGAGTCGATGTCTCACGAAGGGGTTTCTAAAGTTTGTTAGTAATTGTTTGACACGGTGCAACTTGCTCATGCACTGAGTGTTGTGTTTGACCGTAGCAAGTTTGCGCATTCATTACGTTGTGTAAGCTGATACAATCCGTGTATCGGTTACAGATAAAATAAAACTAAAATACGTCACATAGGTAAGTTATCATTCTTCAACGTTTAAATTTTAATTTTTAACCCCCGACGTAAAATGAGAGATGTTATAAGTTTAACATCTATTCCTTTCCGTGGTATTGTAGCTCCCAAACGGATGCACCGATTTTGATGCGACTTTTTCTCTTTAAAACATTATATTATCAATGCTTCTTGGCTATAAATTCTGAAGATATGTTCAGACGTTTCAAGATCACAAGCGAATGTTTATTTATAAAAGTTACATAAACCATTAAATACTCGTATAAAAATAAATGTAGGTAGAAAACTCGTATAATTAATTGTCTTATAAACAGATTTATTATTTGCATTGTAATCTTGACATCACATATTCTCAGGTCGTCGTCCCCTGTTATGATATGCCTACCTTTGATATTACTTCCAATTGTATATTGTGTTATAATATACTTTTTCGCAAAGACAGTTACGTTGATTGAAATATATGATAAAATTGTATATTACATTTATTATTATTTTTTATAATTCGTTTGCTAGCCTGGGCCTAGGGTGGTAATCGAACCTGCAACCACAATACTATGGTCAGTCACTGCCAACGAGTCCAACGACGCAAACCGGTCAGTCTATATAAAAGACAATATATATTATATATAAATATCTAATAAGTAAGGTAAATGAGTTTCAGGCCAATCGAGGTCAATATAGGAGTTGGTATGGAATGAATATCTAATTTTCCTAATTAAAGGACAACAAATCATAGTGACAGTAATGCAGGTCGGACGTCAGGCCTCAGGCAATGCAACGAACTGACGTCGGAGCGATATATCACAGTGGTAATGCAATAGCGGCTGCAATCAATCATCGGCGACGCTAGTACGACACTGTGCTATGAAATATCATTTAATTAAAGTGATATTGAAATAATGAATGCAATTACATAAACATTATGAGGTAGCTCTGACACAGTGGAAATAGATAGGGCCAATGACGAAACGACAGTTATCAGACAATCTTACTAGGGCGTTTAGAACATTATGAATATGGAGAGCTCAAAATTGTAAAAGTTGCGATAAAGGAAAATAGCTATTCCCTGAAGGTAGTAGGCAATGTTCAAACGATTGTAAGTAACATCATTGTTGGTAAGCCGATACTTATTGTGACATACTATTTTGGACTGTGTATTCTTGTAATGTTACGGTCAATGTCGCATATCACTTTCTGACACTTAACGACCGTTTTCTATTCAGAATTTCGAGTTTGTCCTTCGTAAGATATTAATTAGGGTAGGTCATCTTACAACATTCATCATCAATCTCTGCTGTTTCATATAAAATCTATGGTTCTGTATCTACATCTTAAAATATTGCACATTTAACGGCGATAAGGCTTCGCCTAGATCCTCTTGGGTCGGTTCCCACTCACACTAATGACTAAACTATGTCATCGATAAACATTAATACCTCATATTGTTTTATTTGAACGTGCTTCATTTAATACCTAACAATTCACATTGAAACTGAGGTGGAGGAATCCTAAAGAACAGGTGATAAAAGGAGATAAACGAATTAGAATTTAAAAGGACACTAAGCCTTTTCTCAGCATCGAGTCCCTTAACTTAGTTCACCTGCAAAAGTACATTAAAAAATCCATCAACCGTCGAAGTCGTTTCCGCTCCCGTAATTGTGACATTACGTTTTATTCGACGGCAACGGTTCCGCGGATGTCACGGACATTAAAATGATTGAAACGCCGCGTACAGCCGGAGCGTTGCTATTTGCTCAATGTATTGAGGTTATTTGTTCCAGGTTTCAATTATTTTTACACAATTGCTCGGACATTTTTTAAATACGATTTATTGGAATCGAATCGAAAGAAATGATCTATTACAATAACTGCAGAACTTTAAGCGGATGGACATTTTATAAATATATTTTTTATAGCTTCTTTTCGACTCCTCATGTCGTAAATAAAATATAACTTTGCGGAATAGTGTTGGAAGGTTACTAAATATGAAGCGACTGTACCAATGGAAAGTAAAAAAATTGTATTTGTATTTATTTTGACGACCGAAATAAAAAAATATAAAATATTTTTTCTAAATTATTCTTAATAGATATATATTTTTAAATAATAATAAAAAAGAGATTAGCGCGAATGAACACTATACGCACACCGGCATTATATTACATAAAAACAAACGTATTGGTGGTGTTTGGATGGCTGAAATAAGTTAATTAAATTCTGTTTTCATCCTCCTGAGACAATAACTAATTAAAGAGTAAAAATATGATGAAGATAATGATAATATCCTGTGCGTAGAGCATAGTGAAAACTTCACCCTCACAATCAAACAGGAAAGTAAATCGGATACGACCGCAAAGAGCTCAGACGTACGACAAAACTCTTTACGTGCGGAAAGCACACGTGACTGTTAACAATAAAGTAACTACTAAGCCTTTCGTGACAGAATTACATTTATCGAACTGACCTGATTGAAATCAGGAACTTGGAATCTGTAGTCTTATTAACAACCTACTAGACTAGCGACACAAAAAAATATTAAAATCCTAATATACCTTTATTGAGGAAGTTAAATATAAAATATAATATCTTTACTACCAAACAGGCCATCATTTATGAAGCCGTATGAAGAAACGGTAATAATTTTCTTTCTTTCACTGCTCCATATTATTTATTTTGCAAATTTCAAGCTTCACAAACAATAACATAAAACATAAAAGCAATAAAAAATCCTTATGACCGAGGGGAGTTTTTCAAGCGACGTGACTTCGCTTCTCTAGCGCTTCTCGTCGTTTATACACAAATTACAATAAGACGGCAAATCAAATCAAATCAAATCAAAATACTTTATTCAATATTGAAGTATTACACTTACTTATTGATTGTCAAACTGGAAACTACTACCGGTTCGGAAAGAAACACCCAGCCCTGAGAAGAACCGGCGAAAGAAACTCAGCGGGTTTTTTTTTTTTTAACTTTTTAGTTTTTTTATGTTTTTTACAAAAAAAACACGAAAGAAATAGCCATGCGGCGATCGTCTCATTCCCAAGGTGTGCTATCATCCATAAATTCATTAATTGTATAATATCCTTTAGCACACAAGCGTTCCTTTACAATTTTTTTAAATTTAGCAACTGAATTATTTTGAACGCTTTCTGGGATCCTGTTGTAAAATCTTCATCCAGGCCCTATTTATAGTCGAACACTGTAGTAAACAGCGCCAATTAATAATAACTAGATAAATATTTAATTATATTTAAGATGAGAAATTAGCAAATGGTAAGAGATCACCTTCTTTTTGATGATTATTATGTTGGTCACCTCACGCCGTCAACATCATTAAGGCTGAAATTCCACTGACTCACCAATCCCTTCACCAATCCCTTAAAACGGAACACAGCAATCCTATTTACAACCATTTAGCGGTAGAATAACCGAATCGATGAACACGGGCGAATATTAAGTTAACACATTTAAAACAATTTTATTTGTTCATTTTGAGCAATGTTTGATTATTATCAATAATACGCTTTGATACATTATAAAGACAATCCGCTTTAATCTAATAGTATATTATTAATAATCATTATTCTGCCACATAAACGAATCCAATGCAATTGTCCTTAGTCTCCATAACTCTCGTTTAATTAAGTAAAAATCTTAGCGAGATTTGTTAAGTGCTCAAATATAAATTATGTAAAACAGTAAAAAGCACAATATCGTATGAGTTAAGCATATTGTTTATATTTCCTGAACCGTAAGCTCTACAATACGAAACACTAACAAGAAAACGAAAATAAGAAATATGAGTCGTTACGTTTATGGCAACATCTGTAAAAAAATACTCGAAATAAGGAAAGAACTTAAACATAATTTACAAGGGACTTATTAAACAAACGTATTTGTCTTAAATATGCAATAATACATTTAGGACAAAAATTATTATTTATTTCACAGAGAAAAAACTTCCAATTGTTTTGCATAATATCCCTTGAACTTAATGTTGCCTGTATAAAATATTAGCTGTATATTAGTTGTTACACTAGAAAACTCTAGATAATACGTTTAAATCTTAACTGAGAATTGCACATTTAAGTCCGAACAAGAAACCCTCTGCTTAAGTCTGAATGTCGGATGAAAATCAAGTGGCATGGTCTAATAAAGTATAAACGACATTATAGCAATGGGAAATTTATTACTCTTCCCGCTCTTTTATTTTGTAAACAAATGAGTTTTATAGATAATAACGTAGCTAAATAATATGTAAAATATTCACTTCTTTTATAATAATAAGCTGTGAAGTCAAAGTAGAACGATGGTCCGACCAAAATGAAACGGAGAGAAAATAAAGCACCGCAAAATTGGAAGTTGGCGAACCGGACTAAGACTCCTGGGAGAACTTCAAAAGACCGCAACTGCAACTTGAACCAAACATTTAACTTACAATTTAAGACATAAATTAAACAAAAAAATATTATTAAACGATACCGAGCACAAGGAACTCATTTTTTGTGTAAGACGATTTGTATGTACATTGTACATATTGCAGAAATATGCAGTAATAATAAAAAACGTATGGTATAAACAAAACCTTCTACTGGAGAAGAGCGTTCTTAGCACAGAAGTGAATTATATTTACACTGCCGACTGTCCCCCGCCCGGGGCTTAATAGGTAGACCGTAACCCTGGGGCCATGGATTTGTGAATGTGGGGTCATATGTGTCCGGCTCTGACGAGGATAGCAGCCGGATTAGCTTCACGCTGCCGTACCTTTTTGGGCCGGGTACCTTTTTGAAGGTTTCCAGAGCTTGAAAAAAAAGAAGTGAATATAATACTTAAGTGATAGAACCTTTCTGGTTCTCGAATAACGACCACGAAACGAAAGAGACATTCGCAATGCACGTGAGCTGGCTATGATGATATTGATGATAACTTTGATTATTTTATTTGCGTTTATTTAAGTTAATTCTAGTATAATATTGTGGTTTGTATTTAGTAATGTACTAGCTTCTTCTATTAGTCTAATCTTCAGTTTCTTAAGCGGCAGCTAAGTTCGCTTTATGGGTAATTTTCTTCGTTCACAATCTATATAGATCTTTTTGTGTAACGTGGATTTAAAACGAAGATCACTGCTTCAAATCCCGCAAACAGAACTCATGTGATTAATTTTATTTATAATTCACAACGTGCTCAGCGGTAAAGGAAAATATTACGAGGAAAAGAAAATATGATTGTGGAAAAAAATCCTTGTGATGATGTCTTTGATAAAAAAAGTTTTTTTTTTAATATAATTTCTAACGACAGAAGTACAATAATAATTATTATTTATTTATTTGCCAATAACCGTTTTACAATTTTCTATGATTATAAAAATATGTTAACTTTCTATGGTTATAACATAAGCCTATCTATTTACTACTTATTTTTAAATATTACCGTAAAATTTTGAAGTGTTAAACACGTATTATTAATATATGTATATACTTTATGTTTAAAACATATAGAAAATATTATACACTCATTGTATATTATACTCTATTATAACTATATTAAATATTTAACTTTAATTTAAATTATAATTAAAGCCAAGCAAACATTTATCCCATACATTTTATTGTGAAATATCTAAAGTTAAACTATTTTATTCTACAATAGATCGAGTGCTTATTGTCACGCTCACTGAAATACACGTTAAATACATTACCTTAATTTATATTGCAGTCGGTAAAGCACGGCGCGGTCGACCGGAGATTACAAACTCCACTTAACCTCTCCGCCCTTTGTCAACTTAAGCAGATTATAAGGAAAGTATATAACTCTTTCTTCATTTATTTTCAGACAGCTTTGTTCATCTTTTTTTTTTACTAAAACATCCTACTTAAACTAGCTTTATCTAACTATATTTACGAAATACTTTGCTTAAAACAATAAATGGTATTTATTCTATATTAAGTTTCAATGGACATTATGACGAAGTTCTATGAATAAGTTGATATTTCATTTTAAAAATAAGTTGATAAATAAGACATTACTCGATAATATACTAAATTGATAATAACTTGTGCTGAGTAAATATTAATGATTATAAATATAATAAATGTAAATTATATGATTATTGATGATATTTCATCGAATGACTTCACCAGATGATCTATTTCATCCAGCACTGTGCTTCTCCACGAGTTGTTTATCTCTCAAAATTATAGTGTTAGCAAAAAAGATCAGTTGTTAATCGAGGATTTAGAAGAGTATCCGAAAGGCAGCGACTTGGCTCTGCCCCTGGCATTGCTGACGTTTATAGGCTACGCTATGGGTGACCGCTTATCATGTAGCCCGTTTGAAAAATTGTATGTACTGATTGAGTTTCTTTAGTCTCCAAAAGCTTATTTTAACAAAGGACGCAGTTGAACATTTACATACTTTGTTTTACTTATATAAATTTGATGTGTCAAATAAAGTAATTTTAATAAGATATGCACATAGTAATTGAAAGAATTCGATATAGAAATAAAATTCGAACCGAATCGAAACGAACCTTCTATGCTATATCTTAAGGTTCAATTATGTATAGTTGTTTAGGTAAATCTGACTAAAGCTGACCAGCTTACCCGTTGACATACTGATATTGGACCGAATGGACAATACGGCCGGTTTCAATTATTTATATCGACATCTTTATAGACTTTATCTGATAATTTAAGAATAGTACGATTCATATTTCAAAGTGTGTAATCTATTTATTAATATAATAATCTTATTTTTTGGCTGCCTCGTTGGTCTAGTGGCTTGATATAAGGCCGCAGACGCGGTGGCCCTGGGTTCAATTCCCACACACTCCCATGCCTTGGAAAGCACGTTAAGCCGTTGGTCTTGCGCCTGAACTCTTTCCAGTCGTCTCGGATCTCGGATTTTGAGAACTAAGGAAAAGAGAGTGCACCTGTGTTTGCGCACACACTTGTGCACTATAATATCTCCTGCGCAGTTGGCTAATCTCTCTTAAGATTGGCCGCCGTGGCCGAAATCGGTTTCGAGGACCTTAATCTTATTTTACGAATAGTGACACTCACTCTCATTCATTTTTAGTACAATTACTACCAAAATATTGGGTCGACTATTTAAAAATAAATAATAATCTTAAAAGTGCTATTTGAACAATTTCCTATGTTACATATTAACGCAAATAATAAATTTAAGTATACAGTAGTAGGAGTTTGGGTTAATAGTGTCGTATGTTAGAAGTTTGGTTCCTTATCATAATTATATGACTCACGTTAAATGCATTATGCAGTTTTCGAGAAAATTAAGTAAAACTCTTATAACCTACTTGCGTGCTTTCATTGCCTTATACTTCTCTGCTTTTTAGGATAATAGCGTATTTTATATTCTGTAACATTTTTCAATACAAACAAATATACCATCTCACTAGATAGACGTTGATTTTCTTTTAAAAATGAGATTACTGTCTAACACATTTTTAAATACATTTTTTTTAAAAAGCCGAGATTCGTAAGAACGCGGGAATCTTAACCGACGATCGTGTGTGCAAACCCGGGCAAGCACCGCTGAATTTCATGTGCTTAATTTGTGATTATAATTCATCTCGTGCTTAACGGTAAAGACAAACATCGTGAGGAAACCTGCATGTGTCAAATTTCATTGAAATTCTATCACATGTGTATTCCACCAAGATGAGCATTGGAGCAGCGTAGTGGAATAAGTTCCAAAACCTTCTCACAAAGGCCTTAGCCCAACAGTGGGACATTCATAGGCCGTTACTTTTACTTTACCATTTTTTTTCAAATCAGATAATAGGACATACTCATTTCATTTTAGTGTGACAAACCTGTAATACACAAAATTCTGAGTAATTTATATCAAAACGCTTAAATGTTTTAATGTTACATAATATGTTAAAAATGTGTTCAAGTCAAAGTCAAAATCATTATTCAAGCGTTACACATACTTATTTATTGTCATAAATCTACCACCTATCTTTCTGATTATCTATATGAACGGGATACCCTAAACGGGTAAACCAGAAAACCAAAGCTACCTAATAAATTTTCATACTGTTTTCGTCAATGACTGGTGGTCAAAGGTTTTTTGTAAACTGGCTGAACTGTCACTGCTATGATTGAAGACGAAAAAAAAACATACCTACTGAGCGCTTTACTGGTGTGTGCAGGGTAAACAAATAGAGTTATATGTACTCCGATATAAACATTTTACGTAGACCCTCATTCTGCCCGTGCGACGTTGAGATGGGTAGCTAGTACGTTATCAATATTGTTTTTTATTAAACAAAATGAATTTATAAAATTAAAAATACATTATGATCGAGCTCTTAGTCTGTTAACTTGAACAGTCATTAAAAAAACAAAGGCCGTTACTTAACGTTTCTTACTTTTGTTTTTTTATATTTCCTGCGATAACGATACCCTCTCGTTTACATTATTAATAAGGAAAAGTACAAAAAACGAATATTCATTTACATTTCTTACATCTTTTATGTTTACTTTCACTTTGTATTCAGTCAGATAAGAGCGAGACAGAAAACGAGCATTACTCGTGACATTTATTACGTTGATTTCAATGGATTTATTTTTTTTAAAAATATAGAGTTTGAACTGCGACTGGGGAGGGAAGCCCTGCTCGCCCTTTGACGTCGTCTGCACGAATTTTCTTCTACGTTCTTTTATTGACTTTATGTCTTAAAGTTGCGAATAAGTTATTTTACTGGGTGGTAGAGCTTTGTGCAAGCTCGTCTGGGTAGGTACCACCAGATATTCTGCCGTAAAACAGCAGTAGTTTGGTTTGTTGTGTTCCGGTTTGAAGGGTGAGTGAGCCAGTGTAATTACAGGCACACGGGACAAAACATCTTAGTTCCCAAGGTTGGTGGCGCATAGGCGATATAAGCTATGGTTAACATTTCTTACAATGCTATTGTCTATGGGAGTTGGTGACCACTTACCATCAGGTGGCCCATATGCTCGTCCGCCTTCCTATACAATAATAAAAAAAAAACAAACAAAATAGGACCTCGGGATATTTACTGATTTGAAGTGGAAACCAAACATTTTTTTTATGAGGAGCTTCCTTTGCCCAGCTGTGGGACAGTCCAGATGGCATTCATATATTAAATATATGTAGTGTATGCATATATCTTAGTAGAATGTAAAATGAAATTTTAAGTGTGTTTTTTATGTTATAGGTATGCGGACAAAGACATCATCGATGTAAGAAATAATAACGTTTCCCAACATCGCCAATGCGCGACCACCTTAGAAACTAGAATCTTATGTCCCTTGTGTCGGTTTCGCTAGCTCACTTACTCTTCAAACCGGATCGCAACAATAAACTGATTTAGTGGTAGAATGTTTGATAAGTCGATGGTACCTCTGATGGGTTTGTGCAAAGTTCTACCCAGTAAAATCTCATAAGAGCCTACTTGAAAAAATTATATTTTGAATTTGCGATATTAATTACAGAACCACTGAGTCTAATATTCAGCGATCTAATTATATAACATGTATTAATCCAAACAAACCGAATCGGTATCATCGACGATGAAGCGGATACGCAAGAACGACTCTACAGACACGAGCAACATCGAAACATTTGCGGCCAGCGGGACTATCACAACGCGATTAGATTATCTGACCACTACAGCGGAGTGCTGTGCGAGACACATAGTATTTGTTAATGCAATTATATTGTCTGCCTCATTAGTTTAATGGACAATTTTTTACATCTCGAACTCATTGGGCTTGTGCTCGGAACTGTGTCCGCGAAAAGACTAAGACAATAACGGCCGAATACTGAAACGTCATTCAAAATGAATTGGGACTTAATTATTTGGAGCGTCATTAACTTCAAAATTTAGTATGCGAAATTTGAAATTAATGGCGTGTCAAATAATTAAGTTCCACTTCATATTTGAAAGACGTTTCAGTATTCGGCCATAAGGGTGTTACAGCTTAACAGAACTGTGGACTAGGCAGGATATCGAAAAGGAAAGAGTTCTAAACATCCCTTATAATACATTTGTATAATTCTTTCATAAAAAAATGTAATAGTAGTTTCATCAATATTAGTTTAATGTTTAGCATTAACAAAGGCTTTATTTAATTATACATGACATTAAATAATAAATTGAAGTGCAATCTTAACTATCACAGTTACTAAACGATTTAGCATTTAAACTTATTAAGTAACAGGCTGTCCCACAGCTGGGCTAAAGCCTCCTCTCTTTTATTTAAGGGGATTTTTTAGAACTTATTCCGTGCTGCTCTATTGCAGCTTGGAGGAATACACATGTATTCCAGAAGGTTGAATCTTATTATTATATTGTAATAACCAAGCAACATACCAAGCGATGGCCACTAAGATATAATAGTTAAGAGACTCCTTGGTCCATACAATAGCGTTGTTAAAAAAAAGAACCGCGCCGTCTTGTTAGTGCACATAAAGGTAAAGTAATTAATTCATTATTGGCGTGACTTGTGATTTGTGATGTATTCAAATGCGTTATTTAGATTTAAAGATTAATTGAGTGAGTAATTTACATCAAATTATATGATTTGGTGTTCCATTTTTGAATAGACCAATTCGAAATTTTTATAAAATCAGTTTTCACTTCTGTATGATATTGTGAATGCGAAAAAATGTATATTGTGTTTTATATTCTGTCTATTGGAACATCTTGTTATAATATATATTATAACAAAATCTCGGGCACTTTAAATTCACGAGCAAAGTCAATAAAGTAATAGCTTGCAAAAATGGTACTACTGTATCAGGAGATGGTTCGGAATTTATGCGAATGTGTGCACAAGACTTGTAAATACAGGTGCTAGCCTGGGTTAGAACCTGCAATCATAAAATAAAATACTCGCGTTCAAACCACTGGGCCATATCGGCACTATACTCAAAAGATTTAATGAAATCTATGACAGTGCTACGAATCGTTATAAGCTCATTCAATTTGCACTGCAGCATACTAGCTGTTTGTGAGTGACGTATTAACGGCGTGTTACACACAATCCGCAAATTCGAAGCTGAATTTTGTTACGCTCTAATAATAATGATCGCGTATAAATGTGAAATAAATATCAATGTATTCACGTCTTTAGCATCATAGCAAACAATGACAAAATGTGTATATTATATGAAATTTAAAAACTATACGGATCTATGCGGATACTATATGAAATCTATTTGGTCTATAAAACCACAATTAAAATAAGTATTCTTTGTTCAAATAGGCCTTTAAAAGCGTTTTTGACTCATCATATTCAAGTGCAGTATGAATGTACATGTAAAGCTGCTCCTGAGAAGAACCGGCAAAGATCTCTGTAGTTGCTCTTTCCAACATTGCTTATAAATATAAGATTAATAAATAATTTAGTGTACTCTAACTAAATTATTAAATAATCTACTTCTCATTATATTTTCCATTAACTTTGGTCCATCAAAATTTCGTTAAGGTAATTAAGTGTCTTATACATAATTATCTTATATTAAACGATTATTACAAAAAGTTCAGTTCTATTAAATTAAAAATTAGTTCTTTTTCAGTTGACGTATTTGTATTCACAGTCAGCTCTAACAGAAACCTGTTAACTTCTAACAGAAACAGAAACCAGTTGTATATATTGTACCAAATAACTCATATCAGATTTTTTTCTTTGCTAAATATTTTTTTTAATATAGGCAACATTTAAATAAAAAAAAGATTTATCTTATACTAATTATAATCTTATACTTTTTTCCGTTATGCTTTCAGGTTGTAATTACTTAATGACATCATGAAATTTTGCAAACGCTTTGTTAAAGAAACAGAAAAAGATATAGATAAGAAACTAGTAAATATTAAAAATACAATTGAAATAGTCGAGATGTACGATTTTATTGAAAGACGTACATCTTTTTTTTTTCTTTTTATTCATAATTACTAAGATAAATTATTTCTTTTGTATAATATTTATACAAAAGTCTTTTTATTCCGTTATAATAAATCTGTTCTGTATACGTCGATTTGTGACAAAGTTTTGCAACACCGTAGCCTCTTCGTAGCTGCATTGCTACGTGGCCGCTACATTCCCCGCAGACCGCCGCCGTGCCGATTGCAATCTATGTACTGCGAACAAATAACATTTCAGCTGTTTTGAACATTGTGTCCGTATTCTGAAAGATGAATTTTATCCTTCAGAGAATGCTTTTATGAATGTGCAAATATATCAAGAGCCTATAATTCTAATTTTCAGCTTTGTTATATTATTTTATTAATCTTTATAATTTCCATCGTTATCAGATGGCACATATTCCGAGTAAATAAAGAAGTGAAATACTCACTTACTTACATAATATATTGCAAATAACAGAAACTTAGATTGTGATACTGCTTGGTAAAGTACAATTACATTAAAATAACATTAATATATTACTCGGTGGTAGAGATTTGTGCAAGCTCGTACTATAGCTAGGCACCACCCACTCATCAGATAATCTACCGCAAAACAGCATTACTTTGTATTGTTGTGTTCCGGTTTGAAGGGTGAGCCAGTATAATTACAGGCACAAGGGACATAACATCATAGTTCCCAAGGTTGGTGGCGCATTGGCAATGTAGAATAGAATAGAATAGAATAGAATATGCTTTATTGTACAACATATACAAAATCACAGAAACATACAATTATTAATGTTATTTTAGAAAAGTATTAATGTAAGTACAAAAGGCGGTCTTATCGCTAAAATAGCGATCTCTTCCAGACAACCTTTGGGTAGAGGACACGAGACAAATAAAGCGGTAAGGAGGTGCACAGAAACTATCTAACTTTTAAATAAATATGTGTAATAAATATTCATGCATAGTACACAATATATAAATTTTTATATATAAAATAAACATATATACATACATAAATATATATATATATATACATACATAAATAAATACATATATACATAGATATAATGTATAAAAATACGTAATTAAGATAATTATAATAATAAATAGCAATAAAATGCGACAGTTGATAAAACAACATCCGAACTGGCAATTATTGAGACAAATAATATGCCTTGAGTCTGATTTTGAAAGTGTTTATAGACTGGGATCGTCTTAAGTGAAGTGGTAAGGTATTCCATAGGCGAACTGCTTGGACGGAGAAGGAATTAGTATAGAAGGAAGAAGAGTGAGAGGGAATTTTAAGGATAAGGCTATCACCAGATCGCAGAGTTCGGCCATGCGAATCCTTAAGAAACTCAAATCGGTGTTTAAGATAGTGAGGAGAGTGTGGATGAAATAGTATAGAGTAGAGAAGAGAAAGAATATGAGTATTCCTGCGAAGACGGATTGGGAGCCACTCGAGTTTTTTGCGAAATTCAGAAATGTGGTCATATTTACGAAGCCCGAATATAAACCGAATGCAGAGATTTTGAATACGCTCGAGTTTATTTAATTGCTCCTCTCGAAGATCAAGGTAGCAGGTGTCAGCATAATCAAGAATGGGTAGGAGAATAGTTTGAGCTAACGCAATTTTGGTAGGAATTGGAAGAAAATTACGTAGTCTACGGATGGATCCAATCGAGTGAAACATTTTCCTACTCACTTCGCTTATTTGTGACATCCACGAGAAGTTTTGATCCATGTATATACCTAGATTTTTTACTTTGTTGCTTAATGGAATTACAGTATTGTTAAAGAAAACAGGTGGCAAAAGGGAATAGTCTATCCTCGGCAACAATTTATAACTACCAATTATAATAGCCTGGCTCTTAACAGGATTAATTTTAAGACCAAAAGACAAACTCCATTTTGAAATTTTGTCTAAGTCAGAATTAATCGATTCAATAGTTTGAGGTAGGTCACAAATTTTTGAATGGGTATAAATCTGAAGATCATCGGCATACAAGTGGTAGGAAGAAGAAATATTTTGAGTTACAGAGCTTATGAAAATTGAGAAAAGAAGAGGAGATAAAACACCGCCTTGGGGGACACCAGCACTTACCGTCAACCAGTCTGAGTAGGAATCCTGGGCTCGTATACGCTGACGTCGACCATTGAGATAGCTAGAAAACCAATTGATTACCGTTGGAGACATATTAAGAGAATTAAGGATAGCCAGGAGGATGTCAAAATCTACTGAATTGAACGCATTACTAAAATCAAGCAATGTTAAAACTGTAAGTTCCTGGTTATCCATAGCTAATCTGATGTCGTCAGTAATCTTAACTAGTGCAGTAACCGTACTATGGCCAGATCTGAAACCAGATTGAAAGGGATTTAGCAGGTTGTAGGAAGACAGGTAAAGGCTAAGTTGTTGATACAAAAGACGCTCTAGGACCTTAGAAAGAAATGGGAGAATGGAAATAGGACGATAATCACCATACGACGAAGGATTGTTTTTTTTAGGTAAGGGGACTATTTGAGCGTCTTTCCAGGATGTAGGAAAGGTGCAGGAACTAATGGAAGACTTGAATATGCTTGTTATAGCAGGAATTAAATAGTCAATAATAGGAAGGATCATTTTACGGCTAATGCAGTCAGAACCAACGGCATCAGAATTTATAGCTAAGATATTCTTCTTAATATCTCCTTCGGTAGGATCAAGAAAAGTAAAGGGCAAATGTAAAATGTAAGCGATGTTTAACATTTCTTACAATGCCATTATCTATGAGCGTTGGTGACCACTTACCATCAAGTGGCCCAAATGCTCGTCCGCCTACATAGACAATAAAAAAATACACATAATATACGACAAAGGCAACACGTCTATAGACATCCAAGTGCAAGAGAAAAAACAAACTTGCGTTGATTTTTGATTGATTGATTCAACGTTTCTTGTTGACAATACACAATCAAGGTACTATTTTACTCGTTTGAATGAGACGTCCAATATTTCTACTCTAAGATTAGCATTAAAATATTTGTAAGTATTAATTACTTGATATTACAATAGACACTTCATAAATGATAATATTTACTAAAATGATATTACTGTGAAATATTATTTAAATAGTTATTTCAAAACAACTTCAATTAAGCTCTTGATTCCTATAAAGGATAACCATTGATCGGATCTCAACCCCTATTCATCTCAGTGTAATCTACTATTATGCTAATCAAGTGTTTAGTTAAGTATCACTTCAAGTTATCGTTGCGGTGAGATCGCTTTGAAGAGCTTTTATTTAACCATAGTGTAATTATTTGAGTTATAATTTATATTCAAGTGCTATTAATTAGCAATGTTAATTAAGAAACAGTTTACTTAAGAATGTTGTTGAAATACTATTTCGATTTGGTAGTATTATTTACACCACCCGACTTCGTACGGTTTTTTTTTATTGCATAGGAAGGCGGACGAGCATATATGTCACCTGATGGTAAGTGATCACCGACGCCCAAAGACATTGGCATTGAAAGAGATGTTATCCATCTCTTACATCACCAATGCGCCACCAACCTTGGGAACTAAGATATTACGTCCCTTGTGCCTGTAATTACACTGGCTCACTCACCCTTCAAACCGGAACACAATAATACCAAGTACTACTGTTTTGCGGTAGAATATCTGATGAGGGGGTGGTACCCACCCAGACGAGCTTGCACATAGCTCTACCACCAAGTATATAAATATACATTTCAATTTTAAGCTTTCCAGGCTCAGTAGTCTCAGCACACGGTCAAATGACTCTTTACTTTTACGTTAATGAAAATGTCGCAGTGTCGATATTAACTGAACAAAGTTACAGCTAGTGATAATGGACTATAATATAGTCCAGGTGCGTATCTGGGACAAACAAGGACTTATTTATTTATGTGTGAGGCTGAAACGGCATTTTTTTATTATTAACAAACAAGTCATAATCTATGCTACATTATATCGTGTTGTATTCGTTACATGATGTTTCTATCAGACTGAAACATTTTCATGTAAGCTTAACATGTTTTTAAATTAATTTAACATATACGAAACTGACTTTTTGTCAAATAAATCTAATGAAATGAAACAAAAATAAAGTGAACTTAATTGTTTTTGGAATCCCCTTAAAACAGTGGGTTCTTAATATTATCAGCTTATTTTAATTAAATATTTGTTTTTTTTTAAATGAAATATATTTGATCGTAACGAATAATCTTTCCGTAGAGCGACACTTGGAGACAATTGTTTCCGAAGCGTACGTGACAGTGATAACGTATTATTGTCACGCTGTATTCTATCAGCACGTCGCACAAATCTGACGTGACATCGCACACATCAAACATTTGAATTATGAAGCGTCACTTTTTAACTTACAAAACGTATTGGAATGTTTTTTGTATTACCAATTTATAATATTAATAAGTCAAAAACTTAGTTATTAATATTATTAAGAAGGAAGTTTTGTTTTTTTTTCTTGATTCAATTATGCGTTATTTTTTTTAGATACATCTTGATTTAATAATGAAAGTTGTCGGTCCAGGCACTTTCAAAGGAAACAACTCCAAACTGCTACGGTCACGAACAAATAATATGAAACATTTTGTTGGTGTCTAATATATCCACAGTAAAATGGCGCTGGCCTTTTATCTGTTATAGATAAATATTGAACATATTATATTTATATTATAAAATTGTAAAATATATAAAATATTAATTTTAATCGCTTTATAAAGATATATCGTTTTAAACCTTGTAATCTAAGCCAGAACTTTGAGAGTATTTACGAGATATTTAAATAATCTTGCGAAAACATACACGAAGTGTTGTGAGATGCATTAGCATAGTACTGGCCAATAGATCGATAGCGATTGTGTACTAGCTCATTGTTTAAAAAATACTATATTAGAAAAAAATTATCTTACCCTTGCAAAATAGGAATACTTTTACTGTTCGTAGTTGACTTTTTTTATAGTACAGGTAGGTGGACGAGCAAATAAGCCACCTGATGGTAAGTGATCGCCAATGCCCACAGACTTTGGCATTGTAAGAAACGTTAACCATCACTTACATCACCAATGCTTTACCAACTTTGGGAACTGAGATGTTATGGCTCTTGTGCCTTTTTTTATAGCCCGGGAAGGCAAATGACTCTACTCGACCTGATGGTAAGTGGTAGCAGAGTCTAAACGTGACGACTGCCAGTGCAGTGAAAAATGATCTGCACTAGCCGCTCCCGTCTTGCCGGCCCGCAGGATGCCTCTTCACGTCTTGTTTGAAGGAACCCAGGTCATAAGAGAAGGGATACACGTGTGCTGGTAAAGAATCCTATGTTTTGGAGTTGCGACAGAGAAAATAGTTGCCAAATTTCATCGTGCGCGATGGAATTGATGTCACAGTGAGGCGGTGACATCGAACCTTTAATTACACTGGCTCACTCACCCTTCAAACCGGAACACAACAATACCAAGTACTGATGTGTTGCGAAAGAATATCTGATGAGGGGGTGGTACCTACCCACATGAGATTGCTCAAAGCCCTACCGCTAAGAATCATCTAAAGTAATTAAATGTTAAAAATCTATAATGAAAACAATTATATAAGCGAGAAGTGAGAGTAATAAATTATAGTAATTGACATGACTCTGCCATTAAAACTTTATGAAGCGTTAAAGTTATGCTTGTGATTTTTATCGAATACTGTCAACTGTTTTCAACTTTCCCATTATACTTCTCATGGCTTAGTTAAACGCGTAGATGAGTATACATTATTATTATCGATAGCCTTAAAAGCTACCATTAAGTTATGTTGTTATTTATTTATTAAAATATATTTTAAATAAATAAATAAATATCCTGGGACATTATTCACACACGGCCTTCTGATCCCAAACTAAGCAGAGCTTGTATTATGGAAACCAGACAACTGATATACTACATAAAATACTTTTTTTTTTGTAAATACATACTTATATAGATAATTACACCCAGACTCAGGACAAACAGACATGTTCATGCACACAAATGTCTGTCCTGGGTGGGAATCGAACCCACGACCTGCGGCATGTAAGGCAAGTGTCTTACCAACCACGCCAACCGGCTCGTCGAAATTTTATTATAGGTATTACACACTGAAATTTTATTATATTAGGTACTTTATTTTATTACACACTGTTTACAAAACGAAAAACAGGTAAACCATTCAAAGCCTCATTATATCATCTTCCAAACAACCTCTATTAAAAAATTAAGAGAAATCATAAAATTAGATGTAGCGCGCAAATCTATTTATAAATAATATATAAGGTGGTAATATATTCACTTATAAATATAAACATACAACTATACAACATAAAGTGTAACAGAAAATAAAATACCTAGCGATTCAAGTGGGGCGGAGCGCCTCCACTGTCACTGTCGCCAGGCCTGCTGATGGGAATCCCAGGTTCTTCTATCGAAATTCGAATTAGGCCTCGTTGGGTTGAAGTCCTGAGTTGGTCCTCCTTTGCAGACCGTAGACGGTCGCCATGACTTAACCTATACTTAACATAATAATATTAAGAATAAAAAAAAAAAAAATTGGTTGCCTGTAAAGTCGGTATACGGGCGAAAGTTTTACGTGACAACGACTTTGAATGGTAAAATAATTTTAATGTGAATATTCATTCGTATAGTAGGAAGAAGGATGAAATAATAGTAACAATTTAAAACATTTATTTATACAAAGAATTATATTTAAAACATTAATTTATACAAAGAATCTCGCACTGAATTTCATATTAACAAAATTTTATTTTTACCTTTACACATACATACGTATTTATACTTAGAAGGGACGCGTGCCTTTCACTTTTTATGTCTGTCTCTCTCGCTCTTAGGCGGGCTAACCATGCCCGAGTGGAAGGGACGCGTGCCTCTCACTCGCTCTCATTGTGAGCGCATAACGTGAGCGGAGCGTAACGCAGTTTCTTGAAGTGTCACCCGGCAAACCAATTTATAAGACGTTGTCACGTCAAAATACAAAATCAGCAACGGAATTTATTTATTTAACACGAATACACTAGCAGTAGTCTTATCTACTACGTCTGGTGCAGTGGCGAGTCAGGTGCAACAATTACATTATGAGAGAAGATATTTTATCGTTTTTTACATCAAACGTACAGATAAACAAATACAAACGTTACAAAGTACTGCTGTTTAACAATTCTGAGTAAAAGTAGAACTTTGGAAGTTCATGCCTAATAAAGGACGTCAAACATACCTGAGTAACTCTCCAATTTTCTTGCATGTCCGTCATATCTTTCTCTCTTTCTAAGAGAGGGAGTAGAAACTTGATCACCATTATGTATTGTACAGTTGGTTATTCGATTAAGTTGGATACCACATACCAATAAAAACATTCCAAAACATAAAAAAACGCACACTAACAAAATATAACCTTCGGTTCAATACATCGTCACGCGAAGCAGATGTGTGTCACGTAGAACGTTGATAGAATTGGCAGCGCGCGTGACCGCGTTGCATAATTACCGTCACGACCCCGTCCCGTAACAATATCCTCGTTTACGTTACGTTCGATTATGTTCCAAGAATCTTGCTTATCTTAAATAATGATCTTATACTGCTATTATATAGTCAATTTTCTTTATTGGATATACTAAATTGGTACGTTTATTCAACCATTATATTACAAGAAGGTTCCATAGACTATAATAACATTTACATTTATTTAGTTAAAGGGTTATATTATTCTTAGAATTATAAATAAAGTAACAATTTTATTTACAACAGCAGTTATCACATTATATGGAAAGTATGTGAGAATAATTCACTTACAAAGCTTTATTCAAAAGTTACATTAAATCAAAGCTGTTTTTTTTCAAGTTTAGAACGTTTTTCGTTGCTAGAGTTAAAATCTATATAATATATAAAGTAACGTCAGAAGGAAAATCATGTGTTACAAGTATAGTAAAGCTTCGGGGGTAGAATTTCGTAATTAATGAAATAAAAATAATGGTCATCGTGCTGGTCTTATTAATTAAACGTCTTAGAGAAATTACGGGTTAGCGATTTGTTACATAAAGATTCTTTTATTTTCCGGTATTCGATAAAAATAAGATCGAAACGAGGGAACGGTGCACTTATCTAAGGGCGATGATACTCTAACGTAACTAAAGAGTTATTATGTCTAGTTTTACCGTGTGATTAATTATTAATAATTCTTCTTCACTGGTGCGGTGCGGTAATTAGGACTTTCAAGGGTCAATTGAAAAAGTAGAAGAATATTTTGACACATTTTCATTTAGTAAAAAATGCAATAAATACTTTTTCCTGCTTTATTGAATTTAAAAAAAACATTTAAGTATTCATAAAAAAGACGCACATAATATTCATAACTCAATCAAAATAAAAAAAAATATAATCAACTTCGTCGCGTACTACTAATATGTTATATAAATATTTTTTTAATTATCTTTAAAAATCTGTATGAATTTTGTATTTTCATAATAATTTTCTATAAACAAAGCATTACATTAAGCCTTTAATCTGTTTCTATCAAGAGACGATTAAAACTGTTGTTTTCATCAAATTGAAAATTTATAAGCGAGCTATTGATTAAGTATTTTATCGGCGCCTCTTTGTACAGCGAATACGAATTTGAATAATTGAAAATAATTACTTCACAAATTGTACATTTTGACTTAGCCTTCATAATAAATTAGAAGTTAAAAGCCCGTCAATTTCCCACTGCTGAACTTAGGATCTCCTCAATTTTATTGGGATTTTCGAGCTAACTCCAGTACGCTTCCAGTGTGGGTCGACGGATGTATATCCAACACGTGACATTGATAATCTTCATAAATTATTTGGATCACAATTCTTCCTCGTAATACTCAATAAGGTTTATTGTTTAAATTTTCATTAAACGTTGATAAAATGTAATTATGAATGCTGAGCGACAGCGTTGGCGTAGCGCCAGATACAGCGGCCCATTCATATTTGATATTAAATAATATAATTCTCATTGTTTGCATAATAGATAAATTAGAATGTTAATTCTAGCCTACTAGTGCATGCAGCGGTACTTTAATTTTATACTTTAGCTTGGAAGTAGAATAAAATCCTTAAATAAATTATTTCGCCAATGTCGTTTTAAGTTTTTCATTTTATTTTTAAGCCTACTTATTTATTACTAATACTCTATCTTACTATCTTACTAATACTCTATCTAATACTTATTTATTTAGACATTAGAAATACATCGTAAGCATGTTAAATTTATGAGCTCATCATCACCTCATGAGTTAATAACTAATACATCTTAAACGAAACTTAAAATTATACGTACATATTTAAAAACCTACTTACATTGTGAGTTTGTGTGCCCTGTAAGTGTAAGCGTGCGCGTACAGGCGTGTGATGAAATAAAAGTTGTCATCGGTCTATAATTTTATTTATATAACAAGAATTTCAGTCTCATCTTAAGAAACCAACTGGTATTTGATTTTGCAATGTAATGTGACAATAATCTGTAGAGAAATATATTTTTTTTATAATTATAAAGCAAAAAACTAATAAAATGCGTATATCGAATATGTTATTATGTATGAAAATATTGGAACTGGCAGTTTTGGTTTATTAATGCTTCAACTGTCACTCGATAACATGGTTTACAATTTGATGGATAAGCGTAAAATATGCGTTATTGGTTTCTGTCGGTGACCATCATCGCGTTGTTGTTGGAAACTATTTTTTTATGTTGTCTTATAGCCATTTATGTTGTTCATGCCTTTGGTGTATCTTCCTATGTGTTTAGAGTTTGGTAGTTTTATATGCTATGGTTTTTTTACGTCAAGGCAGCATCACTCGGTGGTAGAGCTTTGTGCAAGCTCGTCTGGGTAGGTACCACCCACTCATCAGATATTCTACCGCAAAACAGCAGTACTTGTTATTGCTGTGTTCCGGTTTGAAGGGTGAGTGAGCCAGTGTAATTACAGGCACAAGGGACATAACATCTTAGTTCCCAAGGTTGGTGGCGCATTGGCGATGTAAGAGATGGTTAACAGCTCTTACAACGCCAATGTCTATGGGCGTTGGTGACCACTTACCATCAGGTGGCCCATATGCTCGTCCGCCTTCCTATGCAATAAAAAAAAAAAAAAAAAAAAAAAAAAAAAAAAAATCACAATAAAAATGTTATGTATATTTTTTTGTTTTTTTCTCTTCTTTTGAATTTTTTTTTCACATATCCGTGTGATTCCATGGATTGGTTAAAATATATTTAACTACGTAATTATATTTTCTGGAGTTATTAAAATTTATTTGTTTTGTATTAAAAAGTCACATTAATATTAATCAAGAACTAAGCTTAGTTAAAGTGAAATACTTGTACCTCAATAAAACTATTAAGTCGAATTAAAACTTAATTCAGTAAAATATTAACTAAGTTAACACTTTAATAAGATATTTACTTGATTCTGATCCTCAAAGACATTATGAAGTTAAGTTCAAATTTATTAACAGGATTAAAATAAATGCGAACATTTCACCTTGTCAGAGAATTTCCCTCAAGAAACATTTTGTCATGCTTAATATAAATATATTTTGCGACGAAATATAGTGTACTAATAATGAGAACACTTTTTTATGTGATTCCAAACTGAATAAACAACTAAACACTTATAATTAATGGTATATTATTTTTTTATTATAGGGGTAGGCGGTCGAGCTTATGGGCCACCTGATGGTAAGTGGTCACCAACGCCCATAGACAATGGCATTGTAAGAAATGTTAACCATCACTTACATCGCCAATGCGCCACCAACCTTGAGAACTAAGATGCTTTATCCCTTGTGCCTGTATACTGGCTCACTCACCCTTCAAACCGGAACACAACAGTACAAAGTACAGCTGGTTTGCGATAAAATATCTGATGAGTGGGTGATACCTACCCAGAAGAGGTTGCACTAAACTCTACTACAAGTAAAATAGCGCCAGAGCGTTTCAAACGTTTCTTATATAATACTAGCTGATACGCGCGACTTCGTCCGCGTTGCTTGATATACATATTAACAAAGTTTTCTTATGTACGAAGGAAAAACATCAAAAAGATCGCCAGCAAAAATATACTTTGTTTAAACATACATCACCGAACACGCAGTGCATATACAAATCGTTGTTTCTTGAAACTTTAATAACTTTTTATTAAATGAAGATATCGCAATTATTTTTATTTTTGATAAGGGCCAAGGGTATAAGAAATAAAATTTAAAAAAAATCATTGAAATCTATCCCGTAGTTTTTCCGTGATGCGCGCACAACTGCAGACCTCTATCATTTTATTTATATAGATAATAATAATAATATCCTGGGACATTATTCACACACAGCCATCTGATCTCAAACTAAGCAGAGCTTGTAATATGGAAACCATAAACTAAAATACTTACATATTCTACCTTTCTTTTCTAAATACATACTTATAATTCATACTCAGGACAAACAGACATGTTCATGCACAAATGTCTGTCCTGGGTGGGAATCGAACCCACGATTTGCGGCGTGAAAGGCAAGTGCCTTGCCAACCATGCCATCGGCTCGTCATTTAAGTTACTTTTAAGGGTATACTATACTTATATAGGTATTTGCGTTTCACAATTGCATTCGTTTAACTTAAGACTGTTGACGTAAGAAGCGTGAATTTGAAATTCTTGTTATATATTATAAATCAATGAAACATAAAGAAGTATACTATTCAAACGGAAAAATAATGAAGTAAATGACATTATACATTATTAATACGATATGTTTTAGTGAATGTCATAGTTGGCTAATCTCTCTTGAGATTGGCCGCCGTGGCCGTAATCGCTCTGGAGGACCTTACTTTTGTTATACTAAAGTATTGTAACATACTATAATATCGATGATCAAGAATGATCAAACCGAAACTTTTGGTTTTAGTGTGATGTATGCAGTATGGTGTAATGGACGTGTAGGACGAAAGTTCGACGACTATCTCAAAACATGCACTGATATGACTAGGAAATATAAATTTAGTTTTGGAAATTCAACTGGAAATTTTGCAATGGAACTATCGCTATAACATTGGACGTAAAATAATAAAAGTTAGTGTAGAGCAGTCAGTTTACGACGTTCTCGTCGAAATATTCTAAAACGATTTCAAAAATCGTCTAACTTTTGAATTTTCAAACATGATGTGGTCGAACAATTAATTACCAGATACAGATTTTAGTAGTTCCTCGTGTTTATAATAACAGCCTGTGAATGTCCCACTGTTGGGCTAAGGCCTCAAAAAGAGGAGAAGGTTTGGAGCTTATTCCACCACCTTCCTCCAATGTGGGTTGGTGGAATACACATGTGGCAGAATTTCGGTGAAATTTGACACATGCAGGTTTCCTCACGATGTATTCCTTCACCGTTAAGCACGACATGAATTATAATGACAAATTAAGCACATGAAATTCAGCGGTGCTTGCCCGGGTTTGAACCCACGATCTTCGGTTAAGATTCACGCGGTCTTACCACTAGACCATCTCGGCTATCCATCCTCGTGTTTATGATAAGTTAATGGTAATATTCGCAGTGTATATTTATTAATTTCTCTTAAATGTAAATCATTAAAAACGAATTGTTTTAAAACCTTAAAATTAAAAAATATTTTTTTTTAGGGAACTGATTATAATATATTTACTTGGTGGTAGGGCTTTGTGCAAGCTCGTCTTGGTAGGTACCACCCACTCATCAGATGTTCTACCGCAAAACAGCAATACTTGCTATTGTTGTGTTTCGGTTTGAAGGATGAGTGAGCCAGTGTAATTACACACACAAGGGACATAAGATCTTAGTTTCCAAGGTTGGTGGCGCATTGGCGATGTAACCGATGGTAAGCATCTCTTACAATACCAATGTCTATGGGTGTTGGTGACCACTTACAAAAAAAATATTCAATTATTCTGTAGATATCAGGATAGAACATCATGCCGTCTGCCGTCACTTACTTAATGACAAAACTGTAATATTGACATTTATATGTTATGATATATGATGACATTTCATTAATATTAATATTTGATATAGTCAGAGAGACCTCAACGTACATAATTCTGCTTCATCACTGTTGTAATTATACGTCCCTTTAAATTCGATTCACTTGTCCTTTGTAAATACAGGTGTATTTAATAATCAAATATGAACACTAGCTCTCTGATCATACAAGGTTTCGAAGACCAAAATTCGAGGACCAAAGAAGTCAATCATGAAAAAGTTCTCTACATACTTATATTAAGTAAATACTTCTTAGGCGATGATTCGATAACTGACTTACTCCTAAAATCGGCTAAGTTATAGAAAATATTTTATTTTTCGTGGTATAATAACAGATGTATCTACTTGGTACCTACCGAGACTCTTACTGCGATTTATTCTTTAAATTTTTACTAATTACTAATAATAATTGATAGGTAGGCAAGGAACGAGAGTAAAACTTTAGGGACGCGACATTACGTGAGACAAAAGAAAGATATGAAGTAGACAGAAAGAGATGGAGAGAATTGTACCACAATATTTACGGTGCCAACTTTATATATATAGACATTGAAAAACAAAGCAAAGATACCTATAATTAAAAAAATGGATAGTTACTGTTCGCTGATGTGGTTTCGAATATTGTGTCAAGCTTATTCAACATTTTTATTTGTTTGTCTCTGCATAATAAATAAATATCTGCTGCTTATTATCTTGGCAGAATACAGGATACATTCATATCCTTACTATGACTTCCTTCCTGTCCACAAGATGTATCGTGGACACAAATTTAGAAGAGGAAATCTCAGTGGTGCTGTTTAAATTTGAATCCACGACCTACGGCTAAGACCTGGCTAAGAAACCAACAAAAGTTAATATAAGACAATTTTTTATAATCGCTTAATCGGTTAACAAGCAATATTGAAAATGGACAAATTTTCTGCTACTAAGAATAACATCCTTAGATCATAACGAAGTCCAATAATGGGTCTATTTCCCAAGCTGTTGACAACGATTTCAAATAGAAATCGTTTTAAAAGTTTAAAGGAACGAATAACCCGCTGATAACAAAGCGCCAACCCTCTGACGAAGTATTTATTGAAAAAGTTCGCGAATGTAACTTATATATAACTTCCAGCGTGAAGTTCCTTCCATGTGTTCGCATTACTATCTTCTCGAAGATAAAATATAGATTGAATATCACGCTGTTCCTATTCTAAGAATTTTCTAGAATTTAAATACTACTCTAAACTAGTTTCAGTTAATTAATACTTTGTGGAAAGTGTCGTTCGTGGCTACGGACGCCAAGGTTATTGGTTCAAAGCCTGGGTCCAATAATTTACAGTGTACACTTCGATGTTTACAAACCTATTTGTCGCATAAAATATCTTCAGTGATATAGGGATTGCAGTTCCGTGGGATATTAAGATTGAGGGAATAGAGAGGCGTGACTGCGCATACACTTGTTCTTTAATGTTTTACCATGACCAGAATCCGCCAGAAATAGTATATACACAACACAAATTGAAGAATATCATGGAGAAATAGAAAACAAATAATAGTAAATAGTGCGGTCAGTAACTCGGTTACATCGATATCGATACGGTAGAATCGGTCGAGATTCAATTCCGCTACGCCGCTACAATAACGGTTTGGAATTGCCTATGCTAATATTAAATGGAGTTATCTCTGTTATTTTTCTGTAAAAGCTTTTTGTATTTTGTTATTTCGAAATAGTTTGCTAGACTTAGCTATAGATTATAGTAACGATGTTTTTTTTTATTTTGGGATCAATAATGATGACGATTTTGTCTTCTTTGGTGAAGACCGTCACGGTGACTATTCTCAATGGAAACAAAGCGTATGACGTATTAATAGTGCAAAATATCGCTCTCTATTCCGCTTCGCTTATAATCAAGCAATTGAAAAACAAATCTGACACGAAAAAAGAGAGTTCAACAAGACCGACTGCTTTACGTACTTTCTCTAGTCACTAAAGTATAAACACTCACAACTTTTAAACTCTGGGCTGCTACTGTGACTTAAATTCAGGACTTCGTTATCTGTGACCTTATAAACTAGACACTAAACCATAGAGGCAGTCTATACAATGATAACAATGATAAAATATATAATAATGATATACAATAATGATACCCTGCCTGTGTTGTGGGCAGATTTGCGTCGACAGAGAATCGACAGAATAAAGAAGAGAAGTCGACAGAGGAGGGGATGGATAAAGGAGATAGGGGCTGTGTAAGACTCCCCTCGGTAGGAACTTTTATCTATTCAATTACTTTACCTCTATAAGTAGTTGTACTCGTAAATAAGTTGCGGTGCCTTAGTTTGAAGTGACTTTTTTTCCATTTATAAAATAATTGTTGATAGAGGAGTCCTTCTTAAATACTATCACCATGTTGAGGTACCACCGAGTGTCCCCTATGTTAGTCTGTATTCCTGCTATCTATAAAAAAGTTACGCATTATTTCGTTCTATTTGTAAGCGTAACACGTAGTTGCTTGTTGCGTGGTTTTTGATGAAACTTTTTATTCAGTACCGCGTTGTCTATCCTCCTTTTTTTGTTTTATCGCTGTATAGCTTGTCAACAATGTGATCTATTTCATATAATATTTACTTCTTTTTTAATTAATCATTTACTATAACACTAAATAGCAATTTTAATAGCAACTTTTCATATAAAATATTGTATTTAACTGCAAAAGCATGTCCCGGAAATGTATTTGATTATATAATGAAATATATTTTACAAGTCTTTAGTGATTATTTAATGGTTACCATGTTTAGTTTTACATTGTTAATGTCTATATGATGCTGCAGTCATAAATATAGCGCCATTACCACCTAAAGTCGAGTAAGTTCGTATACAGTACTAATTTCAATCTACCGTGTGAGAATTGCAATTTCAAATTTAATTTCCTAGACTTACGACAAGTAATGATATTTCGTCACGATATTCAACAATATTTCTTTCAGATCTAATACGAATTGCTCGCGCCAGATCTAGATTTCATTCAGAAGCCGATTTTATTACAGCTGTTGCATTTCAATACCTACGTACTTGTCTCTTTTTCGAAACGCTTAAAACGATGTGACGTTAGAAAATAAAAACATTTTTAATTTAAGATTTTCCACTTTTTTAGGCCGTCCGCAAATAGGTCACGTGGTGGTAAATGGTCACCACTGCTCATAGACATTGACACTGTAAGAAATATTAATTGTTCCATTGTTCCAGTGTTGTATATTCTCACTGCGTCACCAACCTTGAAAATTAAGATATTACGCCTGTTGTGCTGCTAGCTCACTCAGGTACTCTTCAAACTAAAACACAACAATACTAAGAATTACTTTTTAGCAGTAAAATATCAACTGAAAGTAATTGATCATTAATTGACCTCTTACGAAAAAATGTTCTTTCTAGAATACTTCCTCTAAGAAGTCTTGTTCGAGCTAGCTTAAGCGATCTTTTGATCGTGACAAATTACTTTAGAGATTTATCTTGAAGTTTTAATCGTATATGGACTATCCAACTACGTAGGCGGCATGATAGCGAACAAGTGTGGGTTGCTAACACAGGTATACTTTTAATTCCCTTACTCACTTTAGTAATAATTTAATGAATAAACGGATTTATAACATTAGTAAGGATAAGTGTTTCAATATCAGTACAAACTGGGATAATTGAATATTGTTATTCTTTATTTTATTACATTTATTCAGAAGCCATTGTATTTTTTATTTCAAAGTAAATAAAGCTTTCAAAGTTTAATCGCGATAATAGTCCAGCGAAGTTTAAAATGGAACGACCGACGCCTCGCCACAAGTACAAACAGCATTTCAATAAAAACATTCTTTGAATAACGATACAAATTTAGCTTTAAACGTTTTGCAGTTTTGTTTGTTTATTTCTTTTAAAAAAATCACTGATATAAAAATAAATCTATTATTTATTGATATAAAAGCGAATTAAATTTTTATTTATATCTTTTGACGACAGCTAAAGATTGTTGCAATTGTCGATTATGCATATCGTTTTTTTTCGGTGACGATGACAAATCCATAATGATACACAAGAATCAATGTATACTTAATAGTCGCCAACCTTACATTTATAAATACAGCTGTATATGTTTTGTATAGACTTATAATTGTACATAAATTAAGTTTATTAATATTTCGTGTTTTATTATGGCTATGAATGTAATAAATTTTTTTTTACAAATAATTAATTGCTTCAATATTTTTCATGGCCTCACTGATGTTATTTATTACACACAATATATTTTTAAAAATATTTTCGTTCAATTTGGTCCGAGAGTCTCAATTAAGTGTTTGTTGCTCAAGAGATAATTTGCATCGATATTTTCATTTATCCTAAAATAATTTGAGTAAGCCTCAAAACCAAACGAAAGTAAATTAACGCTCACGTTTATAAAATAACAATAATCTAATTTGTATATTTTGGTGTTGATAAAAAGATTCAAAGGGAAAAAGTCGAACAAAATCATTTATATATTTTTTATGGGACGAAGAGGTTATCATTTTAAATCTTTAATTTGAAAGATATCGTTGTTTTGTCAAATAAAAATAAATATGATATTTACATGCGACTTTATAACATATGTTATAAAAAAATCAAAATATTGTATAAATGTGGATTTGTAAATAGGTCACTTGATTTTAATTGGTTACCATCACCCATAGAGTAGTTATGCTCCTTGTGCCCGGTTCACTCAGCCTTCGAAATACTGCATTGCTGTTTGATGGCAGAATCTGCGATTGCCTTACCACCAAGTGACGATTAAAATGTTATCATTCTTCACATTAATTTAGAAATTTTAACAAAAACTGTTTACTTTTGTATATGACTAACTGTGTCCGCGGTTTCACCCGCGTATAATTAATAAAAATATAATGATTAAAAATCAGCCTAGAGCCTTCCTCGATAAAAGGACTATACATCACAAAAATATTTTTTAAATTCGAGCAAGTAGTTGAGATTAGCCGGATCAAAAAAACAAAATCTTCAGCTTTATATTAGTACAGATAAAATACTGATTATTTTTCTTTAATCTTAAAAGCTTTGTGTAAACATTATGAAGCAAATAAAAAGAAAAAGACAAAAAGTTAACAACACTTAACTTAAAAATTTAACGAAGTTTTTAAAAGCACTTTGGGTATATTTCAACGAGTGCTTATGTTTCATTTAACAGAGAATATAATTTATAGTTGTATTTATTTTATTGTAATATAATATATTTACGAGCACGATAATCCTTCCATATCACGGGCTCAAATAGGTAATCACCACTAAACCTATTTCATCTGATGTCGGTGAAGTATGAAAAGATCATGAGGAAACCTGCATGTGTGTAATGAAAATCTGCTACAGATGTATTCACCACGCATTGGATATGTGTGGTCGAACAAGCTCCGAACCGTCTCCTCAAATGGATAGCCATTAGCCCAACGATAGGCCAATTATAGATTGGCTCTTTTTTTTTGTCGCATATTCATATCCCAACTCAAACATGCACTTGCTTTATAATATTCAATTGATCTCTTAAGAGCCATCCCGCTGTAGATATTCAATTGAGTTAATATTGTATAACTAAACAAAATGAATAAGGCAATTATTATAACGTTAAAAGGTAGTTTAATTAACACAGTTACGAGCATCATGGTCAAAGTTTGCCAATTAGCCGTTGTTATTCATGCATTGGTAAGCGACCATGGTTATAGAATTATAGAAAGGATTTGAAATGGTATGAATAGAACTACAAGTGACGTCAGACCTGTTTATCAAATGTAACAAAATAATATACTTTAAAGTTGCTCTTATAAACACTTGAATCATGATTTTTTAGACATTTTTGGTAACAGAATCTATGATTTTTTTTTATAGCCCGAGAGGGCAAATGACTCTACTCCACCTGATGGTAAGTGGTAGTAGAGTCCAAACGCGACGACAGCTAGTGCAATCATGAAGAATGATTTGTACTAGCCGCCCCCGTCTTGCCGGCCCGCAATATGCCTCTTCACGCCTCGTTTGAAGGAACCCAGGTCATAAGAGGAGGGGAACACGTGTGCTGGTAAAGAATTCCATGTTTTGGAAGTGCGACAAAGAAAAGAGTTGCCATTTAGTAAGCATTTGCAATCGGTGTGAGCTTTAAATTTAATTCAATAATGTAACATTCATTGATCCTCAATTATAAATTATCTGTATACATCGAATTGATATCAAAATCCTAAATGAAAAAGTAATTTCAAAATTTTCAACGAAGTCAAAGGATGAAATTGCTCCAAAATGTTATCACAGTTCGACATTATCTACCGGCTACCCGAAGGGAATGAACGAACGAAAATTTTCGACCGAAAGCCTTCGAGATTTGAAACAAAATGTATCCAACGTTCAACCCTTTGAAGATTTATGTTTCCCGCGCTTTGAGAGCTCAAGGTTATGGATTTACAAAATAAAAAACTGTGTAACATTACAAGGGTAATTTATTTATTTTATATGTACAATTTATATATTATTTGTGGTAGGGCTTTGTGGAAGCTTGTCAAGGAAGATAACACCCAAAACAGCCGTACTTGATATTGTTGTGTTCCAGTTTGAAGGGTGAGTGAGCCAGTGTAATTACATGCACAAGGGACATTTTAGTTCCCTAGGTTGTGACGCATTGGCGATATAAGCGATGGATACCATTTTTTAGTGTCATTATTTATGAGCTTTGGTGACCACTTACCTTCAGGTGGTACCACTATATATACCACCTGATGGTATAAAGTATATTGTTTACTATTACGACTGTGTATACACACATGTAAACAATAGACTTATTTGACTAATTTTTTCTTATTTATAACAAAAAATATTGTTACGTATCTTAATTCTAATAAATTAAAAATGCATCAATAATATATTAATTATTTCATTGAGATTTATTTTAATAACCGTTCGGGTCACTTTTATAATAAAGATACTTTACGTACGTACAAGCACATTGGTTTATTTCTCAAGTCGGAAAAATGTCGGAAAACTTCAGAACACGAACAGTAAATAACAAAACGAATTTATCATCATAATTTAATATTTTCGGTTTTCTATCAGATAATTATTATACTGTTTGTAAACAAACTGTTTTCCTATGTTTGGAGTTTCGCCAAACTGATGAGGCCGCGGATAACGGAATTTCATTTCCGTATAAAACTATAAGCGATATTTCCCTTGATATTCTCTCCACGAGTTACGATATGAGAGTTCAGAGAAGAGGTTCGAAATTGGGTTAAGGCGACTTACTGTTGTGCTTTTATTTTAAAGAATTCTCTAATAATATAGATAAATATGTCTGCGGTGGTCGGTGCGCGGGTAGCGATTATAAAAATATAGTAGCTATTTTGTTAGAATAAGCATTTTTATTATTGTAACAAACAATAAATATTACATGCATCAAATTATTTATTAATTTTATTTGTTGTAAATGCCTGATATTGTCCATCACATAGTGTGATGCAGTGTGATTCACACTGTACTAGCATACTACATAATATTATCGAAACTTGTTTTTTGGTGCTTCAACAAATTTCCAACCGACAGAAATTGATTGTCTGCTGGGCTCCTCCTCGATTGAGATTTGAATCTTGTACCACCACTCCGCTCTGATACGGGTTGATGGATACACACGTGCAAGCATTTCATCCTAATTACGAAGGTTTCCCTACGATTTATATTTCATACATAGGCTTTAATTTTATTATTAACATTGTTTTTTAATGTTTAAAATAAAGTGAATTAAAATCTATTTTTCATGTTTTTCCGTCACAGATTAGAGCAGTAGACAATTATATAAGACCATATTTATACTATAATAGCAAATAAATTATTTTGATTTGAATCGAAACAATCACTGTATTCTAACTTTGTGATAATTTAATAATAATAATATCGTAACAGTTGTCGGATCGTAGTCGTCTAGTCAAAAAGGTATCAATCAACGTATAGCAATTTGACCAATGCGGTCAGAACCACGATTGCTGTACGGTCGGATAAGTTATGCGACACGGCAGAATTAACCACAGTTATCTGTATGTAGGTATTATTGTTACATCGTAGACCTTAAGCTAAGCCATTAAGTATACATATGTTTAATACTATTGAGCAAGTAATTGATTACTGGAAACGTTTAACGCGTATAATTAATGACTCTATTTATTATATTAACAAGCTATTCGTCCCGTCTTCGCTCGGGTAAAATAAGTATTATATTCCGTTTTATTTTTTATGAAGGAGATATATTATATTTAGATGTGCCAATCGTACCGCACATTATGCGAATATCTTAGAACAATTATGTTTTCGTATACCTAGCGCGGCAGGGACATAATGACATACTAAAAGCCCATTGTCACTTGTACCTTAATAATATTCTGCAATTACTATAACTGCTTTAAGTTAATATATTTTAATAGTTTTAATTTTAGTTAAAATAATTGCATTTTTTTGTGTTGCATAGGAAGGCGGACGAGGATATGGGCCACCTGATGGTAAGTGGTCACCAACGCCCATAGACATTGGCTTTGTAAAAGATGTTAACCATCGCTTACATCGCCAATGCGCCACCAACTTTGGGAACTAAGATGTTATGTCCCTTGTGCCTGTAATTACACTGGCTCACTCACCCTTCAAACCGGAACACAACAATAACAAGTACTGCTGTTTTGCGGTAGAATATCTGATGAGTGGGTACCTACCCAGGCGAGCTTGCACAAAGCTCTACCACCAAGTAAAATTTAAAGCAAAAGCAATCCATTGAATGATCTGTTCTAAAACTATAAAATTAATAAATAATATAAATATAATAAATAGTGCAAATATATTTAATGATGAAAAGCAATATAAAACTATAACAATATTTTCGAGTAATAGTGCACACGTTGTGTGCTAGCACGAGGTGCATTTTAATTCCTCACTCGCATAATCCCACGGGACAGTTGCCCGACACGACCGGAAAGTAATCAAGCGGGGAGCCAGAAACTGACTGTTGGCAAAATCTCTATATTTATTTTACTTAACAATACGACAATACGATCGAGTCTGGAGTTTTATACACCTACAATATTGCGAGAGGCATAATGCAGCTCCTAAGCGCAGGATCCATGGCTGTCAATTTTAAAAATTTAAAATAGTTGTTAGTAGTTGTAAGAGCAGATGCAATAATTGATATTCATACACTATGACAGATTCAATTTGCCAATAATGGAGCAATACAATACCAAAACTAAAACACTAAAAGTTCGTATTACAACAAGCAAAAAAGACCCGCAGCCTTGTTAGTCAGCTAGTAAATCACGCAGTTAAATAAAATAAAGAGTTGTGGTCTCACGCGCTACCTGTCGTTATACATTAGTACACCTCATATACGGGGTACGTAATATTTTCACTACCAAAGTTAGTAGCCCTGGTATAGCAAATTCATTTCTGTAATAAGATCGAACTTTCGAATCGTAAAAAGGATTATATCAAATCCAAAGAACATATCTTGCACACAAAGCGTTACTATATCCCTATTCGGAGTCCAACGATCGTCTAAACCGTTTCTAGGACACAACTCAATTGAGAACAACGTATTTGCTAACCACAAACAGAACTAAAGCTGCATCAAATTTGAATATCCTTTGTAGCACAGACTGCTCTTATAGAGACAGCAATAAAAGAAATATTAAAAGACTATAGTATGTTGACCTGATAAATTAAAAACAAATGAAATACATTTTATCTCTACAAATAAATAAATTTTAAGTGTGTGTAAAAAACTTGCGGGCTTTTAAGTTAATAAAACTATTTCGCCTTTTTTTAAGCTAATAAATAAAATATATATATTTTTTTTTAAATTGGAAGGCGGACGAGCGTATGGGCCACCTGATCGTAAGTGGTCACCAACGCCCATAGACATTGGCACTGTAAGAAATGTTAACCATCACTTACATCACCAATGCGCCACCAACCTTGGGAACTAAGATGTTATGTCCCTTGTGCCTGGAATTACACTGGCTCACAAACCTTTCAAACCGGAACACAACAATAGCAAGTACTGCTGTTTTGCGGTAGAATATCTGATGAGTGGGTGGTACCTACCCAGACGAGCTTGCACAAAGCTCTACCACCAAGTAATTCATGTGTATAATTAAAATATATATGACGTACGGTGAAATAGCCGATATTATCATTACAAACTGAAATCGAGGCTGGCGACGCCGCGTTTTTAAAGTGTAAGCTATGAAACATTTTTTTTCATTTCAATACTTTACAGAAGATTCGAATATAAATTATAAAGAAATGTGAGTTACCTAATAAATTGAAGTTTATATATTATTTTTTATAAAATCCTAATATTATCCTTGATAAATAATAACAGTGTATTTAACCCAATGTTAGTAAAAAAATATCTTAATGCTCATAGTAAGTAGTGGTAGTGGTAGTAATAAAGGAAGAAAGACACTTTAACTTGGTGGTAGGGTCATTTACACGCCCATCTGCGAACCATCCACTTCACTACTTATGATTGTAATGTTTCGAGTTGAAGAATAAATACAAGGCGCAAGGGACATAAACCCCTTCGTCACTTAGATTGGTAACACATTGGCGATGTGAGAGATACCAAGACAATGCCAATGTCGATGGGCGATGACCTATTACTATCAGACAACCCATTTAGCAGGCTGCCTGGCAATAAAATCTTCTCGCCGCAGTTCCAAGAAGAATTGAAAACAGAAATATCATAAGATGCTTTATTTATATTTATCAGTCACGTGACCAAATCAGCATATTTACTGTATCACAATTACATAAACAATATTTTTTATGTCCTGTACGGAAATCAATAAATACGAACTTTACTTGGTGGTAGAGCTTTGTGCAAACTCGTCTGGGTAGGTACCACCCACTCATCAGTTATTCGACACCAAAACCGTTGTGTGTGTTCCGTTTTGAAGCGTGAGTGGGCCAATGCAATTACAGGCACAAGGGACATAACATCATAGTTCCCAAGGATAGTGGCGCATTGGCGACGTAAGCGATGGTTAACCTCTTTTACAAAGCCAATTTCTGTGGGCGTTGGTGACCACTTACCATCGGGTGGCCCATGTGCCCAGCCGCCTACCTATGGTATAAATAAAAAAAAAAAGAACTTATTGCTATTTTTTATCATCTACATAGCCATTGAGTGGTTTATTGGCCTTATGGCTAGAACACAGGGCCGTAGATCTCTTACTGTGTCAGGCCCTATATCAGCCCAATTAGTTATAGGGTTTGTCATTATCACTAACAGCATGGAGTCTAGATGTTGGAAGTGTGTACACTCCCTCAGATATCTCAGAAAACACGTAAACTAATTGGACACTAAAAAGTTTTGCTAATATAATCTGTATTGGCAATAAATTAAATAGGTATCAATACACAATAGACAGTTAACATACTTTACAAGATTAAAACTAAATACAAAATAAAACTTTAAAAGCAATATATCTTCGAGACGCGTTGCTATTTCGAGAACAATCTCCGAGATACTAACGAAGACTCCAGGGAAAACTTTAAAATGAAGAAAAAAAAACATTAACCGTATCGCGAGTTGTTAAGAGTTCGTGAAACGTGCGTCGCGTCGTCTAGTTCTCTTTTGTTTTATCTCACTATACGACAACTCATCTCTTTCTTTTTATGTGTCCCTGGTACTTGTATTCTCTTGTCGCTTCGAGCAAACGGAATGCATTCAGAGTTTTATGATAAGTTTTAAATTAAACTGAAATACGGAGAGACGCTCTCATTCTTAGAGACACGAGACGAACTTAATATATCATCAGAAAACATTTTTCGAGGAAGAGGACCTACATCCGGCCACGCCCCGGCTTTGCGTTTCTTTAATTTAGGTTACAACTCGTATTCAGTTTTAAATTAATGTATGACTAAAATTGTTTGACCAATCATCATGAAAAAAAAATAACCATTATAATTTGCCGTTCAAAAGTTGGTTCAATAATTTTTATCTATAATACCGTAAAATTGCAAATAGTGTTAGATTATAATCTACCTCGCGACTTAAAAACCGTAAGATACTGCTGGCAATTTCACGCATTATTTTTCGCGAGATTATCTAGGCTAGTGGTTATATCATAATCATCATAAAAATTGACAACTGTCTTAGTCCTGATTGGTCGGTCTTACGTAAGGTTTTATGATTGGTCGGTTTTATATTCGGTGACTAACACTAACTTATTTATCAACCATTTCGATACAGTGGCCTTTGGCGCTGTGCTGCACTACCTTCGCGAATTCGTTTTCTTAGAAAATAATATATCAGATTATATTCTTAGAAAACATTATATTAGACTCTATATTGTGGTCTTCGGGTAAGATCACAATATAGAGTCGGAGTAAAGATTTTCTCCTCGACAGATTTTGATTAAACAGATTCACTTCGATAGATTATAATCTACTGAAAAATAATCCGATATATTGGTAAGCAGTGTGTTACTGTTCAAAATCTGTTGACAGTTTACAACCTCACGTAGAATAGATAGATTATAATAAAATAACAGCAACAGCCTGCAAATGTCCCACTGCTGGGCTTAGGTATTTGAACATATTCCACCACATTGCTTCCTTGCGGGTTAGCTGATATACCCATGTAGATGTAGAACATTTTCGTACCAAATATGCACATATTTCTCACAATGTTTTAATTCAATATCGTGTAGAAAATGAATTATAAAAACAAATTAACCACATGAAAATTCAATTACCTGAATTGTACCTGTGTGGTATTGATACGCAATCTTCAATTAAATTACACATATTCTAGCCTCTGGGCTTCGAAGTCAAGGCACTTTAATAACTGTGAAAAAACTTTAGAAACTGTCCTCAAAAACCTGGCGAAACATCTGTATAAAATTTTACAGATTATAAAAAGATAAGAAAAAGACAGCAAAATAAACTACAGTAATTGCGATACATAATATAATCCACTTCAGTCGCGTTCTGCACAAATAGCAAGTTCATGAGACGGAGCGTAGCTCGGGAGCTAAACCCGATAACAATACGAAGGTTTAAACTGAAAAGATTGATAGCCCTCTCAGCTCTGCGTGCCTACGTTTATTACTTGAGGTCAATGACCAAGAACAAAGAAGTAAATAAAACAATAAATATAATATTATGTATTGTAATGAGTTAGTTTAAACTAATCATACTTAATATGACTAGGTGGTAGAGCTTTGTGCAAGCCCACAATATAGGTATCACTCACTCATCAGATATTGTACCGCCAAAAGGATGAGTAGTTTTGAATGTGAGTGAACTAGTGTAGCTTAAGACACAAGTGACAAAATACTGTTTTTTGTTTTCCTATGCATGTTAAGTTAGCCTATAAGTGAGCTATGCAATTTGTATATTTATGTTATTTATGATTGTACTATGAAATAAGAAACTAAATGTATACAGCGTTGGCTTTCTATATAATAAATATATTATACTAAAATTAACTAAGACGCTCCCAATATTAGTGGCGCATTGGGGATTTAAGGTGCTGCTAATAATTCTTATATCGCCAATGTTTATGGGCGGTATTGACCATTTAATGTCAAAGGGCCCATCGGCCAACTTATTATATAAATATATAAGAAAAACACAAATTCAAGTAATTATATCAACAAAGCCCTAATATCAGAATAGATCCTGCAGATGGCAAGGTCGGTATCAGTCATCTGTCAGTTGGAGATTGCAGAGCACATCGATCAGTGTCGAGATGGCGGTGACATACTTGTTCGACCCATTAAAAGATAGAGGAGTTACTTTCAAGTTTGTATTTTCGGAAACAAAGATTTAATAAACAGTTACTATGAAAATGAAAATTTTAAAATATGTATTCTATCGAAAACGGAACATAGGTAAAATGTGTGTAGGTAAATTTAAAAAAAATATAATACCTACATTCAAATACGCTCTGCATACGTTTTTTATTTGTTATAATTATACCTTTCCTTACATATTTATTTATTATTGAATTGTATTGAGTTACTCGGCTTATTTTTCAGTTGGAAAGCTACTGAGTTTCTTGTAGGCTCTTTATAAGTCACCAATTATTATATGACATTATATACAAACTACTTATACCCATGTACCGGTGAAATTAAAATCTACCAATAAAACCAATAAACTACGTAGTTACTGGCTCCGAAACTTTATTCACCTTACTTAGCAGTTTAGCTTAACACTATTTTATCTCTTTCTGTCATTATTGATCTGTCCTTCGAAAGAAGAGGACAGCATTATTTACTTAGTCACTCGCTAAAAACGCTTATAAATGAAACCGTATATTATAAAATTCATCAAGGAATACTTTCTATACTTTTTTATCAAAAAAGCAAAAGTAAATCAACATCCTGTAAATGTAAACCGGACTAAAGCCAACTTAAGAAGAATATCTGGTTAAATTTCAAAAGAGAAATTTAATCCTGAATTGCATCGCTTAGCTTATTAATAAAAATTAAGAGAAATCCGGATAATTCATACTTCATTTACTTCGTTTTAAATGCTAACAAAGTGATTAAAACTATTTCCACCTTTCTGAGAAGCCTTCTGACCTTTATTTATATTACTAAACTAATAAGCAGAAACGATTATGATATTATTATGATAATAATTATACTAATAGATTCTTGTTTTTATTTTTGTAAACGATTTTTCATCTTGGAATGAAACGATCGCTCCCAGGTGATTCGAAATAATAGAATTGATTGTTTAAAAAAATATATCTATTGTATCTATAAAAATAATAAAAATAAGTGTCTGTGTGATTTTTATAAGTTATTTCGCTATTTATCAAGTAGTAAAACCTCTTTTTTAACCGACTTCATAAAAAGGAGGAGGTTATCAATTCGTCTGTATATTTTTTATTTTTTATTTTAGACTACCGCTCTTAATAATAATTTAAATATTTTATATGCATAACTGAAAAAGGCCTTCCATGCGTTTATGCAAACACAAAATGCCACGCTGGCTAAGCCGTGGTAATTAAGTATAAAATTATACTTAATTTTGCAATTATAATATCTTTTAAAGCGATAAGACGAAATTTTCGTTATCTATAATAGGTGAACCGGAAACTTTATATTTAAACCAATCTTGCAAAATTACGATAGAAGAGCTTTAATAAAATTTATACGTACAATAGGATCGCTCGGGTGTCTGCTCGGAGTATCTTTGAAGGATAAGATCAGAAATGGGATTATCCAGAATAGAACCGGAGTCACCAACATAGCTCGCAAAGTTAGCAGGCTGAAGTGGCAGTGGGCTGGTCACGTATGTCGTAGGACCGATGGCCGTTGGAGCAGACGAGTTCTAGAGTGGAGACCGCGAATCGGCAAACGCAGCGTAGGGCGCCCTCCAGCCAGGTGGGCCGATGACCTTATGAAGGTGGCGGGTACCGACTGGATACGGAAGGTGGAGGACCGGGAACTTTGGCGCGCCTTGGGAGAAGCTTATGTTCAGCAATGGACTACGAGTGGCTGATAAATGATTAATTGGTATAATAGCAAAATGAGCCTAAGCACCTACCTTCAAAGGCACCAACTAGCGTACGTCGATGGGGCCCAGGGTACCAGTCGCTGAAGGAACCACGGAGTGTCGTCCACACTTATAAATATGATAACGGAACTCACACAGAACAGTTTTTTTTATGAGATTGCGTAAAATATCAACCGGCGCGCATCCAACCAATAGGAATGATTCAATTCTGTTTCCTCTATTATAAAAGAACTAGAAGTTCTAAAACTTATTCCCAAAAAAAAGATAAATATTGTTTCAAAAGATGGTTTTATCTTATAACTTAAAACAAAAATTAAATTCGTAGAACAAAAAGAATAGAGAGAAAATATTATTAAAAGTTTATCCCGGCTCGGCATAATAATGAATTTTGATATTATTTTCAGTAGAGTAGTGGGGATACTGACTTTTTTTAAATATAATATTATTTATCAAGTACAAACTATGTTTGTTTCTATGTGTGTTGTATGTTATATGTTTAAAACAATCAACAATTAACATGATGAATGCTAAGCTTTCATTATAACCAGTATATAAGTAAAACAACTACTATTCAGAATATTTTATTATTACATTTTACATAAAATTTAATGAGTTATTATATATGAATTTAAGTATTATAGATTTTCGTCAATAAAATTTATAGTTTCAACAACATGTAAATTAGAACAGTTGAATGTTACATAACAGTAAAATAGATTTTCTTACAATTACATAATTGTAAAATATTTATTGTCACTTGTGCCTGTAATTCCAGTGTAATTACAGGCACAAGGGACATAACATCTTACTTCCAAAGTTTGGTGGCACATTGGCGATGTAAGCGATGGTTAACATCTCTTACAATGCTTTGGGCATTGGTGACCACTTAGCATAAGGGGGCCCCCTTATGCCCATACTAATAACACTTTCATTAGAAATACTGAAAGTCACGGTTCTAAATACGCCACCTTATGGCTGATTAAAGTTTGTCACGAGCAGGGACTAAGCCCGCGTACACAATTGACTTAACAATTAATATTTAATTACTTTTTACAGTACCATAATTAGTTTTACAATTTATTGATTTTATTTGTGTTGGGTTTTGGTACCCAATTTGATAATTTTTATTTTTTTAATGAGTAGTTAAACTGGCACATACTGAATGAAGTGGTCACCACTATATTGGTGAATGTGCAAATCTTGAGGACTAAGTTACCGAGTACTAACACTATTTGGCATACAACATGGCAAACATTGTAAAATTAACTTTTTTTTCTTCATGATTATTATTTTTGTTTAAGTTTGCAAGTACTAACCCTTTTTTTCTCTTTGTATATATATATTTTTAACTTTAGAGTATATTTTTATTCGTTTTTTTTTTGTCAAATCCTTTTTTTATAACTATTTAATTTAATGCTTAAATTTATTATAATTTAACTTTATTATAATATTTTCTTTTTTAGAACATGAGCTCCTGAATAAAGCATTTCTTATTCTACACCATGTGAATAGTAAAAGGAAATGTCATGACTGACTGACCATCAACGCACAGCCTTATTTGTAAGTTATATATAGTTTATATATAAAGCGGACACTCTTGTCCTATTGTAGGCGCGCGCTAAGCTTAACTTAATCCAATTTGACCCTTTCAAAGTCCATCCTATTTAGCACACTAAAACAAATTTCTGTTTAGTCTAACCTCAACGTACAGCCAAGAACGTATATTTTTGTCTTCAAGTAAGTTTGTCTCTCAAAAATAAAACAGGATGATTAATACGAAACTATTTCATTAAAGATTTTTTTCTCTTTTTTCGTTCACCTTTGTCAATTCAATGGTTCCTTGACAAAGGTCTCGCTAAACCTCTTTCAATGTAACTAAATCTTATTATACCTCCGTCAGATGCAAAGTCAGATATATATAAGATATAAACGGCTTTTTTAATTTTATTTACGAAAGGCAAGACGAGCAAGTTTATGTCTTGATGGTAAGTGATCCTTTGACCATAGCTGATACCAGTAAAAACATACCACTAATCATGGGACATGTATATATCCCTTGTATCTGAAGTAATACTGACTCACTTACCCTCAAAATCAGAACACACCAATTCTAAACATTGCTGTTTGGCTGCTGAATATGTGATGAGTAGGTGGTACCTACCCAAACAGGCTCAGACAAGCCCTACCACTATCTAAACAAACGTCACAATATAACCATCGTTGCCTATATGAATAAAAAGCTAAGCGCCGAATTTATATCCTTGAATTTGTTTCAAATTTGATACTCAGTGTAATCCCATTTCCAAGTTTTGTTGACGCTGTTGTCGTAGACGGGAGATATCGGAGGCTTCAAAGGCTCTTGAATCTGCGAAACGTAATAATGTTTTGTTTTTTTTTTCTTAGTAATTTGTTCGTGATTTAAAAAATAGAAGTAAAATTCATGAGCATATTATTTTTTTAAATTTGCGGTCGCATAAAATTCCATAGTTAACCTTTTTCAACCTTCGATCAATAATGTACTACATTAGCGGTAAGCGCTTCAAAAACGGCCCGAAAAGTAAGAACACAATGACGTTTGTGAGATTATTTCAAATTAGTATGGTCCAATCATAATTCATTGCTAAGGAAATAAGGTTGAATATGAAACAACCGTTATTGTACATTTCCTATGTCTTTTTTATATTCGTGGCGTAAGATCGTAAGTTAATGTCAATACAATCTAAACCGCACTTAATTGTTCGGTAACAAGGCAAGTTGAAATTATTAAACTTTTACATCGTCTTCTTCATTTTATGGTCGGTGCCACATTTGATTATTGTTTTTGATCGTGACGCCATATCTAGTAGTATTGTTGATCGAAGTTTTCAACAATTAATTTATAAAGGTATCTTTTTATTTTATAAGAATATCAAGAATAAAATAGAATATCAAACATAGTAAAGTTGTTAACCACGAGTATCCTATCAGGTAACTTTATTGTATAGCCAATAATTATACTGACCCACGTTTGAACCCAGGACTTAGATATCTGCAATCTTTAATAACTAGACAGATTCTGATATTTCAATGTTATGTTATAACGTTCATATTAGTTGTGTCGGTAGAATTACCTGAATGCTCTGTCCCGGCTCGTCTATCCCCCGGGGCTGCGGTACGAGGTTCAACGGCTCGTAGGCATCAGACACCCCACTATCAGGGGAGTCGGGGGAGTCCATTGAATTGACATAACCCTTAGGCCCCCTACTTTTGTGCACGCAATAGTCACCCGTGAATGGATTCTGATAGGCCACTACAGTTCTGTAAGAAATCAATAATGTTAAAAATTTATTCAGTTACCAAATATTTAAAAAAAAGCATCGTAATCGTATTATAAGAGATCATTTGAGGAACACACAATTTATAAATTTCTCAATTTGCAAATGTGAATATAAAATCTCATTAACTGTTTTTTTATGTTCTAGACTAACCTTATTGTCGAATGATATTTTATGAAACAAAAATTTATCTGGTAATTTGTCAAATAAATTATTCATAGAGCCAGCCGTTTTGTGTAATTATAAAAACATAATTTAATATTTTACCAAAAGCGTTTCGAAAACTGAGTTTATTACTATATGATAGGACCCTATTTGTTTATCCTTAATAGCTATATTACTCTCTCTTATATTAAGAAAAATGTCTCTAAAAAACCCTCCACTTAATTTTCATTATAATAATTTTAACACAAGGAATTTAACATCTTCGTCGCTATAGTTTGCTTTCCAATTTTAATAACTTACCACTACTAGTGCAATTTCTGCCAGAGGTCAGAACACCGTTAGGAAACCTAAAGTGAAAATTGCGGCCAAGCCCGGGCAAGCACGATTGAGTTTTCATGCTTAATTTGTGTTTATAATTAATCTCGTACTCGGTGGTGAAGAGTAACAGCTTGAGAAATACACACACGTATATCTTCTATCCACCAAACCACATTAAATGTAGTTACTTTACTTTGCTTTTATAGAAAGATACCATAACCTTATCAAACAAAATATACTATGGTCCTATCAAAATTTTAATACATCATAATATCACTCCATTATATTATATTAAAATCAATATTAATACACCGACAAAAACTAGACCAATTAGTACCTCAACGCATCCTTATTTATTGTTTGACACGCTTTGGCGATTGATCGCGATATAATTCAATTCGGGTTTTTATGACAACAGAATAAACGAACGATTGAATCATTTGATAATAATTTAATCAATACATATTTAAGCCATGACGCAATTCATTTACGTAATTAATATTTGATTTTAAATCTATTATTTATATAAATTATTATTTAAATTACAGTTAATTAAATAATAATAAGAAAAATATTAAATATCTAACCTTAGCTGTTCATTGACCTCGCCTTCCTTTTTGTGTGAGAAAAGAACTTTGGTTGGTCGCAACAATATAGCCACCTGAAAACATTATTTTAATATAATATATGTACGTATAATATGTTTTAGTTGCACATTATAACAGACATAATATGTCTATGCAATAAATTTTCTAAATAAAATTTCTATTTTCCGAAATCTGATAAGAATACATTTTTTGTAAGATACAGACTAAAAAAATGTTTTATGATTATGAATCGCTTAAATGTTGATTATGGACTTTGTGTTACTTGTAATGAATTAGGAATAATAAATTAGGCTTAACAGCTGAAGAGTTTGTTTGATCCGGCTAATCTCAGGCACTACTGGTTCGATTTAAAAAAAATATTTTTGTGTTGTATAGTCCTTTTATCGAGGAAGGTTCTAAGATGATTTTTATTGATTATATATTTATTCATTATAAGCGGGTGAAACCGCGGGTCATAGCTAGTTTCTTATATTTCCACATGTTTCTGTGAAAGTGTAATGTGAAAATAACACATGACGTCACCGTCAATGCTCTACGTTTTACAAGCAACGTGTTTGTCGGCTGTATTTCATTTATGTTTAGAATTCATTCCGTGTTCACAGTTAAAGGATAACATTGTAAGAAAATTGCATGTGTAGCGCTAGCGGGAAACAGAGGAAGCAAAGAGAAACGAAACAGTTGGTACGGAATATTGTTAGTGATGTGTTTTATGTTTTTTTTTTTTATATTTTTATAATTATATACGAAAACGCGACTCGCGCTAGAGTGTAAAGAATAGCATATTTTGAACTAATTTTTGTGTTTCTATGGTTTAAATATAATTAAACATAATATGTCCATGATAAGTTCCAGTCTACGTTGCAATGCCTCTCGATTTATTTTGTTTTTGTTGAAAATCAGTCTAACTAACTATGAAGGATGAAAGAGAAAAATAATAGTCGTTTACCTGTCCACTGCGTTGAAGGCTATGCACGCGGTACACGCAGTAACCACACGTGAATAATAGAAGCAGTAACTGAAATTTAAATAAATTAATCTCACATAGAATAGTACATATTTCATCTTTGACCGACGCCTGTATGACCGTCCACCGTGCGCTACCCTTAACGCTCTATGATATTTAACACAAAAAAACTTATTTTTTTTTAAATGAATATAAATCTTATGTAATTGAACTTGATAATATAAAATGCTTATGAAGTTTTAAAATAGGACAATTAATTGTAATTGTGTAAAATTGACTGTATAATATTGCATGCATAAGAAGAAGTAGTAATAAATGAGTTTATTTGCCGGTTATTCTTTCTAAAATCTACAATCCGAGCCGGTAGTAGCCTTACATAATATAAGGCCAAGACAAAACGCATTATGACTTGACGGCACGTTATCTTAATTATTTTAATATTAGTGTAATAAATATGAATAAATACATGAAATTTCGTCTAATCATCTAACATGACGTTGCAAAAGTGGTTATAAGAGCTTATTAGAAATAACTATTTATTTTGATTATAATGACAATTCAATATTGTTATTATGTACATAATTATGCAATAAAGTGACTTTCTTTTTTTATAATATATCAAAGATTTATCAAAAATGTATATTACAATTAAATGTTTCTTTTATTAGTATTGCGTTTGACAGCTTCAAGATCGAATTTCATATAATACCGTTCCTCATACAAGATCGAATCTCCATTGAGAGCGACACCAAACAGACGATCAATAAAACCAGTATAATTTACCAGTATATGAAATTTTGAAATATTGCCAACTGTACCTAACGCCATCTAGTTTGTATTGAGAAAAACTGCTTCACGATCACATAACGAACAACAATAAATTTTAACATGACAAATAAAGTAAAAAATCTATTAAATCTGCATATTATGCCTTTAAAATATAATTTGTTTCAAAATGTATTATGTCTTATGTCATTGCTGTTCTTTAAGTAACTTCGTATCTTACAAATGAAACTTTATAAACTGACTATAATATGATATGCTATTTTGATTCTTATATCATTTGAATTCCATAATTATTTTAATCAACATCGCATATCACGTCATAATGTTTCACGATCGTCTACTGCTGAGACTTTCGAATCCGTCCTTACAGATTGCATTCGAAGAAAGTACGAAGTACTTACTGTACGTACTTTTAAGTGCATAAAAACAAATTTTTAAATACCACGGCTTTTACAACTACGTACACATATTGTATTGTATGAACGATTATTATGATCATCAAACTAAGTAAATGACTTACCAGAATAGCCAATAAAATTATATCAATGTATATTATTATCATATTGTCACAACACTTCACAATAAACTCGTCATTATGTACAAAACAACAAAAGAAACACAATTTTCGAAAAACTGTATGTTGTCCTCTTCCACGGAGACGATAGACTGAAAATCAACGAACAGGAATACAGTAACGCAATTGGCTACAAATTTTTCAGCCGTTCTATTATTGGTCAATATAACGATGTTACATTTGAAGGACCAATCACAGTTTATTTCAGAATGCTACAGTTGAGATGTCGAAGCATCCACGTTTTGGCAAAGAACATGATATATGAATATGACTTTAATACCTATACACACTATTTCGAATGGTCAGCTACGTAAAAAATAAAATATTCAAAAATCTTAAAATAATATTAAATGAATATAAAATCTTACAATTTTAAGATAATTAAAATCATTTTACTCTTTGTTTACGTAAAAACAAAATGCTCTTATTGATTTTCGTTTGAGGTTCGAGCAACTGTTTAAGGTCGTAAGCAATACATTGACCACTTGAACTAGAATAGGGAAGGTATGTCAATACTAATTTAATAACTGTTATGACTGATTTATTTGTCGCATCGGTTGATAACATACTCTTTGTTTCTCAGCGAGGCTTGGCGCCAGAACTGTCGCGACGTCTGCCTGCGGACCCGGCACACCGATCCATATCCCACGCTTATTCTGACAATATAATCAACTACATCATAGTCAAGAGATTCTCTCTTCTTAAAATAACAAAATTGTAAATAAATAAATTAAACATTTGATGTCATTGGTTACATCAAACATGATTGTTTAAAAGCAATTGCATTGTACTAGCAGAGCACGAGATTTAAGATGTGTTGTCCAATGTGCCTGTGATAAAATTAACAAAGTCTACTGATAATATTGTGATAAAAATTTAGGCTTCATTTTTATCTGTAGCCTTCAAAACAAGCAGCTAAGTACTTGGCGGTGTCACAGTTCCGGGCTCACCCTGTCCTGAAACTGAACTATTATCATATACATATTTTTAGTTTAGTGTAATTATTTTAAGGGATGTAGTATATATTATGCCAAAAATTTATCACGAAGTAAATTTGATAAAGTTATAATTTATCAAATTATATTTGATTTAATTATAATACATTAAAAATATAGCACTTCAGAATTTTCAATCAGGGTCACGTGACCTGACTCGCGTTTAACATTTTTTACCCATTACAAAAAGAGCACTAAGAAGCACTAAGAACAAGAAGGTTTCGCTTAAAAAAAAATTATATGTATAAGCCAATATAATATGTTGACAACATATTAATGCATTGCAATAAAGGGTTTTCGTTCAAATAATTTACAAAGTTAGCATCTAATTGTCCTCTTCTATTTCATGAGCGAGTTTGGCGATCATTCCATATTTAGAAGATACGCATGTTGAAGTAGTGGTGTATCCGAACGCATACTTATAATATACATGTGTATATATAGGTATAATCACAAATGTTAAGCGTCGGTTCTAAGCCAGTAATAAAGTGACCACTCTAACAGCAAGTACCGTCTTTCTTTTTTTTTTATTGTTTAGGTAGGCGGACGAGCATATGGGCCACCTAATGGTAAGTGGTCACCAACGCCCATAGACAATGGCATTGTATGAAATGTTAACCATCGCTTACATCGCCAATGCGCCACCAACCTGGGAACTAAGATGTTATGTCCCTTGTGCCTGTAATTACACTGGCTCACTCACCCTTCAAACCGCAACACAACCATACAAAGTACTGCTGTTTTGCGGTAGAATATCTGATGAGTGGGTGGTACCTACCCAGACGAGCTTGCACAAAGCTCTACCTCCAAGTAAAGCTTTACCTCCATACATATCATGAAGACTCATATGGTCACGATTGATCACGAAACGAATTAAGTATGAAAACTCAGCGATGCTTGGAAGAGCTTGAACCAACAATCTTCGATTATAGTTCACGTGTTTCAGCTAATAGGCCACCTCGGCTAAAATAACTAAACTTTATATAATAAACAGACAGTTTACCTTTTAATAACATCCATTATTGGAAAGTTCCCAGAAACTTGACCCGAGTAAACAGATCCGGAAATCTAAACTTCATTGTTCAAGAACGAAGTTTTAATTAATTTAAATGATCTTTTACGAAACATTACTCGGCCTTGCTTGTTTCAAAATGTTTTGACGACCCGTTCTAATTAACTATTAGAATTAAGATTTTGTTAATTGAGTGAGAATTGAGAATCGATAGCAGGTCGATTCAGAAATCTAAAAGTGAAAGTGAAATTGATACATGAATTGATTGAGTTTGTGATTCATTTGAAATTAGAAATCAGGTGGGTAAATGAACCATCATTCCTTCATACCTTATTCCATATTATTCTGTAGCATATATGTAGCCATATATGCAGATAGTTCAACCGGTTATAATCATAATCATATTAGTGTGAGTGCCAAAATACTCACGAAAATTGATCTGTAAATAGTCTGTAAGAGTCTTAGTTAATAAGACACCCCCCTTACCCCTAACGTGTACGGAACACTAACATTCTAAGATTTGGCTGCAAGATCAGTATGTTCGTAATGTATGATCGTATATGTAGGTAAAGTAAAGTAACAGCCTGTGAGTGTCCCACTGCTGAGCTAAGGCCTCTTCTCCTTTTTTGGGGACAAGGTTTTGGAGCTTATTCCACCACGCTGCTCAAAAAGGACAAATCCCAAAAACGCGGCAGAAGCCACTGGCGGGAACTAGTATCACATAAATTTAATATATCGTTCTACGAATTGAATTTCGAATCTATTATCAGCAATATAGCTTTTTATATTCCTTTGTAATTCACTTAAAGCCAATGGCGTCGACCGGTCACATCGACCGCTGTGAAAATAAAATAACTTTAATAATATAATTTTATAAAAGACTGCTGCTAACCGTGATGGCTTCGCATTCTTCAAATCCAAAAAAAATGTATAATCTCATATTTATATCTGATCGTGTTAAAATAAGAGTCGAGATAGTGCAGTGGTAACAACTCTTTAGTAGACAGTCGCGGGTCAAAACCGAGCAAGAATCTTTTGATGATGAAGAAAAACGAGCGATATATTGACGAGCCGGTTGGCGTGGTTGGTACACTTGCCTTTCGCGCCGCAGGTCGTGGGTTCGATTCCCACCCAGGACAGATATTTGTATGCATGAATATGTCTATTTCCCCTGAGTCTATATGTAATTATCTATATAATTATGTATTTACAAAAGTAAAGTAGTATATGTAGTATATCAATTATCTCTCATTCCATCGTAGGAGCTCTGCTTAGTTTGGGATCATATGGGCTTGTGTGAATAATGCTCCAGGAATAAAGAAACCGGCATGTGTCCGAATATCCGAACTTAAGCAACGTGGAATAACCTCTAAGCCGTAACAACATAGCGATCATAAGAAAAAAAGCTTAAGCCCAGCAGAGGCACCAATTTTAGAGTGTTCATTAAAAATCAGCGCCTCATTTAAAATCAAATCATTTAAATCACTTTTTGACACAATAAAGGTCTTATAATTTCAAATATTGAAGTCTTAATGATGAAGCTGTGTTGATAGTCCATTAGGACATTGATCTTATTATAATTGAATAAATATATTTCTTTGTAATCAAGATAATACTTGTTATATTAATGCTGCTATAAAAATAATATATTTATTAAATGAAGCCATTGAAGAACGAAGAATAAATATTATATTTCTAAACGAATTTATTTAATGCAACTAACTTTTATACTATTAACAAGCTTTCGTTTCGACTTTGCGTTTACAATTAAGGTTTTTAACAAAGATATAAAAATTTAATATAATATATAAAACTAAATACCCGATCCGATTCCGTACCGTTATTCTGCTCAAAACAAAAAACATGGTACCTGTCAGGGTCACCTCCTGGGCCCAAAATATTTCAGGAACGCAGTCAACCACATTAATCACAAGATCGGTCCAACTGCTTAGGAGTTCAGTGACACCAAGATCATGTATGTATTACGTCAATCTCTTTTTAACCGACTACATAATATGAAGATATTTTTTAAAGTTCAGTGTAGCACCACAACGACTTCGTTTCAATGACACTGAAACTGAAAATTATTAAGGTTTAATTTAAAGCGGACTTACAGACAAAACAATTATGAAAAGGTCTATTATCTCTGTTATATACTATAGTCTGTTATCATGTATAGTTCGCTTTTTATATTGTCTGTAGCACGTAAGTTATCTTGAAATTTACGATTGAAAAATGTGGAATATTTTCTATAAAAGTTACTGAATGTCTCGTCAGATAACAAAGACTTTGGACTTTGGACTTCTTTGTATTGATACTACATGTAACAATACCTAGATTTACTTTTAAGCGTAGCGTGTTTTGAAGCCGGAGTCAATAGGTCCAACTGTTACATCTTCGACTTTAACAAATACCGATACGATAAAGGTCTATAGTAAACTAATATTAAAAAATATATACTGATTTAGATAAGATACCGATTTCACGGTGATAATTTAAGAGAGACTAGCCAAGTGCGAGGAATATTATAGACCTAAGTGTGTGCACATGTGCATTCTCAATGCTTTAACTCGCAATCTGATAGCATATCTGACACAACTGGAAAGATTTCAGGCACAGCACCAACGAATTTATGTTCTTTTCGAGCTATGGGAGAAAAAACACTCCTAATTTCCAGACTCTAGGCTGTTACTGAGATTTACTTTTAACCTACAAACCTTTATAGTGGGCCGTTCCATGATTAAAAATTCATTACCTGAGATCTGCGGCCTTATAGCTAACCACTTTTTTCACGTAGTGACATTGGACTCGTGAGGCCCCCACGTGTCCATTCTAAAATCTATGCCAACGTATGCGTGAATAACAGCCAATATTTATATGTAATATAATGTTTACAGCTGTATAATGTTTACTTAAAATTCTATAAATTTTTAAACCAAGAATATCTGTAAATAACAAAGCGGGTGATAAAATAACTTAAACGTTTGGCGAACGAAAAACCTGTCTTATATATCAACTCGAGTTTTTAAGATTTTATTAAATAGCGAAAAAAAACTCTATTTTTAAATCATCCGCGAGAAAACATCCGCAAAACGATAAAACAGCCAACGAGGACTTTTTTTTATAAGTCGATGGCCTGGCAAATGGGTCACCTGATAGTAATTGGTCATCACTGCACATTTCTATCCATTGGTATGAAATATTCGTGTCACACTGGCTCACTCATCCTTCAAACCAGAAGACAATTACACCAAGTATAACTGTTTTCTTAAATTATTATTTACTATCTATATTAAACCAATTTTCCCTCGCTAAGGTCTCGGATCACCGCACGTCGGTTTGTCGACATCTGCCTCGCGTTCCGAAACGACCGCACTAACCCCGGCCGGAATATTTGGTGCAATTTACATTTATTTGCTTTAATACTCGAAAGATTTGCCAATTCCTGCCTGGTTTGATCCCTCGACTGCTCTTCTACGATTTCAATTTAGAAAATAATAATTATATTTGTTACGATTTTCCAAGTAACAAAATTTGGCTTGGAATCGAGTTATTTCACACTAGTGAATAATTTTAAATATATTATGCCAGAATATAGAATATATTATGGAAAATTGTTATATACTTTTTTTGTAAATAAACAGTCTAATAACTTATAAGCGTCGCCGGACTCTCAGTATTTCGAGAGCGCCCTCGATATAGAAGGCGTGCCGAGGTCACCAGGCCACCGATCGTGGCGCCACGGTAGTATGCGCAAGCGATCCTATAACGTCCCCAAAATGATGGAGTGGGTACCACTCGTTTTTTAGTGAGTATTCTTATATACTCAGCGCCAGTGATTCCCACATACACCCTTTTCATGCGGGGCTAAGGCATATAATATATTCTTTTTTTTTCACAAAAAAAGGCATGCATATTCTAAAAGCAACTCAGTCAAACCCACGGAACACTAACAACATAGACAGAACACTGACAAATAGGAATATCAGCAGATAATGCTTGAGAAAATTGATCTGAGGCAAATTCCCTCACAAAATGGCACGCCATAGTTGTCACACTCACGTCCCACACTGAACACTGATTGAAGAACATTACCGCACGCCCAACACGTCACGTCACGTCTTGCTAATCTCAGCCACAAGATATTCTCGAAAATATTTTTTATAAGCTTTAAACGAGATAAATCTTTTTATGTATCGGTGTGCGAGTGTACATACACAAATAAACGCGGGGATATATGTGTTTCGTCTCGTACGTGCCTGAAATGTATAAATAAATTGGAAAATCAAAGGCTTTTCACTTGTTTGTCAAAAATATTCTATGTCTATACAAATAAATCACGCGAATAAAATTGTAGATACATATTTTTTGTATTAGGCACGTTGGCAAGTTTTGGTCACCTGATGGTTAGTGGTTACCCCACGGACACTGATACCAAAAATATGAATAACAGATTTAAGGGACATCACCAATGCACACCAATCTTGGGGACTAAGGTGTCGTGCCCCATGTGTATGCACACTTCCAACCGGAATATAACAAAGCTAAATATTTTAGCTCGGCGATGGATTATAATATGATAAGTGTGTGGTACCAATCCATTCGGGCGGAATCGTTTAAATATATATATATATAATATAAGATGTTAAAGAATGTATTGTGAAGAAATTTATGTCAATAAAAATATTTTGTATACTTTGACTGCCGTTGTCACTGACCTTCCTTGCGACTTGACTTGTGACTTTTGTTTGGTGCGATAATTCCTGTTTTGGTATTGAGATGAACACATAAACGTCTCTTTGTCATCTCTTGCAGGTTCAGATACTCCTAACGACTCAAATTTTCAGGATTCGAAATCGTGGCTAGAACATTTAAATGAGAGAAACACAAAAAGCAATAACTTATTTAGTTAAGGCATTCATATATTCACTTAACTACTTAAGAGAAAATGGGTCACCTGATTTTAACTGGTCACTCTACGGCCCATAGAATTTGGCGATGCCCAACCCCGATGGACCGCCAATGCGCCACCAATCTTGGAACCGAAGTTGTCATATATCTTGTGCCTGTGGTTGAACTGCCACAATTACCCTTTAAATTAACGCAACAATACTAAGTTTAGCTGCTTAGCGGTAGAATATTTGATGAGTGTGTGGTACCTACTACAGACGGGCCTTCTCCAAAAGCCCAATAACCAAGTAAAATTTCGAAAGTTAAGTTTTATTATTCGCCGTTTGTTCAAAACTCATAAAACAAAATTATATAAGTTGCCAAATTTGTTTTCAAAATGATCTCTTGATTTAATTAATAAATAACAATTATTATTAGTAACAAAGTATCTTCTGTCCCATTAATTATAATAACTGTCGCTAAATCATTCAAAGTATAAGTTTATGACATTAATTAAACAAGTAATGGACCAAGCACGGCGCAATGTGAACTTTCCGAATTTGTCAAAAGATTTGATACCTGTCATTTTGAATTAAGGGTGAACGTTTGTTTGAAAATTATTCGTCCAATTTTCGAGTCCCTGATACTTGTTATATTTCCCGCGCATTTATAGATATTGTACACTATCTCATATTATGTAAAAGTTTTATTAGAACACTGCGTACGTTAATCCATTATTATATTTCTGGACTGACCCTTGAAAATATAATTTTTACCATACAATATTATATATATACAAAAGCCGAGATGGCGATAGTGGTAAGACCGCGTGACTCTTAACCGATGACAGTGGGTTCAAACCCGGGCAAGCACCGCTGAATTTCACGTGCTTAATTTGTGATTATAATTCATCTCATCATTTACTTGGTGGTAGAGCTTTGTGCAAGCTCGTCTCGGTAGGTACCACCCACTCATCAGATATTCTACCGCAAAACAGCAGTACTCGCTATTGTTGTGTTCCGGTTTGAAGGGTGAGTGAGCCAGTGTAATTCCAGGCACAAGGGACATAACATCTTAGTTCCCAAGGTTGGTGGCGCATTGGTGATGTCAGTGATGGTCTACATCTCTTACAATACCAATATCTATGGGCGTTGGAGACCACTTACCATCAGGTGGCCCATATGCTCGTTCATTCGTGAAATAAAAATAAAATCTCATGCTTAACAGTAAAGGCAAACATCGTAAGGAAACCTGCATGTGTGAAATTTCAGTGAAAATCTGTCACATGTGTATTTCACCAACCCGCATTGGAGCAGCATGGTGGAATAAGCTCCAAACCTTCTCCTCAAATAAAAAAGCCCAACAGTGGGACATTCACAGGCTGTTATTATTTATATTATAATATATTATTGTTGTAGTTTCAACTGCATTTACCCATCATAAAAAAGACCAGCAATTTTGCTTTATGTTTTACCTCATATGACTCGCTTTATCCACTGGGCTAATTAAGTTATAATTAAATGATGTTTGTAATATTTCCAAAGCAAAGCAGACACGTTTCCCAAACACTCATAACATTAACATCGAAACAGTTTTATTACTAAACATTCGGTACACCGCACATATTTAAAATTTCCATTAACTATCGGTCCATCGAAGTGCAAAACGCCATTACATTGAGTTACCAACACGAACGTTACTATGTACTTAGAACAATTACGTTATTGGAAGTGTCACAGGGTAAAAGGGATATTAGTTGGGATATTATTTATTTTTAATTTGGGATATTATATTTTTTTGGGTTTGTTTTTATTTATTGTCATTTAATTGCATGTAATTTGTTAAATTATTTACTATTATATTATCCTACAGACTCTTAAATCATATACATTTGACGCTCCGATATTATATATACATATATATTATTTTTGTCTACTCTTACAAACCACTTCCAAAAATATGTGTCATTTACAGTGCAAATGTGTCATAAATACGTCAACCTAGCAACGCATTTCTGCGCTCACTGCACAGGATTGGTAATTAAGCGAGGTGACCCGACATTTAGCTACCCTCCTCTGATTTCATTTAAAAAATAATATGATTATACTTGACATTGAAATATTGTGAATTTCGTCACAAATGATCTAGTTTTATTTTTAATATTGGAATACATTTAACTTTTTATTTAATTTAATCTTGTTAATGAAATAAACCTTGATATTTATGTATTATACTTCTCTCAATGGATCTTATGATTACCAGATATATTATTTACTGCTCACAACTTATATATAATATTTTACTTGGTGGTAGTTCTTTGGGCGAGCTCGTCTGGTTAGGTACCAACCACTCATCAGTGATATTCTACCGCAAAACAACAGTTCTTGGTATTGTTGTGTTCTGGTTTGAAGGGTGAGTGAGCCAGTGTAATTACAGGCACAAGGGACTTAACATCTTGGTTCCCAAGGTTGGTGCCACATTGGCGATGTAAGCAATGGTTAACATCTCATATATATACATGTGTATTATAATAAATTAAGGCACTTAATAGAAACCGATAAGTAGAATGTATAAAACCGATGCCACTTCTTTTTTTTTTCATCAATCAGAGTGCTCGAGCCTACCCTGCAATTAAACGGTCGATTCACTATGCGACGCTCAATAAATTTTAATCTTGTTCACATCCAGTAACAATTTACCTGCGGCAGGCTACAGGCCAGTTTGATGACCACCGCTTATTATAGGTCTTCGCAATTCGCGGGTTCAAATTATTCCATTTGTCAGAAGTTATTATTAGCAGAACATTTTGGTATTCATTATAGCACAATCGAAAGGTTTCAATCGATTACGTCGTTTAGAAAGCACATCAAAGATTCCGCCCGCAGCTTCACTTGCGTGAGGGAGGGTACCACCCGAATGTCCTATTGTGTAAAACTGACAAAGTGTATGGAGATTTTAATGATAATAGGTTTAGAAGTTGAAAAGTGAAATCATAATAAACAAAGAAACAAACTCTCGCATTTATAAAAAAAATTATCCAACCGTCATTGTGCTTTAGGCGTTCTTTGATGTTGATTAGTGTAACATTATGATGAAACTTTCATTGTTCACAGAATGAAAAAGATAGACCGCACATACAAAGAAAATGACGTAATTTTATTTTCACAGTTGTGTTGTCATCATATGTTACACTCATGCGTATAAAACATGCACATTAGAGATTAGGGATACAAAGTTCAGCGGACAAAAACCTACAGTGTTTACTAATGTAAAGCTAATGTTCACGCTGCAACTGTAGAAAATCGTGAAGTATTTTATTCGCAGTGCAAAGTAGGTATCATTTAATTGTGTAGTCTTCATAATATGACAAAAGTTACGTTTGTTTTTTAAAGCTTACTTGGCAGGAAAATTAATTTTATAATATTTTTAATAATATTTATAATTATATAAAATATATTATAGTATTAACTATAATATATTTTATTTTACCTAATAATCGAATAAAACTACTAAGCGTTATTGAAAACGCAATATCTTTGGATAAAATGTGAACTAACTCAACTCAAAAACCAAATTATTTGCGTTGCGTTCATCCTTTTCTAGTTAGCGAATTAAAACAGGAGAGAAAGAGATAGATGCATACAAAGTTTCGTTCTATAGGATAATAGGTAGACCTCGACCTGCAATTATTCGCTCGATTCACTTTGCGTCGCCCAATAAATTTTAATTGCGTTCGCCTCCACAAATATTTACAATCCTCTGCTTCCGTTATCTGGATTCCTATTTCTACCTGTTGATTACTTTGAATGATTGTTTTCATTCAATTATTGGGAGTAAGTTACGTTCCTCGTTCATTCAATTACGCTGATTCAGTAAACTTTATAGAGTATATATAAAAACAAAGCATTACTCTTTATTGAAAAAAAAAGTAGTGAAAACTCTTTCATACTGTTGTTAAATTATGAAGGGACAATTTAATACTAAAAAGCATAACTTTTTGATAGTTTATAATCTTTTAGGTTTAGTTTAGTTTTGGAGTTTTTACCATGACATTGCTTGAATGCGGTTTGGCGGCTACATATGTCTCAAATTTTCATACGACATGCGGGTATCATCACACTGTTTTCCTTGAAGTTTTATTAAAATAGGAAATATTGAACTATACAATAGCAACTATTTCAAAAGAGAAGAGTTTCAGAATACTAAATTAATTGAAACATCAAAGAAAGTTCATTACGAAGGCTTCACGCCGAACCTATAGGCTGTAATCAAACCCCGGAAATAGAGGGTGCGTAATGAGTCTTTAGCTCTTTATTAGACAGAATATTTTAATTAACGATTCAAATTATGGACGAAAATTATTAACGTCCCTGAATAGCTAATTATTATGAAATATTTAATTAAAGAGAAAAGGATTTGCAACTTGATTAGGAAACATCTGTTTAAATTTAAGTAATAAAATATTACTTTGAAATCAAACGAAATCTAGAACCGAAATATTTTAATCATTAATGTTAATATTCTCTGTAGAGATATTATCGATTAATGGCTCGCTAATAAAACCTAAGCGTTTCGTTGGTTCAAAACTGTATTCACTCAAAAAATAAAAGAATTACTAAAATACTATTTAGATTCAATTGAGACTGTGAGATAACAATATTATATTTCAATCAATCAGATAAGCAAAGTTATATAAATCGGAAATCCAAAGCAAAATATTTCCATGTATATTATTCATGTACAAATTAATTTATGCTATATAATCTGTTAAAGTATATATTTTCTCTTCATATAAATAAAAGTTAAATTTTAATCGCTCTGGCAATACTTCAGATCGGAAGAACATAATTCTAGTGGAAGATCTTAATGGTTGGCAAATTCTGCGGTTTGAGGCACTCACAGCGAGTAGCTGGCACGGCGCTGGCAGGGCGTGGGATGATTTATTCATCAAACCAGTTGGCTTGCAGAGTACAGATAAAATATGCAAATGCCAACTTTACGAATACAAATCCTTATCAAAATGATAGTTTGTTTGTGTGGTTTAGTTACCTTGACTTTTAATTAAATAGAAAGGTTTTTTTTCGAAATTTTGCTTATTCTGTCTGTCACGTGTTCGGTTGTCGATATTATTTTGAAGTTTATTGTTCAGCGCATATATAAATTATACCTTTGTTTCGTAAAATATTCCAGGAAGCGATGGTACCGGAGCTTGGTGGACGTTGATAGAGGCTTTGTCCAGGATTAAATAACGGTTGGCTGATACTGAAGCTCCAAATTTCAAGTTTATATTATAGTGTGCGCTGTATGTAAATAATGTTATCAATGTATTTATTCATATCTACTTAAAACATTTTCATACATATGTTTGTTAATACTTCAATTATCCGATTACACAGGGCATCAGACACTACTTACTTTTACAACCGGACTCCAGCAAACATCCTTACACGTTCAATCGTTAAGTTAATAATTAGGGAACGTTTGTGTAAGGATAATACAAAATCCAAATATTGTCTTCGCGCCATTTCAAATATATATAAAAAACTATCTGTACCCGCGACTTCGTCGACTTCGACGTCCGCGTAGTATTTAACAAAAAAGTTATTTAGTTTATTTAGTGTTTTTTTTTTGGTTTTTGCATTTTTATTTTAATTATCATTTTTTTTCTAAAATAAAAGTAGCCTAAGTTACTCCTTATTACATCAGCTACCTGCCAATAAAAGTCCCGTCAAAATCGGTCCAGTCATTTCAGAGTTTAGCCGGAACAAACAGACAGACAGACAGACAGACAAAAATAGTAAAAAATGTTATTTTGGTGTATGTACCGTATATATATTCATATGCATGTAGCAAAAAGCGGTTATTTCAATATTACAAACAGACACTCCAATTTTATTTATATGTATATAGATTTTGATTTTGATAAAATCAATCTGCCAGGTGTCTTATACACGAGATTCTGTAAGTCTGATAATAAAGAATATTTAAAATAAAATACTCTTCGACTCATCCTCCACTTTGCAACACATTACACAATTTGTGAATCAGATTTACCTGTAGATATATCGTCATGGCATTTTGATTCCTACGGCATTCGGGATAGGGTTTAGATAAGGTTGATTTAACCTATCATATGAGCGCCATGTCACATTATGCTATATGTAAATGGAGGGTGTAAGGCAATTGACTTTCTAGTAGACATGAGCTCAAAAGCGATAACGAGTAAGTAGATTTTATGTTCGCAGGGTGGTATAATACACATATTTTTAACCAGCGTGTGGTTCAGGACGAGATTTCGTATCTATTTACATATTATATTAATAATTCACACACGGCCATTTGATCCCAAATTAAGCAGAGCTCGTATTATGGAAACCATACAACTGATATACTACATATACTACTTTCTTTTTGCGAATACATACTTATATAGATTGTTACACACAGACCTAGGACAAACAGACATGTTCATGCACACAAATGTTTGTCCTGGGTGGGAATCGAACCCACGACCTGCGGCGTGAAAGGCAAGTATCTTACCAATCACATCAACCAGCTTGTCAAATAAATAAAAGAATTAAATTTTAGTGTTTGTGATTTCAAAACAACTGCTCAACATAATCAAATATGGCTTTACTGGTGGTAGAGCTTTATGCAAGTTACCGAAATCAAATCAAACACAATTGTCGATGCGCTTTAGTGTGAGGTAAGACAAACTCCTATGCAGTGAGGGCAACCACCGTGGCATGCTTATATCATAATCACTCCTACGCATGTACACCACGCACATTCGACACGCATATGAAATACTTTAATTTTAATAAAAAGTAAATTACAATTAATTTATTAACTAGTCTATATTTTTATTTATACTACTCTATGTTGACGTATTTATTTAGGATAAAGTTGCGATCATTGGACCGTCGCTTTGTATGAACCACTTAAAAATCTCGAGAACTCTCTCGAGAACGTATTTTTGACTCGATATTGTAAGGAAACACTATAATATACCTAGCAATAATAATACGAGAATCCTTTAAAAACAAACAAAAACTTACACATTACAAATTTACTTTTATTCGCCTCGTCAAGTTGCGCGTGCGACACAAGCACATCTCACCTATAACTATGTATGTAGTTACAAACCTACCTTGACTGACAAAAATCTCCAAAAATAACAATGATTATAACTACATTACCAACCACACAAAATCGTACCTACATATTGATAAGTAGAAAAAAGTAAGTTAATTATCAAATTATAGAAGAATACGCAATTATTTTTACTTTTTAGTGCATATTAATTTGTTTTTCTTTTGAGATCTGTTTTTGTTTTGTTAAAATTTTTATTTATTTGACTTATATTTGCTTAGAAAAAATTACAATTTGTGTGATTAACATGGAAGTCAAAAAATACCGGATTGCCATAGACGAACTAGTGTTAGGTTAGTTGATTGGAACGATCCAATCATGGAGCCTTTGAAATCTACTTTTAATTTACATTTGACTTGTTTGCTACATAGCGAAAAAATAAAAATGCTACACTTGGAATGAAATAAGCATAATAAGAAGGCAATGTTTGGCTTTAAAAATAGCTTTTCTTTTGATTGTTAAGATTTGTGAAAATAAGACCGATGAATAAAGATGGACTTGAAATTTTATAACATTTGCTTTTATTTTCGTTAAACTGAGAGGCGTCTTCAATGAACCAGTACGCAAGTAAGTCCAATGATAGCAATTGACTGGTCCAATTAAACTGACGATGATTCAAATAAGGAAACCATCAAAATAAGTGCATTTCCTGTTTTGTAGCAAATTGCTTAAAAACAAGAAAATGAAACTAAAACTGCAAGTACTTAAACGTAAGGAATTTTGACTGATGACTGTTTTTATTTCTATGTGGTGTGGTTTGAAATTAACATCTGTTTAAAAGTAAGTGGTTCAATAGTAGCAACCTTCCGCTAGTTTTCTTTAATTAAAAATTCTTTCATTCAACATCAAGTCCGAGGTTTCATATTTATCAAGCGTCGCGTGATGGTCGCCGTTTGTATTATTTGTTTATCTTCGAAACTTATCACAAATTATTTAATTGTATGTGATCATGTTTTCTTTAGTCTTTATTTCATCTAAATCACTTGAATCAGAAGCTTCTGTTTCTCTATGTATTTCTTTCTAAAGGTTTTAATCACGTTATTGAGTTCATATACAACATAATTATTTATGTATTTATTTATTTGTTTATTTATTTATTTTGGACAACCGTAGATACATTAGAGGTTAACGAAGTAGTAATAATAGAGGTTGGAAAGTTTTTTAACAAATGTTCTACTAATTACAGGTTATTACATCATACGTAAAAGCATTACAAATTGATATTAAATAGGGTTAATTATTGAATTGTTAAATTAAATATTTAACTATAAATAGTATAAATTGTAAATTATAAATAGTAATTACATTAAGTAAAACAAGTCCATAAAATATAAATACATTTGTTACATTTACGAATATTAGTACTAACTTAAATATAATTTTATAGAAAAAATTTAGAACGAAAAAAGAAAATGTCATAATTGTTATATAAGAAGTAAATAATCGAACTGGATCTTAGCGAGCTAGTTCAACGAGGGCAGCTGTTTAGGTAATTTATTTAAAAAATGTTGCGTTTATTATAATGGCCTATATTTTAATGTATAAAATTGTTATTGTGTAGTATTAAAAATAATTTGTGTCGTCATTTTTAAAAGCTGTATAATTAGTAAAGATAAAGAGGTTTTTTTTTATTTCATAGGAAGGCGGACGAGCATATGGGCCACTGATGGTAAGTGGTCACCAATGCCCATTAACAATGGCATTGTAAGAGATGTTAACCATCGCTTACATCAACAATGCGCTACCAACCTTGGGAACTATGATGTTATGTCCCTTGTGCCTGTAATTATACTGGCTCACTCACCCTTGAAATCGGAACAAACAGTACCAAGTACTGCTGTTTTGCGGTAGAATACCTGATGAGTGGGTGGTACCTACCCAGACGAGCCTGCACAAAACTCTACCACCAGTAAAAGTATTAGTTTATTTTAATTTGTGGTTCAAAAATCTCTCTGATATCACTAACAATAACAAATTCTATCAAAAATACTCTTCAAAGTTTATAAAGTAACTTGTTTGTATGAGGCCAGTAAAGTAAAGCTGAAGTAATAGTGCTTGTATCGTGCCTGATTGAGCCCATAAAACAAAATGACCATGTGACCATTACTTGCATTTGGAATAAATGGAGAGATTCCATTTATTTACTCACAGCTTCCGGACGTTATGAAGTGTCGAAACAATCGGATTTGGCCTGTTCGGCTTAATTCAATCGAGCACTCGAGTAGCCACAGGCACCAGTGGCGATATCTGGAGAAACGATATATTGTTGGACGGAGCGGTGTATTGCTTGTGAAAGTAGAGAAAACTTTACGAGTAAGTGTAAGATTGGATGGGATAATAATAGGTAACTTTTTTTTTTCAACCGCTGCCTATATCGATTACGTTAGTTATTATAAGCAGATATATCTTCCTAGGTCAATAACCTAGATCTCTGGCACTTACGTCAAATATCACTCTAGATCCAATATAGGGAATGACTCAAGTATACCTGAGAGCCGACATGAACCAGTGGCTACAACGCGTGAATTTTAACCGATGATCGTGGGTTCACACCCGGGCAGGCACCACTGAATTTTCAAGTGCATAATTTGAGTTTATAATTCATCTCATGCTTGACGATGAATGAAAACATCGTGAGGAAACCAGCATGTATCAAATTTCACTCAAACTCTGCCATATGTGTGTTCCACCAACCCGCATTGGCGCAGCGTGGTGGAATAAGCTCCAAACCTTCTCCTCAAAAAAAACCTTAGCTCAGCAGTGGGAAATTCACAGGCTGTTACTTACAACTTACTCAGATATACCCGAGACAAAGCTTACAATGAAACTCTAAAGGAAAAAAAACGCGAGCTGCCTAACACAGACATCGCATCATAGTCAGCGAAGCGAAAAACATTATAATAACCTGGAGTGAAGTCAAGTATGCGGTGACCGAATGAACGGTATGGAAAACTATTGTGTCAGCTCTTTGCCCCGACGCGCTGAGGAGATAGGATGACAATAAGATCATTAGTGAAATATAAATAACGTTTCATTTAGTAGCATAATATTCGCTTCTAATTAATTTTATCTACCTGATTCAGACTTAAAAGCTTTAGAATTAAAATAAACTTATTTTAATGCTTGTAAGAACTGATATGACCCAGTCTTTAAAAACTTGATGTAACCAGCTTACCACTGGACTATGTAAAATTTATATAGATAGATAATACTATAAAATAAATTATAATTTTTATTACGTTAAGCAGAATTTATTTCGTCCAAATATTTTACATATTGGTCGAAATAAACCACGGTGTTTTTATAATAGCTTACCTTGGGTGTTCTTTTTATATATTTTTTAAATTAGGAACCTTA